>CM047805.1:182424431-182969431 GCA_026214975.1 Gentiana macrophylla | reverse complement strand
GATTCCTTATTGGTTAATAAAATTAGTACTACTTCCGTCCCAAAATGTTAGTCGGTTTAGGTTTTTTTGAATTTGTTCCGTAATATAAATTCATTTAGAATACCTATAGAGCATTTATTAAAGTTTTCTTCATTTTACTCCCAATTTATTATACATTCACGTACTTTCAACTATTACATTAATGAGGTCAAATGATATTCTAGAATTTTATCATTAAAAACTAACAACTTTCTTAATCAGTGTGATGAAATATAAACGGATTTACATTTTAGAACAGAGGTAGTAATCAAAATGATGCTTTTGATAATTTTTACGAGTCGTGAACTAGCCACAAATTTAAATGATGTCCAGCCACAGGTGTGACAACTCAAAATTTAAATGTTGTCCTTTGTTTAAACCGTAGAGTAATCATGACATAGCATAATAGAACCATCATAAAATTACTTGTCATCTAACTTATCATAATTACTAAAAATTAAAAAAATTGGGTTATTTTTACAAGAACCCTAGCAAAGTTGTCGCTAGGTCATATCCACCTAGAAAGGGATATTAGAGTGCGTTTTAAAACTTCCGAAAGTGTGATCAATGTCCAAATTAACCTCCCCGGACTTTCATGATCAAATTGCAATCATGAATGATGCTGCCAGAAAATGGGCTCACCCACGTGGCGCCTCTTTGGTGGCTCTGCACTTGGCCCAAGGGGAATAAGTTACCTTTAACCTCCTGGTGGTCAACCCCTGAACCCCGGGGGGTCGGCTGAACTGTCTCCACCGATCTCCTAGATCGGGCAAGGTCCTTGGACTTGTTTAATATTGTGGTCATGGGAGCTTGCTCATGGCCTCCGATCCCTATGAGCCGATCCCACAGCTCCCGTACATCTCTGGCAGAACTTGTCTTTAATCTTATACATCGTACGCATAACAAACATATAACTATCATAGAATCTTGAATAATTAAGACTCGAATCCTTATCATTTAATACTAATATTTGAATACCGTGATTATCTCCTAGATCACTCAATCATAATCTTCTTCTTTAGGGAATACGTTAATCAGTGTTAGTCACAAGCATGTCATGTAAAACCCTAGGGCCTAAGCCCCTCTATATAAACTGTCCCTAAGGAACTACGAAGACTTGATTCCAATCGAACCATTGGATACGTAGGCAGCTTGATCATTATCAAGTGCAGTCTAAACTAAAGCAAATCACCCCTCCCTCATCGTCTTGTTTGTGTTCTTGAAGCGTTCTTAGGTCATAATCGATGAAGTGAGTTTAAGAGATCACCTTGACGATTTTTGGATCATCAATTGGCGCTAGAAGGAGGGCCTTCTGTTGATTGATAATTCCAGGAAAGGCTTCAGGATAAACATGATGACCACACGACAACAGGCTGCTAATGGTAACGGCGCTAACAATGCAGCAGAGTCCGATGCTAATAATCAGGATCAGCCGCATTAGGAAAACATCTCTCTCGACGCAACTCATCAGGGGTTAGTTGATCAACTCATGGCTTTGGATGAATCCGCAAAAGCCGCAGTTCTCAATGCCGTCTTGGCAGAAGATGATGAAGAAGATGGGGATTGGGAAGGCTTAGAAGACGAAGGCCCCCTCAATGAGAATTCACAGGAGGTGAATCACTCGAACGAAGATTCGTCTGGAGAAAATTCCCAAAGTCCATAACCAGAAGAAGAATCTGATCCCAACGACGGATCGTGGGAGTTGACACCCCCCGCAGCGTAAGAATAGCAGAAAAGCAAATCGGTCGTCATCTTCAAACCTACAAAGGCAATTGGTTATACCCCAGGCCATGGAAGCAGCTCGCGCCGAACTTGAGGTGATAGCCGGACGAAAGTCGACGCTCCTAGCACTTGAGTCCCCTTTTTCTGAACAAATCGATAACTATTCGCGACCAGCAAGGTTCAAGATCCCCAAATTGGAACCCTATGACAGAACCAAGGACCCCCAGGATCATCTGTTCCAATATCTTACTCACATGAATCTCAACTGTGCCCCAGAGGAGATGAAGTGCAAAGCATTCCCTGTGCTGCTCACTGGACGAGCCCGGGAATGGTTCAAGAAGATACCCCCCAAGAACGATCTACAGCTTCGACACGTTGGGAAAGATGTTCCTTAATGCGTTCATTACCGCCAAGCCGTTCCAGAAGAATGCTACCCATCTGTTCACTATCAAACAGAAGAAAGATGAGACTGCGCTGCAATACCTTAAGCGCTTTAGTGAAGAATCGTTGCAAGTCCGGGACGCTGACGATCAGGTCCGAATCGCATCCTTCGTGGCAGGGTTACGTGAAGGTAGATTATATGCTAAGCTAAGCAGTAGACTCCCCACCTCCATGAAAGAGTGTCTGGAGGTGGCGTTTAAGCATTGTCAAGGCGAAGAAGCTAATCGCGTGAAACGAGAAGTAGAGAAATCTGATCCCAAAAAGGATAAGTCGGTGGACCCATCTGGCAATAAGAGAAAGTCATATAGAGATCGTGCAAGTGGTTCGGCCACCGATCGACCTGTAAAAAGGAATGCCTTACAGTCCGAGAGATTTCCCAGTGTTAAATCGGCCTCGGGAACAAGTGTTGGCAATCATGGAAAGAAAGGATTTAGCGAGAACCCCTCCGCCGCTTCGAAGCCCCTTGGAGAGGAGAGATCAGAGCAATTTTTGCACCTACCATCAAGACACTGGACATGAGTTGGACAACTGCAGGGACTTCCAGCGTGACGTGGAAGCGGCGATTGCAGAGGACATCGAGATTACCAGCAGAGAAGCTCTGGTCGTGACCGCGGCCGACAAGGCGAACCCCAGAGGAAAAGAGAGCCATCTCCCGACAAAGGTCAGCCATCGGACAATCACCCGATCAACACTATCAACACCATTGTAGGAGGCCCTGGAAACAGTTTAGAGAGTAACAATTCAAGTTTCCGAGTGGGCAGTGGGCAGACGGCCAGGGGAAGCCTAGTCCCCTTTCAAGAGGTAGGCTATGGGCCGAAGGATCCTCTCCCCCTAATCCCTAACAACGAAGGACTGGCCATTGAAGCTGTGGTCAACAAGAATCTGGTTAAGAGAGTTTGCTGTGGTCAACAGACAGTTAACGTTCTTTACTTTGCAGCTTTTCAAGCGATGGGTCTCAAGGAATCCGAGCTCACTCCGGTCTCAGCACCTCTGTTCGGATTCGCCGGTCCCCCAATTCATCCACTGGGAATGGTTCAACTCGCGACGACATTCGGCAAGGATTCAGCAGGAAGGACTCTCATGGTGAATTATATTGTGGTCAAATCTTCGTCAGCGTACAACATCATTTTGGGAAGACCCGCTCTAATCGATCTGCGAGCCATAATCTCCCCAGCACACATCAGTTTGAAGTTCCCGACCAGTAGAGGGTCGGTCGAAGTCAAAGGAGATTTGGAGGTCGCCCGAAGCTGCTATGAGGCAACCATTAAGGGCAAAGGGATCACCTTCGCCTAATGCAGTCGGCAAGTTTTTATTGGTTACCGTTTATTTGCAAACTATCTTTACTTTCGGCATTTTAATTCTTGCCCGTACTTTCTTATCGTTCGCTGGGATTTTCTCTATTTTATTTACTTCCTTTTCTTTAATATCATATGTTTATTTTTCAATTGATCATGTCCCTGTCTGGTCCTAATGCGACCACTTGTTAAGTCTTATTTCATAAAATTTACAACTCGTACAAACACTTATACTGCGCAGTAAAACTTCATGCGAGAAGTCAGTCCGACCTGACCCAGCTCGCCTCACCCTAAAATGAGAAGTCAGCACTAGCCTGGCCATGCTCGTCTTTAGCAAAAACATGCGGAAAGTCAGTCTTATCTGGCCCGGGTCGCCACACTTTCAAACGAGAAGTCAGCTCTAGCCTGGCCCCACTCGTCCTTAAAATTTCATACAAACAATTAATTCATATGCCCAATTTAACGTAGTTTGGATTACTCTAGGAATTGGGGAGCAAATTTACATTAAATTAGCTAAGTTTAATGTCTACAGCCAAGCCCATGCATTGGGTCGCCTTAAGTTAATATATATATTTTCTCTTTTAGGCAATCGATCTAGATCGGCTCTCCGAGCTCTAGATCGTCTCGCCCTTGTACTTTCTTTTAGTTTAGGCGATCGATCTAGATCGGCTCTCCGAGCTCTAGATCGCCTCACCCTTATATATAAATTTTCTCTTTTAGGCGATCGATCTAGATCGGCTCTCTGAGCTCTAGATCGTCTCGCCCTTGTACTTTCTTTTAGTTTAGGCGATCGATCTAGATCGGCTCTCCGAGCTCTAGATCACCTCGCCCTTATATATATATATATTTTTTTTCTTTTAGGCGATCGATCTAGATCGGCTCTCCGAGCTCTAGATCGCCTCGCCCTTATATATATTTTTTCTCTTTTAGGCGATCGATCTAGATCGGCTCTCCGAGCTCTAGATCGTCTCGCCCTTGTACTTTCTTTTAGTTTAGGCGATCGATCTAGATCGGCTCTCCGAGCTCTAGATCGCCTCGCCCTTATATATATTTTTTCTCTTTTAGGCGATCGATCTAGATCGGCTTTCTGAGTTCTAGATCGTCCCGCCCTTATACTTTCTTTTAGTTTAGGCGATCGATCTAGATCGGCTCTCCGAGCTCTAAGTCGTCTCGCCCTTGTGTTTTTTTTTAGTTAAGGTGCAGCCGATCTAAATCGGCACTTCAAGCTTTAGATCCCGTCGCCCTTACGACCATCAGAATTCGCTCTCTGGACTTTATACCCTATCGCTTTAGTAACTTCCCTAATCTGATATGGGACTGAGATAAAATTCTCTATTACAACCTAATTATTACAATAAAACTAGAAAAATACGCCATTCACCGTACAATAGTGAATACCATATTGGGGGCAACATACCCATAACAAACAACCAAAACCAACACATATAAACTCACAATTCAAAAATTATTCACAGAAATAAAATCAAAACAAATTCTTCATTAATCAAAAATAAACTGTATAGTACATAAGCTTCAAAAAAAAACAACAACAACAAAAATAAACTAAGAGTCACGAGTAGGACTCTTTTGAGACTCAGGAGGGGCCGACCCGGACGCTGCAGTTGGCTGATGAACATACTTATCCACTATGTCCACCCCCGCTCGGAAATCCTTGACACGTTCGGTGTAGGCCACATCCATTCCTGGCTTATAATAAGCCTTCTTAGGAAGGGCATCCAGAGCCAGTGCAGGGAACTAAGCCCTCGCCTCGTCCACCCCCGAGGTATACCCATGGTTGAGAATGGGAATCAGCAACACCTTGAGAGCCTCGGCGAAATCACCCGAAGCCTTGTACCCCTGAACGGCTTCGGCGCACCGAGCCGCAATGTTGGCCTCCAGATCGGCCATTCTCGCCTCGAGGTCCCCGACCTCCTGCTCCTTTCCCTTCTTCTCCTCGGCCAACTCTTTCTCCTGAGCCTGGAGCTGGGCTTGCAGGGTTTTTATCTCTACATCCTTAGGGCGAATAGCAGCCCTGAGCTCATCCCTGGTCTTTTGTAACTCGGCAATTTTGTCCGATTGGGCAGCCAGGTCGGTCGATGCTTTGCCCAACCTCTTGAAAACTTCTTGGCCGATCGTGCCACCCTGAACAAACAATAGAACGTCAGAACCGTCGGAACTTAAACCACTAAAAAGAAAGAAATAAGCAACACTTACCAGCTCTACTGTTTTGCAACCCAGGATCGCCAGCTCCTCGTCAGACATGATGCTGAATCTCTCCTGCTCGAAGGTCGCCTCCTGACTTTCCTCAGGGGCCTTCGACTTGCTCTTTTTTGAGGACCGACCCTCTTGAGAGATCGGCCTCTGTCGAGTTGGTTTTTTAGAGACCAACCCCCTCTCTGTAACCTCCCCAGAGGTGTCCGCCCTGGTCACCTCAGTGGGAGGGATCGAAGCGGAGGCATCCGCACCCTCAGTAGTCGGATCCTCCACATATATTTCTCGGACCGTGGGGGTCGGCATAGTTCGACGACCCGCCACTTCCCTCTCCGCTCCCGCCATCAGATCGGAAAAATCAGCCACTGCATATATACCAATGGAAAGGTTAGCCAAACAAGAAACATAGGTATGTTAGCAAACATAAAATACAACATAAGTAAATCCTACAAATCTTCCATTCGGCCTTGGCAAACTTCACATAAGGCTCAGGGCCCGCATCCCCTAACCGAGCTGCCCCGATCAGGTTGTCGTACAAATTTTGCCATTCAATAGAGTACCCCGACCCCCGAATCTTCTCCACCCAGGATTTTGGCATATCTGGGCGTTCATCCCCCTCCAGATCAGCCGTATTACACACGCTCAGCTCATCGTGACCGTCATTCCTCACATAGAAAAACCTCTACTTCCATCTTTTAAAAGAATCCCGACCAGGAGGAAGAATAGGGATACTGAAGGACTTCCCCTGCCTTCTAGCAAAGTAGTAGTACCGGAAATGATGGTCTCTTAGTCCTACCCGGTGGTAAAAATACCTAAATTTATCTACCGTAAATCTAATATTTAACAATCTACACCAAATCGCAAACCCAATGACGGCCCTAATGCCATTGGGGGCTATTTGAGATATCCCTAGCCCGTAATGCCGGAGCACCGCCAGAAGGGCAGGGCAGAAAGGCAATCTCAGCCCCACCTCGAAATACTCCCGGTGGACGGAGCAAAAACCCTCCGGCGGGTCCAGAGCCGATTGACGATCCCCTGACGGCAGTTGGGGAGAAAACCTAGCCTCATCAATCCCATACCTCTCACAAATCTCCTCTACATCCTTTTGTCCCAGAATTGATCCCACATCTCTGCTATCAGCTATGGCCATGACGAAGAATCGATTCTAGGATTTTTCGAGAGAACAAGATTTTACCTAAAGAAACCGAATTACAAAATCAAAATGAGAAGGGAAGAATGCTTACTTGCAAGGTCAAGTTTGAAAAGTAGGAGATGATGAATGACAACCGGCAGCAAATCTCCTAGTTTAATACTCAACGTGGGTATGAAACGATTGATATATGACGGGTTTATAACCCCCCTTACCTCCAAAAACGGCCTCGGTTAGCGTTAGTAGGCAACGACGCCTCGTTTCCCGGAACAACTATAATTGCGTCGTAACTAGCTCTGCCACCTGGCAGCTCCTAAGTTGGTCTAAAAATTCATAGGCAAAACTCTCGTGCCGATCCACCACCTTGATAGATCCGATCCAACCAACCAGGGGTCGGCTGGATCTTGGGGGCTTATGATGCTGCCAGAAAATGGGCTCACCCACGTGGCGCCTCTTTGGTGGCTCAGCACTTGGCCCAAGGGGAATAAGTTACCTTTAACCTCCTGGTGGTCAACCCCTGAACCCCGGGGGGTCGGCTGAACTGTCTCCACCGATCTCCTAGATCGGGCAAGGTCCTTGGACTTGTTTAATCTTGTGGTCATAGGAGCTTGCTCATGGCCTCCGATCCCTATGAGCCGATCCCACCGCTCCCGTACATCTCTGGCAGAACTTGTCTTTAATCTTATACATCGTATGCATAACAAACAGATAACTATCATAGAATCTTGAATAATTAAGACTCGAATCCTTATCATTTAATACTAATATTTGAATACCGTGATTATCTCCTAGATCACTCAATCATAATCTTCTTCCTTAGGGAATACGTTAATCAGTGTTAGTCACAAGCACGCCATCTAAAACCCTAGGGCCTAAGCCCCTCTATATAAATCGTCCCGCTGGAATTACGAAGACTGATTCCAATCGAACCATTGGATCATGGCGAACGATCATTATTAAGTCGATATCAAACTAAAGCAAATCACCCCTCCCTTATCGTCTTGTTTGTGTTCTTGAAGCGTTCTTAGGTCATAATCGAGAAATGGATTTAAGAGATCACTTTGACGATTTTTGGATCGTCAATGAAGCAGTGGATAGAGTGCAGACATTCATGATCAAATTAATTGCAGTCACGAAGTGTATAATTAAAATAGACCCACATCAGTCTTTTGAGCGACCAAATATTGGCCCAAGCATCATCCTTATATCATGTCATGTGGAGGATGTAAATTAAACCAAGCCTTAACCGATACCTCAAAAAAAAAAAAAAAAAAAAGTTGTGGAATCAAATCCACACACCGCATATCAAAGTAAAAACTATCATCATTATAGCACACATGTTCTATTACCTTTGAGCTATACCCCTGAGGGCCAACACTAAAGTCTAAATGCATGCATCCGTAGTAGCACGAGATAATCTGTGTCGAAAAAGATCGTCGACACTACATTAATTACTTTGTTATGTATGTGAAGGTCAATTGTATTGTATAATATGTGTGTTTCATATATATCATTATATGTGTTTTTTTAGTATGTCAAAATCCGTAGATGTATCATACTCTTTATAGTCATTTTTTTTCTTAAGATATGAATGTAGATTTGAGCAGATAATTACAATATACTCTCCGTTGCATAAAAGCATTGATCATGCCTATTCGGATTTGGAACAGAAGTTTCAACGATCTATTCAGAGATCAAATTCCAAGATATAATTTCCCAAATAAACCAATCCTCAAAACACGAGTTTGATAAAGAAGCAGTCAAAAAGAAGAAGAAAGAGAGAATAAACAAAAAGGAGAAGGTGAGAATTAAACCCGTGTTTTGGACTAAGTATCCACCAACACATTAACACAAAACACAATGTTTAGTTTGATCATGTTCCCCATATGTTACAAATTAAACTACCTTCCATATTTGAATCCACACAATTTTTTTTTGGAAGGATTGAATCAACACAAATTACTAGAATTTTCAGAAGCATAATTTCCACCAGTACGTTTTACTTGTATAGAAGAATTCTAAAAAAGGGATCGCGGGTTAGAAGAACAAAATAAGATACAAAATAGAAAAAAAAAAAGGACAAGAAAAAAAGATACTGGTTGAGAAGGACAAAAACGCATGTGTTACTACATGTGTTACTACATGTTGTGCTATAATCACATGTAGTAACATGCGCGTTTTTGCTACACACATGTTGCTACAATCACACACTTGTTATATAGATGACTTATTAAGTATTGCATTACACACCATATTGATTTTCAACACTATTCTTATATATCTTATGCATATATAGAAAAATTAATGTAACGCATATTACAAACTAAGACTTCCGGTGACCGTGCTTCCTCTTCTGAGCTTTGCCAGCCGGAGATTTCTTCCCAAAAACACCGCAAACACCACAACCGGACACCCTTGGAGAAGGCGGCTCAGCCGCCGGACCGACATCTACAGTTCGATACGCACGCCGCTCTCCTCCTTCTCCTCCTGCTGCTACTTTAGATTTATTGTTAAGATCATCATCTTTTGTGTTGATTTTCCTTAATTCACCAGATAATAACTTGTCATCCCAAACTAAACCTGATGATCCTTGCCTTCTGAAAGAGACTTCTGACCTTTGCAATCCGTCCATTAAAAGCTTTCTCTTTTTTTTTTTTTTTTTCTTTCTATCTGAAATCTGAATTGTAGATGGAGATTGAAGATTAATCTGGAAAATTCTGCAATGCTTTATCTATAGGGTGTGGTATGTTTTGGTGGAGTTTTGATTTCTTGACAATTATGACTTGTATATTTATATATGAAAAAATCATGGATTGAAATGGAGGGGCCGGCAATCATGTGGGCATGGTTATCCTATTGTTTTATCTCCTTTTTAATTTTTAAATTTTAAATTTTAAATGTAAGTGATAATGGTATTTTTCTTAAGATAACTAATTTGGCTGACCTGGACACACACAAGCCCCCATTTGTTTTCAACCAGCCTACTTGATTAGGAAATTGAACAAGTACAAAAATAATTAACAATAGTTATAAATAATAATTAAAATAAAATAAAGAGTGGAATTGGGATAAGATTATTATTTTTTCACTGTACAATATGTGTAAAAATAAATGTGAGAGTCAACTCATAACTTGGTCTGACAAAGACATAGGCAGGTATCAAGGTATCATTAACAGATAATATTTTTTTGTTTGTTTGTTTTTTTTAAACTCCAATTAGGACGACTTCTACTCGGGTTATATGCAAGTAAACAGATTAGCAGTTACAAATCCAGATTTTTACAAACATTAATTAGTTATATCTCCAATGAAACAGTCCTGTTCAAAAAAGTTGATTTGAACCGTAATTGTTTAATTCTTATAATAATAATAATAATAAATTAGGAAAGACACAACAAGAAAATAACACTTGTTAGGATATTGTTGATGGTTAGTGAATGTAATTACTTTTGATTACGATGAATACTATTGATCATGTCACTCAGAAATTACAGTTATAACAAAGTGTTTCTTCGATTCAAATTAATATATCACAAGTCAAATATTCAAATAAAGTAAAACCCAACAATTTTGAATATCCCAGCGCCAAACAGGAAATGGCAAAGTGTGATGCATCAATGAAACATTCCTATGTGGGTTGCAAGAGTCGGATTATTTTTTTTTTTTTTTTCTTTTTTCCCTTGGGTTTATCAAACAATGTTTTTTTTTAAAAAATGATCGCCAAAACTCTATCATTTGGTCAAAACAATGAGGTTAAAAAATTCCCAATCAACAATCTAAAAGGTTTAAATGGCAACATATATTCACATTGGAAGAAATAATTCCTCTTATCTTTGAAACAAACAGGGCTCTCCAAAGGATTTTTTTTTTTTTTTTTTTTTTTTTTTTTGAGGGTGAGATCAAGAATTTGACATGGTCCTTCTTCTTAGACAAGATCCCCACAAAATTAAACTTGTTTAAGAAAAAGAATACATGTACCACTTTTACTTTAATACATAAATAAATTACGCAAGTTAAGAACAACAACATAAAATAGAATAAAAAACGAAAAAACAATTTCTTTTGTTAACTGAAAAGAGAGATGCGGATTAAGAAAAAAATAGTTTAGCTTATAACAGCTAAAAACTCAAATGGGGTTTTGTCATTAATATCGTCTTTTTCATAAAATAGACAGACTAAATCACTTGCTAATGATGACAAAGATAAAAGTAACAAAAGGGAAAGAAATGTAAAACGTTATTTTCGCACCTAGTCAATTTTTTTATTACTAATTTTTTTTTTTGGGCACATGAAAATAATGACAAAACCCTGATACTGCAAGATCTTAGTTTCTATTTCCTACCCTCAATCCATATTTCCACACTGCTGCCAAAACAACATGCTATATTATTAACAATCAACAGAATCCTTAAATAGCAAGAGAAGATATCCTCTCTTATTTTTCTAGGAGGGGAGGGGAGGGAGGGAGGGGGTTAAGCAAGAAGATATTAAAGACCGGTTATTTAAGGGATGATTCTCTTTTCCAAAGTGTTGATATCCTCCTTGTCTTTAGGCCTTAAGCATCCCAATGCAATCAATAAAATGTGAACATACAATGAAACCAGTTATGCAATCATAGAAACTGCAACAATTACCTTTTAGATAGGCTGCTTGATAATAATCTAATATAAGTATTCATTGGTTCCGCAAAACTAAATTGGTCCAACATTTCCAGCAAGTTGCTTTGCTTAGTGAAGTCAAAGGTCTGTAGTATATTCATTGCTAAGCACTTCACTTTCAGACAAGCACATAATACATGCACTCCATATCTATTTTCTTCCTAACAAAATAACTCTACCAAAAAGCTTCTTCTTCTCTACCACCCTTTCAAGTCAACGGGTACAGCACAACACCCCCTTCCCCTTCCCCTTCCCCCCACACAAAAAACAAAAACGTGCATCTGCATGCAAAGATATCATACCAAAAAACTATTTGAACCTGAAACTATGACAAACAGATGCAGATCCCTCAACTTCTGATACCCCAATGGTTCTCTATTCCATTTGAGAGAACCCTACTTGTGCTGCCTTTTCTTCTCTTCTTTGATTTCAGCCAGGGTTTTGGGGCCTGTGAACATGGAAGACTCCTCTGTATAGGATCTTAGCTTCTTTACAATCTTCTTATCAGAAATTTCGGACAAGATGTTCTGCCTCTTAGCCTGCTTCCTGCCCTTGTTGTTAAACCTGGACTTGCTTGTACGCCTTTGTCTATCCCTCTTAGCTATAGAATAAGGACTCAAGGGCAGTTTTTGCACAACTTGTGATCCAGTATAACGCATTTCGACTCTTGATGCTAATCTTCCATGAAAACGTCCATCATCCACAGTATGATTTTGTTCCCTGTACTCAGAATAATTAGGATAATGAACATCAACTACCCTCCGTCTTTTCAGATAATCCCTCAAATCCATATCAGAACGATCAATAGATGTCACTCCTGCAGGCAAAAAATTCATTTTCTGTCGCCAATTGTTCTCTACCACCCTGTGCCTTTCACACATTTGAAATTCCTTAACAGGGTTGCAGGTATGTTTGCCATGCTGCTCGTAAAAGCCTCTCATTTCTTGCTGCCGGAAAGGGATTCTTATGTCTGGATATGAAGGATCATACTCAACATTGTCCTCGTACTCGAATCTCATATTTTGCTGGTTATGCTCCCGGTATTCCTCATTGAGCTGTTCTAAGTAAACTGCAGTGACATGTTCCGACTCTTCTGTTCTATCATTGACTAACACATCGAATCCAGGAGATGATTCCAACCACTCTTCCCTCCCGTAGTGTTCTTCTTGATTCTCTGTGCTCTGATCAGTGGACTGAGGAGATGAGAGCTCGGCTTCTCTACGATTCATGGAATCTGGTTTCATCACATCAGCTCCCTCGCTTGCAGAATCAGAAAGCTGAGGCGAAGCACTTTGCGCCACAACATTACTATAAGTTGACTTATGGAGATCCTTTTCTGGCCCAATTTTTTCCGGCTTGGCTATTTCAGGAGCAACCTTAACATCAGGTGTTTCTACAGGTGCAGGGCCCAAGTCAGCAGCAACAGATGTCTTTTCCTCCAAGGGTGCCGTCTTCGATAATTTCCCACTTGGCTTTATATCAGAAGGTCCATGTAAGAATGGGCAGCTATCACCTTTATTACAGAAACTGTTGTAATAAAAGTAACACGGAACGTTGGTCTTTTTTACAGGTGCCACCCCCTGATGGTTTGTAACAGCAGTTTTTGATGCAGTCTCAGCAAGTCCATCCAATGGCTGCTCACGGACATTTAAAAGTACATATTAGACACTCAAAACAAGTGGTTAAAGAAAGAACAAAAACAGCTAAACTGAAGGACATATAAGCACAGAAGGAATGTATAAATTTAAATTTATTCATCAAACTGGCAGTCAATAGATGGTCTATTGCAACCAACATCACATGAACCACCATAGAAATGAAAAAAACACTTAAAAAAAATTAACATTGAAAATAATGGAATAGCGCAAAAGTTATGACAGCTCACAGGGTGTCGAAAACCACAGGCCGGGTTCAAGCAGTTGCCTGCCATCCAGTACCAGCAGTCCCTTGGGTTAAGCCTGGCAGTCTCACTGTGCCTATATTCACATTCAAAACCCTGAAACAAACAGCCAGGAGCACACACTTATCAGAGCAACACTCTAAACAGTAACATCATAAATCACAATCGAACAAATAAAATAGATAAATTGAAACAATAATAATCAAACAAAAACCAATGCCATGCGAAGGTAAGTCTCCACCCAGGCATCAAATAAAATCTTTAACAAACACGATAAATTGGAATTAAGTTATTGGCAAGAATACCAGTGTCATTTCATCAGGAGTATCTTCAGCATATTATGAGCTTAAAACTCAATATCTCAACACAAATAGGGTGACTCTAGTTCTCTGGCTCTGTACCCTACACTGGCTGAAAAGCAAGTAAAAAAAAGGAGGAGGAGGAGGAGGAGAGGGGGCTTCACAAAAAGCATCAAACATGTTGAAGAGCAATCAACAGTAACAACCACCCTCATCAATCCCCCATGCCCCCCCTTCTCCAAACCCAGACCCGAAAAAATGATAAGATGAAGCAAGACTACGCATTGAAATGCATTATGCATATATGCCGACGTTTCATGATAACCCAAATAGAACTCTGTAATTTCTGTGCCAAAGGATAATTAACAGTCCGAATGAATAAACCGCATCTCGAAATGAGAACCGAGAAACAGAAAGTTGCAAAGCCGAGCAAAGCACGCACAATGAAAACAAATAAAACCCTAGATGAAATTATTGCGGAATTCAAACGCGACACAGGCAATACCTTGTAGAAATATTCGCACAGCGCAATTGGGAAAAAGATAACACATTTACAATGTATACACGTCCAATTGAAGATGTAACACCAGTTCAAAAAAAAAACTGAAAATACAAAATACTTGAGAAAAGCAAACACCTTCTTGCAGGTTAAAGGGGAGGCCAGGAAATAGACACAATCTGTGTTTCTTTTCACAAATTCTTCATCCATATCGCTCAAAACGGAAGCGGTAAAAGAGAAAATGAAGAATCGTTAGGGCTGAGCGAGATTTCTAAGACAACAAGCGTGGAAGAATCATTCACAAACAACCTAACCCATCGCACACTCCACACACATTTCCATACTTGTAGTACTAATTTGCGTTTTGGAGTCTTTCGAGCTCTAGACGATGAAATACCATAATCACACAGAACAATTAATGGGCCTGGGCTCTTTTATGGGCTTTTTGCGGATCCGCGGTAAGGATTCGGCCTCTCGTTTAGGGAGAAATGAGAGGGGGAAGTTCACCATAACAAATTACCAATCATCCATTTTCGCTCTCATTTAACCCTATATTCAATGCCAAATTATAAATTATGTAATACAGTAATTCTTAACTAAGAAATCATCAAATATATCTTTTCATAATTATCCTCTACATTAAAATATATATATATATATATATATATATATATATATATATATATATATATATATATATATATATATATATATATATACTATTAACATAAAAACCGTGCATAATGCACGGGATAATACAACAATAAAAATTGCTTAACAACTAAAAATGGAAGTAAGCTTGATGAAATTGCTTAACAATATATGTTTCACCCACCCCAAAAATCAGCTATCATCCCTCCCCTTAAAACATAAAATGAAATTGCTGACATAAGCTTGATGTGTTTTTGGTGGTGCAGTTGCATGATCTCTCCCTTTATAGATGGCTTTAGAGCTCCATAATTGTCCGATAGGCCGATAGGGTGAATGTTTGTAAGCCTCGTAGCTGCAGAATCCTAACGCACATCCGGCTCTGGTCAAGCATTTTCTGTTATATAAGGTTTAAAGAAATATGGGTAGACTTAGCTTGACTATTGATTGTTCTTTTTGAACCTTGTATTTCATTTTTGTTCCATGTTTCAGCGTCTTGAAGCAATTTTTTTTTTTTTGAAGTAATAGTGAAGAAGTTTTTCTATAATACTACTTGATCAAAAAAGAAGCACAACAACATCATGTTATTAGTCTTCTATTTAAACCATCAAATTTCTCTGAAGTTTTGAAGAACATGCATTTTACCAACTAAACAAAAATGACTACTTACGGAAAGACAATCGAAAAGTTAAAAGAGAGGCCTAAAAGGGACAACGTTTAATTGCCAAGGGTGGAAAAAAAAAATCTGTGTTGGATCCTTTATTTTCCACATGACAGCTTCTAATTAAGCACAACAAAGATCAATTTATTCCCTCTACAGCAGATGATCCAAGTCCCCCAAGAAGCCACGCTCATGAAAGTAAAGTATAGGCCAAGCCTAAAGGAGAAGACTATAAATGCAAATAATTGTAATGGAGAATAAAAGATGTCAAGACCCTCCAATGGTAAAAAAATCCATTTATACTTAGAAATACTTTTTTCAATAAACTCCTGAAATCTGACCTAAAGATAGCAGGTGCAGTCACAGAGAAGTCAAGGTCCATGTTAACACAATAAAAAATTTGAGCTCTAAAACAACAATTCTAAAAAGTATTAGAGTTCAGGTTAGATTTTGTCAATGGCTGGTAAGAGGAAAAATGGCAAGATAACCAATTTTATGAGAAGACAATAGAATTGGCTAAAGTAAATACTCATATAAAAAGAGCCAAAAAAAAGTGAAAGTGTCATACCATGAAACATGCTTCTGTTGAGTTAAGATATGGCCACCAAACAACTGCAAATGTCCCAATCGATCACTGCCAAGCCAAGTTTTGAGACATGAATCAATGGATTTTTTCCTCAAGCTTTCACACAGGAGATAGCTGCAGAATGCAGGAGCAAAATATGCACTCATCTGAGCAGAAATAACAAAGTATAAGCACAAACACAGTTTATACTAATATTACTCCAGGATGATTCACAGGACTTATTGGGTTTTAGACTGCAAGTATCCTTTGGCAAAAACTATCAGCAATTGCAGCTTGCTAAACGTCTCAACGGCCCATGATCTTTTCTGAAAATTTCCTCATTCGAATCTTTCATGTCTGATTCAGTAATGAACACCAACTTTATTGCATTACTTTTACAACCGTGCTTATGGCAAATAAGAAAAAATATTAGTAAAGCTCAAGGACAAAAAGTAACACCACCCATAAAAGAAATATTGACTTTGGCCATTGTATTCATTTGCCAAGAAATCCATCCCATATAAGACAACATGTCGCCTGCATCACACACAACATATTAATGTAATTTCA
This sequence comes from Gentiana macrophylla, assembly GCA_026214975.1. Taxonomy (NCBI): domain Eukaryota; kingdom Viridiplantae; phylum Streptophyta; class Magnoliopsida; order Gentianales; family Gentianaceae; genus Gentiana; species Gentiana macrophylla. The sequence goes on along the minus strand of CM047805.1, from coordinate 182,952,794 downwards.
CTAATATTAGTTAGCTGCAATGCAAATGGACATGGTGAAATCTACTTACAATTATAATGAACATGAAATAAGATCCAGTGAAAATTCACAACAAATTAATGGAGACAAAGTAAAGATAACTTAGAAATTGGCAGGATAAGTAACCAAACTGGAATCAACGGCATGAATATAATAGTAGAAATTAAATTTATCGTATGCAGGAGAACGAACATGTACCTTGAAAACTCAAGCAAAACAACGGTGCAAACCTAAGGTGCGCCCTGAATCATATTAAGTGTTGCACCATGAATCATATTGGAAAAGTGGAGGTAAGTTTCATACAATATGAGCAGCAGCTGCCAAGGTATATTAATTAATGAAGATGTTATATCGGCTTCAAATGATGTAATGCTACCATGTAGAAAAGAAAAGTAATATGCATACAGAAAACTCAATCGCACTCGCTTTGTGTTTTTTTTAAAGCAAAAGACTACCCTGGTGTGATGTATCTCCCTTCTGGTGTGATGTATCTTTCTTGATGCCGTAGGTGTGGATGATTCTGCAAAAGCTACCATTTTCCTGAAAAAGAAAAGGTAGTAGAAAAAAATTGTAGGTGTTAGAAAATGAAAATTAAAGGAAAAAAAGAAAGAACAATGTAAATAAGAATTGTGGAAGAAATGAACTTCTTTAAATTATGTACTCCACGGATAAAGATAATGAAGAAGCAAGCTATCACAGCATCCCCTATGCGCAGATGATTCGCTTTGAAAATCAAATATCTGATAACAGAACGTCTTCGTCGATGCAGGGTGGAGTGATCCTGAGTGATCCTGGGTTTCCCGGTCATTAAATCATCATTTCTAATATATATTAATGCACGGGATAATACAACAATAAAATTGCTTAACAACTTGATGAAATTGCTTAAATCATCCTTCACCCACCCCAAAAATCATATCATCCCTCTCCCCTTAAAACATATGAAATTGCCGATATAGATGTGTTTTATAGATATCTCTCCCTTTATAGATGGCTTTAGAGCTCCATATTGTCCGATTAAAAAGTCATAACGCACATCCGGGTTTGATAATTTATTAACACAAATTTTATTAATGGCATATCCAGGACACCGCATTGAGGATATAAGAATTCATAAATTCACTTAGTTAAAGATAACAATTCATAATTAACGCTCTTATAAGGTTCAAATTATACTTTTAAGCTTCAAACCCGTCGATTCATTGAACATAATAACCAGAAAAGATATACACTATAACACAATTATCACTATATTATTATTTGCTAAAAGAAACTTAACATTAATTCCACTGCATAGGGCGTAGTTAGTGTGATCACATCAATTGTATAAGGTCTCTGGAAAAACTTTTTGGAAGAGGAAAAGGAAAAGGCAAAGGCAAATTAAGGTTAACCAAATTTATCCAAAAGGTATGCAAGCATATTCGGATGAATGAAGTACGCGTTGGCGTTGCAGCACAACTCTTCTTTTTCGTAAGCCGCTAAAAAAAAATAATTTCTCAATATGGCGGCGCAGGTGTGTCCGGAGGATTTGGTGTTGGCGGGCGGAGGACTATTCACGAAGCAATATACACTTTGCTGTGGCAACACGCAACCATGATGCCTTGTCTAAAATTGTATATATCTTCCCTCCCCCGACTTGCTAATCCATTAGATTTATTTAACAAGACCGACTTAAAACCATCTATTTGGTTCACTGATGATGATGATGATGAATTTCCATTGAAAATACATGAATTGGAGCCATTGCTTAACTTATTCGGCCATTTCAAAGGGGCAACACTAATCAAAGAGCTACTCACAAACTTACCAACAAAGTCGTTTCCTGTTCCTGTTAAGGTAAGGTCAATTAACAAAATTATGTTGAATTACTATCTCTCCCAAAAGCTTAAGCTAATTAATATTTAATTTTTTCAACATGCCTTTCAAATTTGGGCCTATTGTAATTTTGGAGAGGTCAAACACTTGTTTTTGTTTTGTTTGGGTGACTATGCTTGGAAGTTGGAGCAGTTTGAACCATCGACCTCTCGCTTTGATACCATATATATTGAATTAAAATCTCCTAACACAATTTTCCCAACCAAATTTCTTTTTCAAGTGTTTGGCTCTCTAAAAATATAATAAACAGCTAATTTGCCGTGGTCCCAAATATGGTGAGTGCTCTCTCTTCTCTCTAGAAGCCCCCAACTCACAGTAGTTCCCATCTATCCTTTGGCTTTCTAAGTTAGCCTCTTCTTCAACCATGGAAAAAGAAGCATTGCTCAAACTACTTTCCAAACTCAAATTGCAAGAAACAGAGCCAACAACAACCAGCATCTCAAAAAAGATATTACTTCTGGCATACAAAAGAATGCTACCAGCCTTCTAGGTAAATTCATTACAAGTAAAGAGGTTCATGCAAAAAATCTAAAAGCAGCAATGGAAAAGTCATGGAACACAGACAAGTTCAAGATAATCAAACAGGGTAAGAATTTTTATCAATTTCTTTTTGATTCAAGTGAAGACCAAAACAGAATCCCTCTAGATGGCCCTTGGTGCTTTGACAACTATCTCTTAATTCTAAAACATTGGTCTTTGTTGGTAATTTAAATGTTACCATGTTCATTTATGTAATCGGGGTTTGGTACAAAGATGGGTGAACTCGGAATGCTATAATATGAGTTTGGAGGTACGGAGTGTATGCTCATATAAGTATTTACGAGTTTACGGATTTAAATTATCAAGTATAGTTCGGGAAAATCACTTAAAAGACTGAAAATCCACTTAAAGGACCAAAATTCATAATTTGGAGAAGCAGGTGTGAAAGGTCACTGTCACCATAAGCGCCTCCTTTGTGGGAAAAATCATGCAGAAATGGATCGAGAGTTTTGGTCGATTTTTGGTTTCACAGGGCTGGCCACAGGCGCCCGCCTGTGGCCCGAAATTCTGAAGAGGTGTGTATTTTCATCCTTTTCAACTGATTTATGTATGTAACTTATTTCCAAAGGTTGCATACATGAGAGGTCGGTTTACCACCACTATATATGATCTTTTTAAGTGCTTTAAACATAAAGTAATTTTGGCACATTCATCTTTGAGAGTAAAAACATCTTGCAAATTATCTCCAAGAGTAATCTTCATCTTTTGTGCCTAAATTTGAAGGGAAAACGTAGTCTTATCTCACAAAAGTATTTGTGACACCCTAGGCATTCTGTAAGGGGCAAATAACTTTTGTAGGAAAGTGTTTACATGATTCTACGTTCATATCAAGCAAATCAAATTTCTGCGTTTTAGTTTTTCCTGCGTTTTCGACATTGTTGTTGTTATCCAAACCCCAACTTTCAACAGTCTCCACTCCTATCATGTGATAGTAACACCTTTCTTGAAACTCCCTTTTGGATTCATATTCATGGTCTACCCTTGCATCTGCATTCAAAATAAGTTGGTGTGAAAATAGCGAGCAACCTCACAGATTGCCTTTTCTTCCAAATCAGAGAGGATCACAACACAAACCTTCTCTCCTTCAGATTCAGAGCCACTCTTCATCTTGACAAACCCCTGCCTCAACTCCTCACCATAGCCCTTGAGCAAGGATAACCAAATCCAAACCAACCAAGAGCCCACCTTAGCCCTTATCCAGTACGAAAGACTACCATCCTTCTGTTTTTTCTGTGGAATGATTGGCCATACTGCCAAAAATTGTCCTCAAACCACTGAAGAATTTACACAAGAAGATGAAAGCAATTTCAGATATGGGGCCTGACTTAATGCGGTTAAGCACACCAAACTTTTCCAGGAATTCAGGCCACTTGATATGGAGCTTCAACCTTTCAATCCACCTTCCTCGTTCCCAGAAATTCATCACCCAATCCAGAAAAATCCAAATTCGGTTCTAATCTCCACCAACCCTCCTGCAGAAAAGACAAAAGCAAACAAGTCAACCTCAGAACATAGTGAAAAGTCATCCTCAACCTACTTTTCAGAATCTGACAGTGCCAGCTTTCAGCAAAACAGTCAAACCTTATCCCAAGACATTAGAAAAAACAAACTTCAACTTGCAACCCTATCTAACCTACCAAGACATGTCCCTCTCAGTGCAGACGCTCCCAACCCTTTTACACCCAAAGAGAACCTCAAACCTGAACTCGGTAAAAATTGTCCTGAAAACAACCAAAACACAAACATCAAACAAAACACCTCTATATCAGTCAAAACACCTCAGAACCACAACCAAAATCCACCACTGCAACAAAACAAAATACCAAGTCTCAACCTTCTAACCAGTGTGAACTCCCCACAACCCCCATTAGATCCAATTAATCAACTTAACCAACCTATCTCTCAAAACCCACCTCTGCGAAACAACAAGACCACCCCCCATCTGGACCAGAGCAATCGTCATTCTTCTTGAGAATGGGAAAATGTGGAGACGGAAAGGACCAGCCTTTTTTTTTTTCTACTATAAAACCCTTTTTTATTAGTTAATGTAAAGAACAAAAGCAGTATAAAAAGTTTCACAAATTTTATGTTGATCACAGTCTACAGAATCATAATACAGACTAAAACCAATAAATGAATCCAACATTCTAAAATGGACACCAATATATCCCTTTAAAAGTGCTGACTTGATGGTCCAAAACTTACACCTGGACCACTCTAAAATTTCATAAAAAGTTTAGCCTACGTGGAACAAGAAAGACACATGGCAAGCAAACCATATACTTTGCAAACCCAATTTTCTAACAAAGTTGCTAACGTAGATAGGCTCCTTGGCCTTTACTCTTGGCCTTTAATAGAAATAGGAGAGATTATTGGGCTTCAGGCCCAAGTTTCTCCGACAAAACATTCCTACGCCGGTGGCTGAAAAGATTAACCTACAATGGAAAACGAGGAACCTTTGTGCGAAGCTGCCCGCGACGGCGACGTCGACAAGCTCAAAACCCTGCTGGACTCTGGTGTTGATGTCACCTACTTCGACAAAGACGGATTTACTCCTCTAATGCATGCCGCCAAGCACGGCCACGCTGATATCGTGCAATGTCTCCTCGATGCTGGCGCTCCCTGGAATGCTCTTTCCCCTTCCAATCTTTCTGCTGGAGACTTCGCCATGGATTCCGGCCACCAAGCTGCATTCGACGTTCTCCTTAACGCCGGTGCGTGCAGTTAAGCTGTTTCTTTTTAACTAGCAAACTCCGACCTTTTCTTTACTGTCCTTCAATTTGTTAAATGATGCCTAGAATGTATTAGGGATACGAGCTGAGCTGGTTTTGGGAACAATGGCGAGAAGAGAAAATGGATTTGGTGGGAATTACTTGTCGGATAGAGTTAGTTTTAGTGAGGATAAGTTGATGGACTCGGAGAGTAAAGCGGTTATGATGGAATGGGAGAAGCCATTGATGGAGGCTCATGCTAAAGCTGTGTGTTCGTGTGGTGGAAACGTTTTGAACGTTGGATTTGGGATGGGTCTTGTGGATAGTGCTATTCAGCAATATAATCCTTCAAGGCATACAATAATTGAAGCTCATCCTGAAGTGTACAAGAGAATGCTTCAGTTGGGTTGGGGTGAAAAGGAGAATGTTAAAATCATTTTTGGCCGCTGGCAAGATGTTATTCACCAACTGGATTCTTATGATGGTATATTTTTTGATACTTACGGAGAGTATTATGATGATATGAGAGACTTCCATCAACATCTTTCTAAATTGTTGAAGCCTGGAGGTATATATTCATTTTTCAACGGTCTTTGTGGAAATAATCCTTTTTTCCATGTCGTTTGCAGTCAGCTAGTTTCGTTAGAACTTGAGAGTCAGGGCTATTCCACACAGTTTATACCCTTACCAGTGAAGGACTGTTTAACTGAAAAAATCTGGGAGGGTGTAAAGCATAAATATTGGCAGTTAGATACCTATTATCTCCCTGTTTGCCAGTCACTGGAAGATGCTGAATGAGTTTTTATTTTGACTGTTAGCACTTAAAACGATTATGTACCTCAGGGATCTTTTTTTTTTTTTTCAGCTATATGTAAAATTTTAATGACATGTTATGTTTATGAAAGCCATATTGTTGCTTTTCTCATGTGTGTCTTGTGAAATATGTACCGCAGTTTCTAAGCTTCAACGATAGTGAACTATATATGAATTGTATGTGCCTTGACGTTGTCTGTTGAGACAGGAGCTTTACCAATAGGGGAAACTTGTAAAACTATGCTTGTGAAAAGTAAAGTGTAGGATAAATATGCCCCGTAGGATGTTGTTTGGGAAATATGCTTGCGTCCTTCATTCGTTGGTAATGCGCCATGTTGGCCCGATTTTGCAGAAGGACGCACAAGCCACGCAGGGGACCTGCATACGTCACGCAAGTATCATGGTGTATAAAATGCAGAAAAATCTGAATTTTCTGTAATTAAAAATAGAGTTTACCCTAGAAAATTTCGTCGACGATTTGAAGCTTTACTTTTCCGGCGATTTGTGATTCGGGACGTAGCATCTCTGGGAGAGGAAAGGGGCTGAAATTCGCTTTCAGGTAGAGTAAATTAACCATCTTTTTTCTGTAATTAGTTTTTCTTCTATTCAATTTCATGTTAATGCTGAATTTAAGTGGTTGGCTTCATTTGGGTATTGGATGATGAGGGTAGATTAATGGAAGCTCTCTGAATTTTATTGAAGCGTAAAAGCTGTCGACGGATCCATCCCATTGTGTGTATCATGGTGGTGACTAACTATGGTGGTGACTTCATGATTGAGGGGCTTGATTTTCTCCTAATTGAGCTTTCTTGTGGTTGTGTATGATTATTTGGACCGTCTCAAGTATGTTTCTTGTCTGATATATGTGTAGTTGTTTAGTAAATCGAGCATATTGTGCTTTTTTTCGAGGTCCAATGATGCTTAGAATCGTTTTCTATGTCGTTATAATTGTGCATATTGTGTGATGAGGATGAATCTTAATAGTTAACAATGTTTGATTCTTCAAGACCCCAACCGTTAATTTAAGCTCAAATGTGTATCTTCTCCTTAGTTGTGACTTGTGATTAGTTTTTTTTCTAATTAGTTTGGTTAATTTACTCAACTTGAAAGCGAATTTCAGCCACTTCCCTCTCCCGGAGATGCTACAAACCCGTCACAAATCGCCCGTCCCGATTCACAAATCGCCGGAAAAATAAAGCTTCAAATCGTCGATGAAATTTTCTAGGGTTAATTCTTTTTTTAATTACAGAAAATTCAGATTTTTCTGCATTTTATACACCATGATACTTGCGTGACGTATGCAGGCCCCTTGCGTGGCTTGTGTGACCTTCTGCAAAATCGGGCCTAAGATGGCGCATTACCGACGAATGAAAGACGCAAGCATATTTCCCAAACAACATCCTACGGGGCATATTTATCCTAGACTTTATTTTTCAAGCATAGTTTTACAAGTTTCCCTTACCAATGCTACCTTTGGCTTTGAATAATAGCCTCTTGCTCCAAACCTTAACAATTTCCCACAGTTTATTAGTAATGTGAGCTATTCTTAAAACTAATCACATTATACTGTTAGCTGCAATATTCATTTTGTAATTTGTAATTTGTAACACATTCCATCCCCTGCTATCAATGCTTATGCTAAGCTTGTTTAGCATTTACCTCTTATATCTGTGAAAATCCAAATTGACATGAAGTTTCAGTAGATCATCATGTTCAATTTGTGCTGTTTGTTGATTCCTTAGATAATGGATTATGGTTTTTGTGTGTGTATGATGATATTGTGGTTAACAAACCGTATACGATGCCTGTGTTTTGGATTTTATATACATATATGTGTGTGTGTGTGTATGTGTATATACACACACACACACACATATGTGTATGCATATATACACATATGTACATATATGTGTGTGTTTATATTTATATATGCATATATTTTGCATTTATAATGTTTAAAACCTGCTAGGCTGTGACTTACCTGCATATATGTTGTCATTTCACCAAGAGTGGAGCGTTCGATACAATCAAAGTTTTTTTTTTTCTTTCTTTGGTTAACATTTAGAAGCATCATACATGCAATTTTTTATTTTCTGTTTTACTATTATTCTTTTTTATGGGAGGCGATGAATGGTTCTATTCTGATTGAAAAAAAGCAGACAAACGAGAGCATCCTACCTGTGCAGGGTGTCCAGGTAAACGTCAGGCCATTTAGGCCTTTTTTTGCAGCCTTGCCTTATTATCATTTGTTTTCCGGGCTCAAAGCCGTGACCGCTTATCACGCCACTATAGTTTTTTTACCGTTGCATCAAGGCTCCCCTTCTAATACTTTGATCAAAAGGTGGAAAATAATTAATTTACATATAAATAAAGAACCGTGACTAATTAGAAGGAGAACAAAGCAGGTAAAACTGAGATAAATATGCCGGCAGAAGTCGACCAAAGTTAACATTATGTGATTTCAAGTAGAAACAAGTGTTAATACTTTGCACTGAGTAGTGTAATGCTAAATGGTTAATAGGCAACCTTGTTCAAAATATCATGTCCAGGTGAAAGCAATGGGACTACTAACAACGTGTTTCCCCGCCTTGTATGTGGAAGGGCTTCCCACGTTTGTCAGCGTCCTTTTGTATCTGATTTCTGTTGGTGTGCTGTTGCCACCATCCTGACCAGATGCCATCTGGAAAGAAACAGCAAAAGATGGATAGTTAAGATCTCCCACCCAGTATACCATATCCTTGTCACACGTGACATTTTTTTGGGTTACAATTTTGATCATAGTTGGGGTGTAGTTTAAGGCACAGAGGAACTCTATATAGTCTTCAACATTTACATCATAGACAAGACCAGGGTCTAGTGCTGATGTTGGGTTCACATGTCCAGCACCGTAGTCAAATGGCGTGCTTGGTGCTTGAGTGGCCACATCTTGAATGGTCAGCCCATTTGGGTAAGTACTATAATACGTGGTCATAATTGCTGACCGTACTGCTGCGGGACTCCATTCTGGATGTGCTGCAATGAGGAGTGCCGCTATCCCACTTACATGTGGGCAGGACATTGAAGTGCCAGAGAGTATGTTGTAGTCAACATGCCTATTGTCTTTCTCATATTGTGTTGGCCCAATATCTCTTGCCCAACCGGCAAGGATTTTAGCACCTGGTGCCAACACGTCAGGCTTAAGTGTTCCTGGGGTGACTTTATTTGGGCCTCTGGAGCTGAAAGTTGCAACTTTTGGCGATGACTCGAGTCCCGGCACAGTGTTTCCATACTCGCTTTTTGCCACTGGATTGGCAGCAGAAAAGATATACTCCTTTATTATCAAACCAGCGGTTTTATGTCCATCTACAGCTGGTAAGATGTGTGCCTGTAAGTAATCTGTATCCTCATTTTCATTAGCGATTAAAATCATTCCTGCAGCGCCTGCATCTTTTAGTACAAAACTTAGGTGGGATTTCAAAGTGCTCATTTTTATCGCAGAGAACAGTCTTCCTGCAACTTTTTCTGGAATCATGGTACCAGGTTTGCAGTATATAAACCCTGAGTATGTGACGTCAAAAGCATATGCCAATGGCGTGAAGGAGCCAGGTAATGAGCTTCTCTCATGGATAGATAGTCCAGTGATGTTCTGACCATTTCCTAGGACAATGTAAGCTGGAAGAAAATCCCGGTCTATTGTTCCAGCACCTACTGTTGTTATCCATGGTGCGACGTTTTCAACCGTTCCATTTAAAGGACCACTATTTCCAGCTGAGCACCCCACAAAGATTCCTCTGGACATGGCTATGAAAGCTCCTTTAGCAATGAAGTCTTGATGATAGTCAACAGGAGTTCCCCCAATCGACATTGATATTATGTTCACACCATCTTCAATTGCAGCCAATACGTCGCTGTAAGCACATCGTTGTGACCAACAAACTTTATACATTGCCACTCTGGCTTGCATTGCCATTCCCCGGGCTCTACCTGATGCATACCCGAAAAGATCAGCACCGTCCACTGGCGATCCAGCTGCTATAGTTGATGTATGGGTTCCATGGCCGCCATCATCCCTAGGTGATTTTGTGAGATCTCTTTTTTCATCCATGGATAATGCATCATATCCTTTGGAGAAATACTTTGCTCCTATAAGTTTCCTGTTGCAGTTAGACGAGTTGAAGTTTGGTGCTGAAACACACTCTCCTTTCCAGGTACAAGGAATAGGTCCTATACCTGCATCATTGTAGCTTCTTGATTCGGGCCAAACACCCGTGTCAAGCAGTCCAATAATGACATTCTGGCTTGAGATGTTGAGCATAGAAAACATAGCATCGATCTTGTCAATGCCTAGGAATCCTGGTGATCGAGTTGTGTGAAACTCGTAGGTATGTTCTTGTCTGACTTGAAGAACTCCCGGTTTCTTTTCCAGTGATTTGGCTTCATCAGGTGTCAGCAGTGTCGAGTAGCCATGAATGACAGTGTCATAAGTATATTCCATGGTAGTAGAGGCCCCGGAAACCGCCTTTAAGGTGGCGTGTGATACCATTGTTCGTGGTTTACGAAACCCGATGGCATGTTGTGCTTGTCCATGTGGACAATATGTGTATACTTTTGTTCTTTTCCGTCTGTGATTTCATGGATGGAGAAGAAAATCAGGAAGGATGCCATTGTTCTTTTGTTGTGTTGCCCTAGTTTGTGCATGTGTGCCACGGTAATAATAATGCGATGAATATTTCTTCTTCTAACATAATTCCATATCACACAGCCTGTCACGCAATTATTTATCCTAATAATAGAAATTCTGATACCAAATTCAAGTAGTCATTTTTAGCATTTAATAATGCTCACTAGTGTTAATCACAAATTTTAGAATGATTCAGAATCAAATTCTACTTGGCGTGTCTGACAATCATACTGACCGAGAAGATTTAACAGATTTTCGACGGTTAATTACTTACGTATTGCCTCTGCCAATCCTTGTTTAACTACGGCCTTGTTTGTTACACCATTTATTTGTACTTGATTTTGAAGAATTACGTCATAGTTTATTACATTATGACGTGTTTGATTATTGTTTTTGACAATCACTTGATATATTATGTGTAGTTGATCTTCTTTAAACTTTAAGTGATGGACATAACATTAACTCAATTTTGTTAACGTATGGGATTTTAGCTTATGCATCGAAATATGAAGAGAATTATTTTTCATTTTTAAGTGTGCTAATTTTTACTTTTCATTAGAAAATTAATAAAAGTGTTATCTTTTGGTACCGTATGAGCATGTATGACCTCCATTAATGTGTAATAAAATATGTTTCCATAACGTTGTCATGCCTCAATTTTCTCTCACTGCCTTACCAAAAACTTAATCCTTGGGATGATCCTATTATGTACACATTATAACTCCGGATGTTCCGAGCTAAAATACTACTCCGGAGGCTTGTTGATGAAAGGATCCCTTTCCTATGTCTTTATTTCGAATATAGTTGAGAGAGCAAGAAACCTTAGACTTGTCTGGAGTATAGAGTAGAACATAGTTTTTTTTTTTTGGATACACAATGTAATCCTATGGATTTTGCCACTTTGGAGGCTTGTTAATAAAGTTATCCCTTCATAAAAAAGTAAAAAAAAAAATACTACTCCGGAGTATATATGGATCTTAAAAGATTGAGCACAAAACAAATTTACAAAAATGATGATTTTGGAGGACTCAATCAAAATATTTGAGAAATTTAATGACGTGGGAGATATAAGAGTAATGATGATACGGGCACAACCGTTGTGACACAACAACTTTCTGCACCGTTGATTATTATGATTCTAAATTGATTATTATGTAAACTCATCATAATCAACAGTACATTTGACTGTTGTGTCATTCATTGTGACATAACGGTTGTGCCGGTATCACATAAAGGATTGTATAGAATTTTCCAACGAAAAAAGATGCATAATACACTAATATTATGTAAAGGGAAATATTAGGTCTAATTTTGCACAATATGCATCGGTTTAGTAGTGAGTTAGACTATAACCTAGTATGAAGACCAGTGTTCGAACCCCGTTAGAGGCTAAAAGAAATATTAGGTCTCTTTTAGTTCAGGTGAGAAAATAGTAGTATACGCCCTAAATGCTTAAAAAAACTTAAAAAGATGTTTCCTTTCTCCCATTAAATTATGTTATTATATTTAAATAAATAAATTATTAATCAAATCGAATATTAGACCAGTCTAATCATTAATCAATATCGTCGTATTTTATAAAATCATGAATGAATTAGAAAAAAAAACCAAAACCAAAACCAAATCGAGTTATAATAAATGCTTAACGAGTCGAGTTTGACAAATACCCCTTTCTAGGTCTACTAAGCACTTGAGCCCGATAATGCAAAAAAATTACAAATTTTAAATTGGTTATGAATCAAATCCTACTTGATGTATTATCATCAATACGAGTTTAGATTTAAAATGGACTCCTACCTCTAATATAAGAAAAACACACCAATAAAAATTTTAAAATTTGATAATTTGGTGGTTTAAAAGTTATTACCACCCTAAAATCGGTGGGAAAAAAAAAGGAAAAAAAAAAAAAACCCAACGACCAGCTTCCCCTTCACTCTGTCTCATGGTCCATCCCATATAGCCTACCATTCAAGTGATTTTGACATCATCGGAACACCTGTGTAAGTATTTTGTTTCCTTACTTTTCCTTTGGATTTCTTTTCTTCTATTGCGAGTTTTTCTGTTGTTCCGTCGCCTCAGATTCCACTACCGAGTTTCTTCTCTACTTCACAAAATACAAATGAAGTAGACAACTAATAGGACGATCTCTGCTTTGTCATTGTGCTACAAATCCTTTTATTTTTTTTTTTATCTCCTTCCTTCAATTTGTTTCCGAGACGACAGCGCCGGCAAGAATTTTGCTTGTTTTATGGTCACTGCGGCTCAAATTCTCCATCTGGATCTTTCAAGAGTCTCATAATCAGGTAAGCTGAGTGATTTTGATTGGATTTCTACCTTCAATTTCGAGTTTTTTTTTCTTCCTGTTAATTCGATATTAGCTGGAATTTTATCGCCTTGTTTAGTTATTAAGCGTGTGATTTCTGGCACGATTTTGGGGTTTGGAGTAAACTAGCAGTTGGTTTCTGCGATCTTTTAAGAATGCCATAGTTTTTGCTCTGTTTGTTGTTGTGTTCTTTTGTTATATATTTTGTTGTTGTTGATTTCGGCTACTTTGTCTGCTGCCGAACACAGAGGCTATGAAAAGAATCTCCCCTTTTGAAAGCCATTGTGCATGAAAAAATTAAAATGGAGTCTTTGAGGAAAAATCAAATCAATTGGTAATGAAGGCTTTAATTCAAATAACTGCCATAATATTGTGTATGATATTGGTTGTTGTTGGATACAATATAACGGGAGAAGAAAAGAGCAATAGGGATGACACCTGTTGTTAATCTGGAACAATTTTTAGAACAAACTTTAAACCATAGCATGAAAGGGTTAAGGGTAAAAGAACCTTTAGTTTCATATAGGGACTATCCAATCAGTAAAAATGATTTGCTTGTAAATAGATTAAGGATTTTGGACCTAAATGAACATTCCGGTAAGCAAGCTTGTAGACCGTTTTCTTTCTTAACATGGACATGGTATCTCATTCATGATAGCTCCCCCGTCCTCCCTCACTGTCATAGGGATTTCAAGTTTGGTGTCTGTCGAATGGTTAAATGTTCTTGCAAAGAATGCAGTCATACATTAATATTATACAGAGCCCCATATATATGGAAACAGCATTCACATAAATATTATGTTAGAGCAAGCTTTGTATTCCTGGAAATATGTGATGTGTTTAATAGCATCAACTAATAGCACTTTCATCTCAATGATTTCACTTCAGGTTTGAAGTAGGAACCCTTAAGCCTTGATAGCTGTTTTAATTTTCTTGAAAAGGGGGCTTCTTTTAGCGAAATTGCCAAGATGACGGAGATTTTCTGCTACACGGCGTTCAGACAAATATTGCAAATGATATTTGCAATAATATTCTTCCATCTTTCTGAATACATTCTAGCTATAGGAACTCATGGGAAATCAGAAGTAACACTTAAGTCTCTTTTGATCAGCAGCAACTATCTCCTTGCTATGGGTTGCTCTTTTATAGAGTATGTAGTGGAAATTTACTTCTTTCCGGGGTTAAAAGAGTACTGGTGGATAAGCAATACGGGTCTTGCAATGGTTATAATTGGAGAAATTATTAGAAAATTGGCCATTTTAACTGCGGGTCAAGCCTTCACTCATCTCATTAGGGTTCAACATGAGGAAAATCACAGATTGGTGACTCACGGAATTTATAGCTACGTCCGTCATCCCAGTTATTGCGGGTTCTTCATCTGGTCTGTTGGAACGCAAATAATGCTTTGCAATCCTGTGGCTACAATAGCTTTTGTTGCTGTAGTTTGGCGTTTTTTCTCACAACGCATACCTTACGAGGAGTATTTCTTGAGGCGGTTTTTTGGCGCACAATATGACGATTATGCTGCACGGGTTCCTTCTGGTGTCCCATTTGTGAAGTGATGTTTGGACCTCTCTTTAACACCGAAGAAATGAAGCGCAAGAAAAGTAAGTCTATATCACACGCTCAAGGGAGGGTCTGTACATGGTTGTTTTGTTTTCAGTTTATTTTTGAATTAGAGTGATAAGCAAGGGGTATTGATTTGCTTCCATTTTAGGTCTCTGATTTTCTGGAATCAGGTCGATGTTTTGCTGTGAAGTGGTGTTGAATAGTGTTTTTATGAATTTGCAGACAGAAAATTGCATCCAGAATTCATTTCTATACATTTAGGAAACTTGAAATTGAGTAACATTAGTGTATTGTAGTGTTTACAGCTTGAGAATATGACAGGTGACTTGTTTAGTAATAATTTCATTAAAGAAGGCATTGTGTTATTCTGTGGTCCATGTGCCCCCCTTTTCATTATTAATATACCTCCTTTCTGTTTTTGAATGTTAGAAATAAAATTGCAGACAAAATTTGATAGGAAGACGGATACAGTAAAGTGAAACCTATCCATGGGGTCACTTTTGAGGAAAGAATCTTTTGGTCCCTTTACTCTTTCCTTGATAATTTGTCCAAAACCATGAGTTTGGTTTTAGTCAACAAAAAAATGGTTAGTAAATGGAAATGCATGACATTATACATCTACCCGTATGGTTGGGACATATAGTCTTAGGACTTAGGAGTTTGTAAATATTCTCTGATGAATTAAACATTTGTTTACCGAGGCAGGCAAGCAAAAACATGGGATAATGAGACTAAAAATCTAGAAAGGATGGTGTATGTGGTATGAAACTGTGATTATTGTTTTGATATTTCTTTGCAAGGGCTTAATCTTTTTAACAGAAGAACTGGGTACTCTGCCCCAACCTGTCGCCACCACCTGCCCTACCACTACCCATCTCATCTCACCTACCTGCCGCCTTTCATTCACCCAATCACCACCAGTTTCTGCCACCCATGCGCCTCTACCTTCACATGCCTATTCTTATCATATTTTTTTCTGCCCTGAACACATGATGAGAATCAACATGTTTTTTTTTTTTTTTTTTTTTCTTTTTCAAATTTACTTTTCTTTCCTTATTTTCTCAAAATGAGTTGGTCTAAAACTAGTTTCGCTCTAACCCCTTGCATACCATTTTAACATAGTTAGATTGATGGTATAGGTGTGTATTCTGGTTCTGGACATTCATGTCAATAACTTAATTATACTAACATATTCTTTTCATATTAACCAATTTAAAATCTACAGATCCATATGAAATGCACTACACTAATCTCTCTGTCATGCAATTTCCAATACATTACTGTACTGTGAATTTATAAATTCCTGATTGTGATTTTTTAACTGCCACAATTCAATTTATCAATTCCTAATTGTGAAAATTTAACTACATTTACATTTTACGAGAATCTGTAAAACAAATATTAAACGCGATATAAATTTCTACGAAAGCCTTAACAATAAAGTCAACCGTTATGAAGAGTGTACTAAATTAAACGAAAAATGTCAAAATTGTATGGTTGTATCAAGTGACATACATGATATCCTTCAATTTTACTCTTTTACGTAATATGTGTATCACTTGAAAGAGAGTTAAAAACCAAAAGAAAAAGAAAAGATTATACCACTGATTAGTCAATATTAGTATAAAGATTGTAACATAAAAAATTGTCGAATTCTATTTGAAGCACGGATAGATATTCCAAATATATAATAGCTACCCAAACAGAAATTTGATTTAGTCTGGCAAAACATGAAGTTGAGGTGGCATCTGGTAATAAGGTGGCAACTGCATGCAGTGTGGGATCTTTTAAAAGTTAAGCTATATATGTACCGGCCCCTCAACCCAAAAAAAAAAAAAAAAAAGTAAGTATGTATGTATGGTCGGAACAGGGAAGTGTTTGACCTGGGAAATTAATATCTATTGTAATGAGCCTTATATCCCCTGTATATGGCCTAGTGGTGAAAAACGAGATGTTATAATGACAATGACCTTGCTTTGGAGAGTCGCCGCGATTCGATTCCGTAAAAGGGGTTGATTCCGATTGATAACACCCCTTCAGATGATAGAAGGCAAATGCAGTTCTCGACTTCTAAAGCTCTAGATTACTTGATTAACCTTTCTCCACATTCCTGTGGGATCGAGGGTGGGGGGCCTCACGGTTAGGGTTTAACCGTATTTATTGTAATGAGCCTTATATTTGTAAAGAAGAGAAAACGTCTTTTATACACTTATAACATTTACATTTTACATAGATTATCTACTAATATTATTCTCAATCTTAGAATTTTGTTTTGGAGGATTATTGTGTGGCGAATATCTTTAAATTATGTCATGCGTAAACTAACAAACTCTTTTTTGTTTTTTTTTTTTGTTTTTGAAGGGAAACTAACAAACTTGATACAGTGATAATTAGAAAATTATACAAGTTTAGCATAGTTTCTAAATATGATAATTCATTAATTTTATTGCGCGCAGTCTCGACTCACCGTGTTATACGTGTCCAAACTTTATCTTAGAAACTACTCATTATCATTCTAAAATCTGTGATGTATACACCAATCAGACGGATAGGTGGAATTGAATTGAATTAAATATATATATATATATATATTTTCACGATAAATCAAGAGAGTGGCCGGAGCATCAGGTTCTTATCTATATATAATATATATATATACTTCAATTATTTGTAGACTTAGATGCTTAAAGGGACCAAAAGTATTGCTTTCAACAACGCCATCTTTGGATTATCAATCATAATTTTATAGATACATATACTTGAATCTTGTATGATTCTCATTCCCATAGTTAGTTGGTATATATGTATTATGTAATTACTAGTTATTGAAAGAAAATATAAAAATTAAAAACCCACGAGATATATATATATATATTGTAAGACTTAATTGAAAAGATTAACCATAAAGAAATATTAGGGGGAAAATGAAGGGATCGATTCATTAATGGAAACATACATGATTACATGATAAGATGAAGTTAGAATTAATCCCTTCTTATATAAATATAAATACTACTAAAATTAAGGACATTTGTCTTGAGAAACAAGAAATTAATGCTCATCACATGCCACTGGATTTTCTTCTTGTTAACAATGATCGATGTTCCCCTCAAAAAAAAAAAAACAATGATGTTCCACCATTCTTCAAATTTCTCTTACATTCCAGCTGCAAAATCATGAAAAATAATAACTAAATTAATCTGTATATGATAATATGAATGTGATTTATTTACCAGCATTATCTACAAACTGTATTAATTTTTAGTCTAATAATAGTGGCACAACATATTTTTATACAATTAATTAATTAAGATTCTAATGCGTTACCTATTGATTCATATGATAAGTCTCAAAAGTATGAATCGTGTATAAGTGTACGTTGTTGCACATTGTTGTGAGTCTTGTGACATTAACATCTCTTTCATTTTTAGCGTTAAAACATTCACAACACAACACAAGTCGACAGGGGCGGCTTAATTGATTCACGATATCCCATCAGTTTTTTATTTATTACATAATTATATGTACAAATATATTGTGTGCATATTTTATCGATCCATTATATATTAATTGATTCCCCAGTTGAAACATTACATTACATATTTTATGTAGCATGCATGGGAATAGCCAATAGGATTCAAGAGTACGTGGAATATATTACTCCATTAATTAATGCGGATGTGATAGTTTGGACATTTTGATATCATTATTGTTCAATACAACAAGGGATGATTTTTGGACGGTGTCTGTTACTGTTACTGTAGATGCGTCTAATCGTCACATGTATGAGAAAGAAACCAGTTAAATATCTCTCCTCCTACAACAATTAATATACATTCAAGTGTTTGATTTTTTTTTTGTAACATACCGACATCTCTTGGAGTCTTGCATTTATGGCATTGCGTCCTGCTTGCATAATTGTGCTCTCCACATCCATATCTATATATACATCCACAGTCCACACACATGTACTTTACATCAACTGAATACTGTATTTAACTTTTGATACATAAAATGATTACTAATTCCAGCTACCTTTAATTACTCCTTCCGTTCCATATTAACCATGCACTTGCTAAAAACACACATTCTAAATCGAGGCGAGTTAATTAATGCTTCAATTTGAATGACAAGATGACTAAACAATCCTTATTGTATAATTAATGTAATATTGTTTTTATTCTCTCACTGCTTAATAAATAAAGGTAATGGTAGGAAAAACACAATAAATGCTACGTTGGAAATCTAACTGCTTCACATAAAATGAAACAAATTAGTTTATCAATTTCCTCAATTATTTTGAAACGGAGGGAATACATGATTATGATTACGTTAGAAAACACTTCAGATCATGTCAATTTTCTTTTCTAATTACAATTAAAAGAAAGAAATTATAAGTATTTACGATCATATAATGTGCGAATAATTTTCTAAAAGAAGAAAACTACGCTACGCTGGAAGATTATGTCACTGAGCTAGGTCTCATCGACTAGATTATGTCAATTTAAACTTCAGTAGGTGTGTGTAGAATAACAATAAACACAATTCACCTACACTATATATATATATATTGTTGATTAGAATGAGTTTTATATAGAGTCCTAGCTACATAACGACAAATGACACGATTTTTTTTAAGGGATACAAAATGACACAAATTAAGCGAGAACAATCTACACACCACGATTTTTATATTATTCATTATGCTTAGAATTATTTAAAATTAATAGATCGTATTTCATTATTAATATTGTACAAATATATCATTTCAAAATGGTGTGGCTAAATTAATTACAATTATTTCAATTGTACGTTATGGCTAAATCATTTATCTTATTAGTTGATAGATCAATGAATTGAATGGGAGTACGTGTTGAGACGGGTGGGTTGTAATGTGACACAAATATATATATATATACCTGGTGCAAATCCAATCACCGGTTTTCCAACCGGGAAGTGAAGAGGTATCGTAAAGGTAACCTCCGGCTGCAATCGGGTATCCATAATAATCCGTCTTTCCGGCACCACATCTGTAGCAGCAGGTCCGGCTGGCATAGTTGTGAGCACTACACGTGCACAGCCAGTCTCCGGCGAGCACTTCCGTTCTGTTAACGTAAGAGCCGATCTCCGTCGGGGAAGCGAATTTGGGACAACCACATCGTTGGCATGCTTCCCTTTTCTTGAAATTCAAATGCTGGCATGCTGCACACATCCAATCTCCTTCGATTCTGCTCATTTTTTCTTCTCGCCGGAATTTCAAGAAAAAATAGAGGATCACTACTTGTAATTAAGTATATATATGGATGTGGAAATTGTGTTAAGTGGAAGTTGGTGTATGGGATGTCATGGTTTATATACTTGTTCAGGCTAGCTACTTTTGTGCTGTTGCTGTGGGTCCCTAATCTTTTTTCCCATGCCACGTAGGCTGCAGATTGGATTCCAAAAGCAGTTTTAATTTTTAATTTTTATTATTTTACATTTTAGTTGAAGATTTAGAAGAATATTCTATGAGATAGAAGGGTGTCTTTTTGGTCGTGGTGGGATGGATGGGGGAGTCCATGTCACCTGTTCATGCATGCACAGAAGCTATATGTTTTTGGAGTAATTAATCACTCAACCGGTACGATTTAAATTTACATCATTTGTCATTATATAGAGCAATGATGATTAATGATATAAATTCAGATCGTATCACTTATTATATCTGAGTGATTGTATTGGTAGAATTGCTTGTACTTTTACCCAGCACCATGGAAGCCAAGTTGCCGCCAGCACTAATTAAGACGACAAAATTAAAATCACAAGATCTGCAAAACCACCGACAACCACCGCTTTGAAGCTCCATGGAAAAACAC
Organism: Gentiana macrophylla; assembly: GCA_026214975.1. NCBI lineage: Eukaryota > Viridiplantae > Streptophyta > Magnoliopsida > Gentianales > Gentianaceae > Gentiana > Gentiana macrophylla. Next base: position 182,932,430 of record CM047805.1, on the reverse strand, counting down.
ATTACACAACCGGAGGGGATAGATAGCCCGACAATCGCGGGAAAAATCAGCATGATGGGCCAACGCCAAAGGGCATGAGGCAAAGAACCGATATAAGAAAATATAGTAGTATCTTTACTAACTGATATAAGGAAATATAGTAGCACATTTACTAACACCAATTGGTTTTAATGCAACGGTAGGCGCTTGATCCTAAGATGGTATCAGAGCAGGAGATCCCGAATTCAAACCTCGCTTCCAGCACAATTAAAAATAAAAATAAACAAAAAAACCAAATGTTGGGCCTCACTCTCTTCTTATAGGCCACACTTCCCAAATAAAAAAGCCCACACTTCCCAAAAAAAAAAAAAAGTTAAGTGTTTAGTTATGGTGGGGGAGTGATATAAGTCCCAAAACTTACCAAAACTTTTCTCTTTCTTATAGGCCACACTTGAGGGACGTGATATAAGTCCAAAAAAAACAAACTAGTCAAGTGTTGTGCTCTCTCCCTTCTTATAGACCTACACTTGAGGGGCGTGATATAAGGAAATATAAGTGTTGGACATCTCTCCCTTCTTATAGGTCCACACTTGAGGGGGCGTGATATAAAGAAATATGGAAATATAGTAGCATATTTACTAACAGATTGCCCATAACAGCTGACCGTCGAACCAAACAGAAAAAAATACAATGGTAAGCGTTTGATCCTAATAAGAATCAAGAGAGGGTTTAAAGGGATTGCCCATAACAGCTGACCGGCAAACCAAACAAAAAAAAAAATTTAAATAAAAAAACAAGAGAAAGGGAAGGAAGATGAACACCGACAGCCAAAGGTCATTGTCGTCGTGTAAGAAACGATGAGGCTGCAGGGTGTAAGCGATCCGTCCGAATCGGCGTTTACTTATCGAGTGAGAAACTGATGAGAGCGGAGAGCCTGAGAGCTCGAGATCGAATATAGCTCGAGTGAGAGCATGTTTTCAGAGAGAGGAAAGGAGATTCATTTGGATAAAATTTAAAGATTATTATGCTCGATAAAATTTGAGCACTTTGAACTAACTCGAAAATATTTCGGAAAAATGATTCAAAATTTAAAGATATGAGCATAAAATATCAAATCAACGATATGATAATAATCAAATTATATAAATAATCTTAAATATCAACATGCATAGAATTAAGTGGCACAATGTCAAATGCATTTATGCACTTTAATTACATCCGACAAGATAAAGTCAAAGAGATATCAAGCAAAATATAGTCATTAATCTTCATCATCATTGGCATTGCTCATGTTGACCTCAAAAGAAAAACTTGGGTTTTGAAGGATTACTACCCAACGCCGAAAACAAAAATAATAAAAATATAGAAATACCAAACATTATTTCTATATTAAGTATTCTTGATAAAAATTAATTTTAAAAAATACTAATAAGTGTGTGTGTACATTATATAAGTGTGTGTGTACATTATATATATATATATATATATATTTAATGTAATGTAATGTAATGCTCGATTAGGCTCATGAAAGAAGTCGAGTCAAGCATTAAAGCTACTTTCGAGTTCGGCTCGTTAACTATGACAAGCTGCTCGAGTTCGGTTCGAGTTCGATTAAAACCATATTCGAAAGCGTTTACTGAAAGTCGGCGGTGGCGGCTCATGTGATTTGCTCGGATCGTTTACACCCCTATGAGAGCCTAGAGGGGAATATAGAAGTGAGAGCATGTTTTCAGAGAGAGGGAAGGAGTTCATTTGGATAAATTTTAGAATTATCATTTGATAAAATCATATATATTTGGTGTACAAAACCAATACGATATAATAGATTTAAGGTGATAAGTCTAAACTTTTTAAAAATGTCGACAAGCCGGTTATTTTTCATGGTTTATGATCATCATAGAATCACAGGTTTGTTTTTGTTGTATGTTCTTAAAAAGTTTTTTCATCTTCTAAAAAAAAGGTTTTTTCCATAGATTTTGATTTTTTTTTTTTTGGTATGTGAATGAAAAATAAAGAACATAGACACGAGCATACCCCGCATAGGTTGAACGCATTCATCAGCATGCCACAAGTGCATACATGTTCTTTTTTTTTTTTTTTTTTTTTCCCCGTTGACTTAGATTAGATACTATTAAGCACGGACACACCATACGACATAATACGGACACGCCGTACGATATGGCTAATGTTAAAATTTAAGGACACGACACGCCAGCGTCGGACACACTCTCTCTCTCTCTCTCTCTCACACACACACACACACACACACACATATATATATATATATATATATATATAATAAGATTAAAACATATGCATAATTAACTAATTAATCTAGTGTGCATGTCATTGCACTTCTTGATGAGAACTACAGTTTGATTCCTATCCCTTCCCAAATAAAAATCCCTTTCTCTTCCCCGAAAGGAAAAAAATAAAACATGTAATACATTAATTGACTAAATACTATTTGAGCATTAGATGATTATAAGTAAATTACAACATTTCGATTGCATTAGATAAAAAATTGATTATAAATAAATTACGAAAAATTCGATTGGTCTTCATTAGATTACAATTTGTGAAAAATTGTTTTATCAAATTTAAACAAATAATCTAAATAATAGCATGTCGTGTTTATAATTAGTCTGTCTGTTTAGTAGATAAAAAAGTACATGATTTCAAGCTCGAGCTTTTATAAATAAATTAAGACAAACGAGCCTAAAAGCACGTTCGAGCTCGGCTCGATAAGAAAGTAAATGTTGAGCTCGAGCTTCGAAGATCATTAGATTAGCTCTGCAATAGCAAATTTTTTGAAAATAGCTTGTTTAGCTATCAAATATTTGATATTTGTTTTATATATTTATTATTTATATTATATAAATATATTCCACGAACACTAACGTGCGTTCACGAGCAGGCTCGTGTTCGTTCGTTTACTAAACGAGCGTTCTAACTTTCTTGCTCGGCTGAGGGCATAAATGAACGAGCTCGAACGAGCTTAAACGAGCCGAGTTCGAGCCTTGTTCGCGAACGTTCGGTTCGTTTAACACCTCTAGTCATGTTCTACTTTCTTGAAATGAGGGCATGATGAGCCACGGGGAACATGACTAGTCATACGTCCAACGTGGGACTGGGTCACGGTACCCGCTTGGTACATCGTCTTAGATACGACCTGAGGAATACAACTAATCACACATCCGACATGAGACTTAATTAGAACCCATGGTACTCCATTCAGTACATCGCTATGTTACTAACAATAAACATGTAGAAGCACATAAATCATATAATTAAGTTCAAGTTAAAATCCATATCTAACATATGTGAGCGTACAAAGGCCGTAACAACACCGAACTACTATCATATCTCTACTAATTATATGAACTAGGGGTGTAAACGAGCCGAGTCGAACTGAGTATTGCTCTAAACGAGTCGAGCAATCTAAAATATTATCGAGCTTGAGTTCGAACACGAGCTCAAGCCGAGATTCAATGAAGTTTTAAGAACTCGAGGCGAGCTCGAGTTTTTCATCGAGTTTATCGAGTCTAATATGTTTCAAAACTTAACTAAAAACTAATTCAAATTATCACTTGATAATAACTAATTAAAAAAATTGTCATTTCGACCAATTACTATATGAAATTTTATATTAAAGATGAAGATAATATTTTATTGTGTACCAAACAATTTAAATAATGCAAAATGTTTGGGAAACTACAAGATATAAATGATATAAAATCAATAAAAACTTTAACATTTTATACATTGACTACGAATATAATGATACACATACATATGTATACTTGTATAGACATACATATATGCTTTTTTAGTATATATAAATATATATTCGAGTTTGCTCGCGAGTAGTCGAGTCGAGTATTGCATTGCTCGAGTATCGTTCATTTAATTTTCGAGTCGAGTCGATTGATTTCGAGTTTGAGCTGATTTAAGCCGAGTCAAGTTTTGGATCGAGTCGATCTCAAATTACTCACGAGTAGTTTGACTCTCTTACAACCCTAATATGAGCACAGAATCCAAAAACGTAACCATAATGCCGAGAAACTAAGACTGGCACATCACCCGGTGCGCTTTCCTAGGTGAAGGGCTAGGAAAGCGGCCCATAACTTATGTTTAATTATCATCTTTCTCAAAAGCATAATTAAGTTGATAAGAAGTCTAAGACTAATCTTTTAAACACTTCAACACACACATTCAAATGGGGCTTATAACGAGTTAGAGTCACGTGGCACAAAGACATATAAATGATATTATAAGGCCAACTAATATGCTACACACTTGCTCAATATAATTGAGACGACAATGTGGATGCAAAGATTTAATTTGCTGACTTACTATCTGATACCATGTTGAATTATCTTTCCCCCAAAAAATTTAAGCTGATGGACATATAGATATAATGAATATTTTAAACACTTCAACAAGCTTGCTTAGTTATTTAAGTTATTCTCCTAAGAAGAATATATCAAAAAGAAAAGATTACAATATATAAAAGAGGAAAGGAGATAGCTTAGGGAGGGTAGGAGACATGTATCCTATTTGGTCTCAAAGTAGAAGGCTTATGTGGTTCAGGTGTACATTGGTGAGGTTTAAGTGAGAAAATCTAATCTAGCTACTACAAAGTGAAGTAATAGAACAAGAATGGGAATAAATTCCTCATAATACATGTAGTATGTATGCCCCCATTATCCAAATGCAAAATTCTATTCTTTCTTTTCACCTCAATAATTCAAAAGCTATTTCAAGATGCATATCCAGCTCCCATGCTCTTCAATTCAATTCAATTCCATCGCCCAGGAATATATTGCGCGCGTCCATTTATTAATATTCATTTATTTTTATATTTATTTAATGCTTGATTGATGTAAACCTTTTCATGATGTTCAAATCAATTTTGATCATCCCTCCCGAAATATGTCATTCGGTAATTTAGGTTTTTTCTCAAAATATAAATGATTGTAAATTACTAATTAAACATTCATTACTTTGAATACATTTTTTTTTTAAAAATGGTGGAGGGAAAGGGGATTTTCCTTCGGGATGGGATGAAAATCGAACCCCGGTTCTCACCAAAAAATGCAATGACATATACTACTATGCCATATTATATGATTCCCTACTTTCAATACATTTTGATCCCTTACGGCTTGTTTGTTTCGTAAGATTGAAATTGAATTGAATGATTTTTTTTAATTTCATTCTAGTGTTTGGGTATTAATTATTATAAAGTAATGAAATATAATGAATTTTCATTTCAAAGAAATGAGAGAAGTCTATTTTCATTACCTCATAAAATGGATGAAATGGAATAAAATCGATAAAACTTGTTGGTGATTGGTCACTGCAGGGTGGCATATGATGGGTAGAGTAGGATAGGATGGTAGGGTAAATTGGGTGAAGCATAGTAGCTGGAGTGAGGTAGGGTTGAATATGATGGGTAGGATGATGGAGTAAGGTGGGTGGGTAAGGTAGGGTAGAGTAGGTTGGGTAGAGTAAGATGGGTTAAGGTAGCTGAGGTAAGGCAAGATTGGGTATATCAAGGTGGAGGGGGTGAGTTTGGGTATGTTGGTAAGATAGGGTGGGGGTGGTGTAATGGATAAGGTGTGTAGAGAGGTTTGGAAGTGTTAGGAAATCTACGCGGGAACGCAGCAGAATTCAAAAAATTATTTCCTTTTAACCAGGATCGACTTCGTTTAAGCAATAACAAATAAGCTAAAGACGGTGGTTACCTTGCTTGATCTAAAAGATCGACGCTTTGACCGTCTAAGGAGAGTAGTTCTGCATAGAGCCGCCCAAGTGTTCGGCCTCTACCGCTAGCCACACGAACAGCCCGCCGGAATCCCATCATGGATTGCTATTGGAAAACTTCGGTTGCTAGACCGGCCTTTTTCCCCACTCCAACTCTCTATAGGATGCTCTCTATTTTATACAAGAGCTATTAGCTCTTGGAATTGTGATGTACAAAAGAGTTTGACACCCACTTCCTTTATATAAAGGAGGTGGCGCCCCAAGAGGTGTGGAGGAGAAGAAAACATTTTTCCAATAAAATAAGGAAAATATATTTGATTAATTTATCTCATTTAATTTAATATCTTATATTAAATATTTCCAATATATTGTCAATATCTTATATTGACTAAATTTATCTTATTACCATAAATCAATTTACACATGTGTATATATCACATATAAATCTATATTTATATTTTAATATCCAAACATTAAAACTTGATCAATTGGCATTTACGTGTGTCAATTACACACACAAATTTCGGCGCCGTATATTGGAGATATATATATATATATATATATCTTATATTAATATTTAGTAATACTATTAATTAAATTACACAATCCAAGTGTATCTTATACACACACAAATTGCTCCACCTTAGCCAGCATCCGGAATATTCTTTAATTAATATAATACTATTAATATCTTGTATTTAATTTATTTATAATAAATAAACACCACCATATTAATTTACCACTATAACACTTTATAGTCGAGATAAACTTTCCTTATTTGGTTATCAACTATAACCACATTTTAATCCAGCTAGATGTTCATATGTGTGTGACCCGATAGGCTTCCGAATATGTTGGCCGTAGACACAAAGTGTAAATTACGAAAATGCCCTTCATGCCTAACGATCACGGGATAGCGTCTAGCAACACATCGTGACCCCCAATCATCGGAAGAGTCAAATGCAATGATTACTACCTTTCATGTGAAACAGTTACCGTGTAACTTACAATCCTATCGCTGTAATAATATACATACGGTCGTACGTCGAGTGTCAAACATTAACGACCGTATCTTATTATCTGGATATCATGCTCTCTCGAAGTAACTCATTTACTCTCACTTTGCAAAGATTCACGAGAGCTAGACATTCCTTATAAGAAGGCCCTTTCGGATATTCACCCCTACTGATAGGGTACGCGATTCCGAGACGACCAAACATGTATATTCCGCATGCTTCAGTATCACACCCAATCACTACCGCATGATCTCCCCGTGGCTAGGGGAAAGGTCAATAGTGTCAAAGCATGACAATCCACACCGTGATGCCATGAAGACTCTGGTCTGAAGGATAATTACACAACTGCCACATAGTGCGACACTTAATGTAAATGGGTCAGTCTAACGTACGCATTCTCTAATACATGTCCACGTACAGTCCAAGTGTCTCTACATTTCGATAGACGAAATCTATCCCTGCCCCAATACGTGCTAGTCTATTTATACTATCAATGCCCTGTTTAATAGTACATCAGCCTAGAGACATTTAAGTATCAAACTTATTAAAGTGATTAGAGATCTCATCAACCATAATCGTCTATCATGGTTTCTCTATCACAGTTTAATACTAAGGACGTTATCATATAACAATTCATAATTGGTTCTTTAAAAGAACAAATATATGACAACAGTAAAGCCATTTAATATATGCATAAACATAATGAAATAGTAGAAATGATCCGACCCGGTCGGATCCAATCCAACCCGATTGGGTTTAGGACACTATTCCAACAATAATTCTATTCTTTTTTTTCACCTCAATAATTCAAAAGCTATTTCAAGATGCATATCCAGTTCCCACGCTCTTCAATTCAATTCAATTCCATCGCCCAGGAATATATTGCGCGCGTCCATTTATTAATATTCATTTATTTTATCTTTATTTAATGCTTGATTGATGTAAACATTTTCATGATGTTCAAATCAATTTTGATCATCCCTCCCGAAATATGTCATTCGGTAATTTAGGTTTTTTCTCAAAATATAAATGATGGTAAATTACTAATTAAACATTCATTACTTTGAATACATTTAAAAAAAATTAGCGGAGGGAAAAGGGATTTTCCTTCGGGATGGGATGAAAATCGAGCCCCGATTCTCACCAAAAAATGCATTGACATATACTACTATGCCATATTATATGATTCCCTACTTTCAATACATTTTGGTCCCTTATGGCTTGTTTGTTTCGTAAGATTGAAATTGAATTGAATGATTATTTTTTTTTTATTTCATTCTAGTGTTTGGGTATTAATTATTATAAAGTAATGAAATATAATGAATTTTCATTTCAAAGAAATGAGAGAAGTCTATTTTCATTACCTCATAAAATAGATGAAATGGAATAAAATCGATAAAATGTGTTGGTGATTGGTCACGGCAGGGTGGCATAGGGTGGGTGATGGGGTAGGGTAGGATAGGATGGTGGGGTAAATTGGGTGAAGCATAGTAGCTGGAGTGAGGTAGGGTTGAATATGATGGGTAGGATGATGGAGTAAGGTGGGTGGGTAAGGTAGGGTAGAGTAGGTTGGGTGGGGTCAGGTTGGGTAGGGTAAGGTGGGTTAAGGTAGTTGAGGTAAGGTAAGATTGTTAGGAAATCTACGCGGGAACGCAGCGGAATTTAAAATTTTATTTCCTTTTAACCAGGATCGACTTCGTTTAAGCAATAAACAAATAAACTAGTAGACGGTGGTTACCTTGGTTGATCTAAAAGATCGACGCTTTGAAGGTCTAAGGAGAGTAGTTATGCATAGAGCCGCCCAAGTGTGCGGCCTCTACCGCTAGTCCACACGAACAGCCCGCCGGAATCTCATCATGGATTGCTATTCGAAAACTCCGGTTGCTAGACCGGCCTTTTTCCTCTCTCCAAAATCTCACAAGAAGCTCTATTTTTATTTTCATAAGAATTCTAAACTCTTGGAATTATGGTGTATAAAAGAGCTAGCTAACCCCTCCTATTTATAGGGTAGTGGGGCGCCCCAACTAATAATAAAATCCTTGGGGATTAAGTCTTGTTTTAATTAAGGAGAAAGAAAATATTTTCCTAATAAAATAAGGAAAAAATATAATTGATTGATTTATCTCATTTAATTTAATATCACATATTAAATATTTCCAAGATATTGTCAATATCTTATATTGACTATATTTATCTTATTACCATAAATCAATTTACACATGTGTATATATCACATATATATACTACACACACACACACACACACACATATATATATATATATATATATATATATATATATATATATATATACACACTATGGTGCGCATGAATCACCAATTTGAATTAGTGCAAACACATGCTGGCACATATATAATTTATGGGAAATTTTATTATGGTTCTGGACCAATGATGACTTGGTGATCCAGGATCAATAGAAAAATGACAAATAACACAAGGGCCCACCGTGTAAAATATAAATCCCATGTATTGACGTTTTTACCCTTCTTATAAGACATTTCATTGGTGGACAAGTATGACATGGTGGTCCTGGACCACCATAAAACCACTGATAATTTATTTATCAATATCTAATATTAATATATTTGGTAACACTATTAATTAAATTGCACAATCCAAGTGTATCTTATACACACACAAATTGTGCCACCTTAGCCAATAAATTGGCATCCAGAATATTCTTTAATTAATATAATACTATTAATATCTTGTATTTAATTTATTCATAATAAATAAATACCACCATATTAATTTACCACTATAACCTTTATAGTACGAGATAAACTTTCCTTATTTGGTTATCATCTATAACCACATTTTAATCCGGCTAGATGTTCATATGTGTGTGACCCGATAGGCTTCCGAATATGTTGGCCGTAGACACAAAGTGCAAATTACGAAAATGCCCTTCATGCCTAACGAACACGGGATAGCATCTAGCAACACACCGTGACCCCCAATCATCGGAAGAGTCAAATGCAATGACTACTACCTTTCATGTGAAACAGTTACCGTGTAACTTACAATCCTATCGCTGTAATAATATTCATACGATCGTATCTCGAGTGTCGATACATTAACGATCGTATCTTATAATCTAGATATCATGCTCTCTCGAAGTAACTCATTTACTCCCACTTTGCAAAGATTCACGAGAGTAAGACAATCCTTATAAGAAGGCCATTTCGGATATTCGATCCCAATCATAGGATACGCGATTCCCGGACGACCAATCATGTATACTCCGCGTGCTTCAAAGATCACACCCAATCACTACCGCATGATCGCCCGTGGCTGTGGAAACCTCAATAGTGTCAAAGCATGACAATCCACACCGTGATGCCATGAAGACTCGGTCCGAAGGATAATTACACAACCGCCACATAGTGTGACACTTAATGTAAGTGGGTCGATCTAACGTCGCATTCTCTAATACACGCCCACGTCATACCCAAGTGTCTCCACACTTCGATAGACGAGATCTATCTCTCGCCTTAAAGACGTAAGACATCTAATACGTATAGCCTTTGTTTATACTATCAATGCCCTGCTTAATAGTACATCGACTGAGACATTTAAGTATCAAACTTATTAAAGTGATTAGAGATTTGATCAACCATAATCGCCCATCATGGTTTCTCTATCACAGTTTAATACTAAGGACGTTATCATATAACAATTCAGAATTGGTTCTTTAAAAGAACCATATATATGACAACATAAAAGCCATTTAATATATGTATAAAATAAAGAAATAGTAGAAATGATCCGATCCGGTCGGATCCGGTCCAACCCGATTGGGTTTAGGACACTATTTCAACAATCTCCCACTTGGCCTAAAACCAATCACTCGTACACACAAGACCAAGTTGAAACACAAGAATCTCATGCAATACTCGCAACCAGCCCTAGCCGTGAACGGATCACTATCTGTGGGGACTCAGACTCTCTTCATATCATGTTCCAAATGACCAAGTCAAAGGAACCGCCTCAACACACACACGAATCTCTTACGAGACCCCGGTCCTTGCTTCAAGCAATGAATCCACTTACTATATCAGCTATATAGAAAAGGTGGAAAAGCCGTACAAGGTTCATGAATGAACCTTCTAGATCCATGCATTGCTCCCGCTGCGCCTCCAAGGCATTACTGTGTTTTGGCTCAGTTGTAGAATTTACCCATAGCTCAGAACATTTCCAGCACACTGTATCACTTAATCAAAGTGACTGCAAACCCAGACAGTAGCTCCCACTCGCCTTTATAAGGCTCAGGATATACGTCTGTATAACTATATTTATTTATTTCTAAGTTTCAATAAACTAGGAACTCTTCCTTAACTTGTTTAAGGATATTCTCGACATTCACCAGATTTACTTTCGTACTTGCTCATGACTCTTCATGAACTATGAACATCCGGCATCACCTTTATGATGGTTCCAATTGCCGTAGCAAAGGAAGCCTTTCATAATCATCATCTTTCACCTTATCCTTAGGACGAACGTCCTAACATAGATAGATCTTGAGAACACTGGCTAGCGGTATCCCCGTCGCGATCTATGCTAAACTCTTTTAGCATCACATCTATATAGGTAAAAAATAATTTAACAGCAGTTAAATCTATCACTATAGATTCTTATTTCTAAAATAAGAACTTCTAATCCAAGTGTTTTCGTAAAGACCTTGAACTACCAAACATTAATTGACTATGACATGGGGTGATGATTCCCGAGAGGGATATCCAATACCTTGCTCAAAAATCACAACACACTCCCACTATCTATCTTGCACATTGGGCATATCCTTCTTTTGACTAAATCAAACTCCTTTGATTATCAAACAAAGAAATCGTCTAGAGAAACTTGTTTGAGTCCATAAATGGATCTCGTGGGCTTACATATCATGTCATCGTCTATGAACATCGAGCTTTCTACCCCACGTCTTCAACACTATCATATAGCCATGATATCAAGTTATAACAAGCATCGTCTGAATAGAATCTGGCTCACCGGCAAAGATAAAGATAATTACAAGGTTTACACCCCGCACTTTCACCGTCCTACTATAGCCTTATGGTAATCATATTACTATCCATGTCACCTTTCGTGACTTTCCCTTAGGTAAGACAGACTAGGTTCATCACTGGAATAGTGTCCTAAACCCAATCGGGTTGGACCGGATCCGACCGGTCGGATCATTTCTACTATTTCTTTGTGTCTGCATATATATATTAAAATGGCTTTTATGTTGTCATATATCCATTTTTTTAAAGAACCAATTATGAATTGTTATATGATGACGTCCTTAGTGTTAAATCGTGATAGAGAAACCATGATAGGCGATTATGGTTGATGAGATCTCTAATCACTTTAATAAGTTTGATACTTAAATGTCTCTAGGTGATGTACTATTAAACAGGGCATTGATAGTATAAACAGACTAGCACGTATTAGATGTCTTCTGCTTTAAGGGCGGATATAGATCTCGTCTATCGAAGTGTAGAGACACTTGGACGTGCGTGTGGACGTGTATTAGAGAATGCGTCGTTGGGTGACCCACCCACTTACACGGATAAGTGTCACACTATGTGGCGGTTGTGTAATTATCCTTAAGACCGAGTCTTCATGGCATCACGGTGTGGATTGTCATGCTTTGACACTATTGAGGTTTCCACAGCCATGGGGCGATCATGCGGTAGTGATTGGGTATGATCATCAAGCATCGGAGTATACATGATTGGTCGTCCGGGAATCGCGTATCCTGATTATCGGATCGAATATCCGAAATGGCCTTCTTATAAGGAATGTCTTACTCTACGTGAATCTTTGCAAAGTGGAAGTAAATGAGTTACTTGAGAGAGCTTGATATCCGGATTATAAGATACGGTCGTTGATGTTTTGACACTCGACTAACGACCGTATGGATATTATTACAATGATAGGATTGTAAGTTACACGGTAATCTGTTTCACATGAAAGGTAGTAGTCATTGCATTTGACTCTTCCGATGATTGGGGTCACGGTGTGTTCTGTGACGCTATCCCGTGATCGTTAGGCATGAAGGGCATTTTCGTAATTTGCACTTTGTGTCTCACGGCCAACATATTCGAAGCCTATCGGGTCACACACATAAGAACATCTAGCCGGATTAAAATGTGGTTATAGATGATGACCAAATAAGGAAAGTTTATCTCGAGACTATAAAGGTTATAGTGGTAAAATTAATATGGTGGTATTTATTTATTATGAATAAAATAAATACAAGATATTAATAATATTATATTAATTAAAGAATATTCCGGATGCCAATTTATTGGCTAAGGTAGGCATAATTTGTGTGTGTATATGATACACTTGGATTGCAAGAATTTAATTAATAAATAGATTACTAAATATTAATATTAGATATTAATATATATAATACCTATGTGTGCGTGTGTGCAAAAGTGTTTGGCAGCATGCGCATGCATGTAATATATATATATATATATAAATGGATTTATATGTGTAACAATATATATGCTGATATATACACACGTATGTAAATTGATTTATAGTAATAAAATAAAGATAATAATATTAGATATTGACAATATCTTGAGATATTCAATATAAGATATTGACAATATCCTGATTTATTTAATATAAGATATTATAATAAATGAGATAAATCAATCAATTATATTTTCCTTTATTTTATTGGGAAAAGGTTTTCTTCCTTTCTACTCTATTGGGCGCCCACCTATGACTATAAATAAGAGGTGGGTGTCAAGCTCTTTTATCAGACAACACAATTCCAAGAACTAATAGTTCTTGTGTAAAATCGAGAGCATCCTATAGTGAGTTGGAGAGAGGGGAAAAGGCCGGTCTAAAACCGGAGTTTTCCAATAGCAATCCATGATGGGATTCCGGGGTCGTTCGTGTGGATCATGTGGAGGCCGAACACTTGGGCGGCTCTATGCAGACTACTCTCCTTTGACGGGTCGAGCGTCGATCTTTTAGATCAACCAAGGTAACCACCGCTCTATCTATTTGTTTGTTGCTTAAACGGTCGATCTTGGGTCGATAGAAATAAATTTTGAATTCATGCGCGTTCCAGTAGATTTCTAACAGCAGTATCGAGAGAGCTTCAGCTTAAGCAATAAGCATGTTAAATTGCGTGAGTTAATTTTATCGCTTAAATCACGTAATTAAAAGATGAAAGATTTTTGATTTGCAAAATTGATACATGAAAAAAAAAAAAAAAAAGAGAGATCGGGTGGTGCTCGGCCGATCAAGGGCGGCACCACCACCACGGCGGCGGCCGGCGGGCGGCGGCGGCGGCGAGGCAACTCGCCGATGGCAATCAATTGACCGGTCAATGCCGGGCGGATCTCCAAATTTTTGTTTTGTGTATTTTGTGATTCAATATGGTTCATAGTTGTGATTAAAATCTCCTTTGTTTAGTTGTGTCGTGTGGTAACCAATGGCTTGAAATAGTTTGGCGAATTGGGATGCCACGTAAGATTAAAATAATAATGGCTTTCCAAACTTTGTTTGGAATAAAGCTAAGCTTCTTCCAAATATTTGATTTGTGAAAAGGCTGCTTGCAGCCACTTCCAAAATTTTGATTTTTGAAAGTGGCGCGCTTAAACTAAAATTATTGGCGCTTTCCAAATATTTGATTTGGAATAAGCGCAGCGCCTTTCAAATATTTGATTTGTAAAAGCTTAGCTTGCGCCACTTCCAAAATTTTGATTTTGGAAAGTGGCTGCGCTGCTCAAATTTAGTTTAGAAACAAAGATCCCTTTCGATTACGAATCAAAAGGAAAGAAACAAAAGAAAATAATTTTAATTTTGATTTATTTTGGAATAGTTCTAATTAATTAAAATTAAAATTAAAATCGGTTTAAAATTAATCGTTAATTTTATTTCGATTAAAATCATTTAATTAATTAAATGTTAATTAGTTAATTGATTGGATAAAATTATTTAATAGATTAAATGTTAATTGATTAATTAAGGCGCAAGTAGTTAAATTTTAATTTTATCTTTTTCATAAGATTTTATTGTATGGATTAGATATAGTAGATATAATATGATTATATGGACCGATTGATCGTGGACTCGAATAGATAGGATAGATGTGAATGATTTAATTTTTCTGTTGGTTTAAAAATTGTCCTGAGGTCAGCCATTATGAAGAACGTGACCTAGTTTATTTTCTGCATTTATCCCATTCCCATTAGCTCCCTCGCAATGCAAGTGGTGTATTTATTTTATTAGATAGAATTAAATGTAACAAGAATGGAGCGGAAGATGGAGACCAAAGAGAGACGAAAAATAAAGATCCCATTGGAGAATGGCGCATTAAAGATCCTATTGGCGGTTGTAAATTACCCTTAGATTGTGACCCATGGTTTCGCTCGGTTTGTATTCGAAACCGCACTCTAGGAAAAGTCCATGATCATCATACCGGTTATTTTACGCATTTATTTATTTTGTGCTTGTATTTATTTTATATGATACGATAGATGCATGACTAGGCACGATCTAGATGAATGTGTAGGATGTATGTCTATAGAGATAGATATATTTGATGAGACCGCAATTAAAAATTAATTAAGAGAATTAATTCAAAATTAATTAAGTGAATTAATTTAAAATTACTCCCACAACAAAAATCGAGTTATAATATGTCTCCCAATATTATAGTGACGGTGAAGAGCCCTTGTTCGGATCCAACTGATCGGCCCACGTCGGGAGTTGACCTACCACGGGTATATCGTCATTATCGAGATATGATCGTTATGAGATCTCGCGAATACTTGGGTTACGACTCGACTAAGAATCTTGCGGTGATTGGCCCACGCCAGGACCGTCTGATTTTAGAGACATACGGTTGACTATCACATGCATTTATGTGAATTGTCAAAGAGTTGACTAGTCAAACCACTTGGAAGTCGCGTTAGACGCGATTGGTAAGAAAGTACCTACCCGTCGAAATTGACCCGGTCGATCGCCCACGCCGGGATCGAGTCAACTAGATAGGATTTCAACCCACTAAAGAATTTTTAATTCTTGAAAGTCAATTAGGAGTAGTTGATTAGTGGGAGCAAAATCATAATCCCAAAGACCATATTTGATTTTGCGTGTATAGACAAATTCATAACTCTTTTATCTTCATTTTTATGTTGTAGTTTTTAGCAAACTTTTATATTTATGTTTTTCTCGATTAGTAAAACCAAATTATGATCAATTAATTTTGAGAAACGTTCTCAAATATGGTTAAGTAATTTTAATCCTTTTAAAATAAGCAATGACATGAGCAATCCCATTATAGTAGTTAGAGACAAGGAGACTACATATTTGATGGAGTACTCAAAGACTTTAATTATTAATGAAAGCAGTAGCTCATGATATGATTAAATCATTTGAAATTAGTTTCAACAAATTAGTCATATATTGGATACGATCCAAGATGATCATTCTGTCATACGATGACAATTAATTCAAACGTTGAATAAGAATGACCAGATCTAATTTTGGAAAGGTTGTTTTCAAAATTGTAAGATTTAAGTATCGACTTAATTCTATCATTGCTTAAAGGTTAATTAAATAGTTAATGTTTTAAATACGATTTAAAAGGTTAAATAAACTATTTAATAAACTTTAGATTTTCTTTATGAAAGGAAATCAAAGGCATAGCTCTTGTGATCTTTCTTAAGTCTTATGAAGACTACACTAAGAAACATTTACAAGTGCTTGAAGGATTAAAATGAAAGTTAGGGCATGTGCTTAAATAGAGAACTTATTGAAGTTTCTATTATAGGCAAGTAAGTTGAGATAAATCAATCTAAGTTCAAGTCAACTCTAAGATATATGATATCTTACGAGTGTGATTAAATTAGAAAGATTGAATACAAAAATGGAAGGTGAAACAAACGTTGTAACACTTACCATATTCGATCTAGTAAAAACGATAAGGGAACTAAATAAATGTTATTATGTTCCGTTCTTATGAAGAACACACTTTCGATTATTTGTTAGGATTTAGTAGACATATTCAATTGTAAAGAATAAATGTTATTCCAATAAAGTTGGAAGGTCACCGAATCTAACATACTAGATTGATGTCACTATATAGTTGATATATGTGATGAGATCTCAACTAAATATTTGTATGGTCATTTATCCTTAATATTTGTGGTTGTTCTGAGACATAGTCTCTCCGGAAGAGAAGCGTGTAATTAAACGTCATTCGATGATGTTGAACCATATGATTATGAATCATGTGGGTTAAACGTATCTTATCCAAAGAGGACTAAAATACCCTTTTATGAAAAGGTTATAAATTTTAGAAAAATTGTCTAAAGCCTAAACATACCGATGTTTGTTGGCTTATGACAATTAATGCCACAAATAATTGTTTATTAGTCTCTACGACTATTTTTAGAAATAGTCAAGTGTACTCAGTGAAGTGCATAATTCGGAAAGCCCGAAAAGTTCGAGCCGATGCGAATATGAGATTGATGAGCTACTTAGAATTAATTTTCAATTGGATTGAAGTAATTAATACCTGAAGGGTGTTTCAGAAGTCGTCTGAAAAGGAATAAGATTCTCCCTTGAAGGATACCATCTTTGGGATAATCAATTAGATTGTGTTCCCAAAATGGAAATAACACTTTATATGATAAAGGTGTGACTCAAGCCATCACGAAATATCCCTTACCCGCTTCGGGATAGTGCCACTTATACTTAACCGAGTTCCAAAGAATAAAGGTTGAATAAATTCCATATTAGATATGGAAGAGGATAATGTCAAATCTGTAACCGATGATTTGAAGTTGTCATAAAGCAAAGTCGAAAGGCTTGGAGCCTAGTAACATATGCAACTTTGTGGAATATCTCATAAAGTACGCTAGATATTATTTGGTCGGTCCCATGGAGCAAAAGGTGTTTGTCTCCAAACATGGAGGAAGTGCTTCTTCCAAAAGAAACAAATGGGAGTGAATTAGATCTCAAAACAGTTTGAGAACCACAAAGATATATTCAACCATAGAACGTGAACGCCACATAGCGATGAGGTGTAGATCATCTACACAAAGTTCAGCAAGTCCATGGATAACCTCAAGCCCGAAAGATGTTCATCTTGAAGAATGAATATCTCACGACTTATGAAAGAATGTTTGAAAGGCATTTGAGAGATATGGCCAGAGCCATAAAATCAATTAGATTCCATTAATGACAACCAGTTGTGAACCTCCAAATGTCATGACATGG
Source organism: Gentiana macrophylla (assembly GCA_026214975.1). NCBI lineage: Eukaryota > Viridiplantae > Streptophyta > Magnoliopsida > Gentianales > Gentianaceae > Gentiana > Gentiana macrophylla. The sequence goes on along the minus strand of CM047805.1, from coordinate 182,914,387 downwards.
ATAGTAATATGATTACCATCAAAGCATAGTGACGGGCCGAGGGGCACGTGTAAACTTGTAATTACCTTTATCTTTGCCAAATGAGCTGGATTCTAATCGATGATGCTTGTTATAACTTCGTATCATGGCTATATGATAGTGTTGAAGACGTTGAAGCTCGATGTTCATCGATGACATGATATGTAAGCCCACGAGATCCATTTATGGACTCATACAAGTTTCTCTAGACAATTTCTTTGTTTGATAATCAAAGAGTTTGATTTAGTCAAAAGAAGGATATGCCCATGTGCATGATGGATGGAGCGTTACCATTTTTGAGTAAGGTATTGATATATCTCTCTAGAAATTGTCACCCCATGTCACGATCAATTAATGTTTGGTAGTTCAAGGTTTTTTCGAAGCACTTGGATTGGCGCTTCTTATTTTTAGAAATAAGAATCTATAGTGATAGATTTAACTGCTGTTAGATTATAGTTTACCTATATAGATGTGATGCTAAAAGAAGTTTAGCATAGATCGTGAGATCTATCTATGTTAGGACGTTGGTCCTAATGATAAGGTGAATGATGATGCTTATGGAAGGTTTCCTTCGCTACTACGATAGGAACCATCTTATAGGTAATGCCGGATGTTCATAGTCCATGAATAGTCATGAGCAAGTATGAAAGTAAATCTGGTAAATGTCGAGAATATCCTTAAACAAGTTAAGGAAAGTTTCCTAGTTTATCGAAACTTGGAAGCGAATAAATATAGTTATACAGACGTAAATCCTGAGCCTTATGAAGGCGAGTGGGAGCTACGGTCTGGGTTTGCAGTCACTTTGATTAAGTGATACAGTGAGCTGGAAATGTTCTAGCCTATGGGTCACCAGAAACTCTACAACTAGGCCAAAACACAAGAGTGCCTTAGAAGCGCAAAGGAGCAAAGACATGGATCTGTGAGGTTCATTCATGAACCTTATACGGTTCTTCCACCTTTTCTATATAGGCGATGTAGTAAGTGGATTCATTGCTTGAAGCAAGGACCGTGGTCTCGTGAGATTCATGTGTGTGTTGAGGCGGTTCCTTTGACTTGGTCATTAGGAGCATGATATGAAGATAGTCCCGAGTCCCCATGGATAGCGATCCGTTTATGGCTGTGGCTAGTTGCGAGTATTGCATGAGATTCTTGTGTTTCAACTTGGTCTTGTGTGTCGGTGATTGGTTTTAGGCCAAGTGGGAGATTGTTGGAATAGTGTCCTAAACCCAATCGGGTTGGACCGGATCCGACCGGGTCGGATCATTTCTACTACTATTTCTTGTGTCAGTACATATATATTAAATGGCTTTTATGTTGTCATATATCTCGTTCTTTTAAAGAACCAATTATGAATTGTTATATGATGACGTCCTTAGTGTTAAATCGTGATAGAGAAACCATGATAAAGCGATTATGGTTGATGAGATCTCTAATCACTTTAATAAGTTTGATACTTAAATGTCTACTAGCCGATGTACTATTAAACAGGGCATTGATAGTATAAAACAGACTAGCACGTATTGGATGTCTTCTGCCTTGGCGGCGTGGATAGATCTCGCCTATCGAAGTGTAGAGACACTTGGACTGTGACGTGGACGTGTATTAGAGAATGTGACGTTAGACCGACCCACTTACACGTATAAGTGTCACACTATGTGGCGGTTGTGTAATTATCCTTAAGACCGAGTCTTCATGGCATCACGGTGTGGATTGTCATGCTTTGACACTATTGAGGTTTCCACAGCCATGGGGCGATCATGCGGTAGTGATTGGGTATGATCATCAAGCATGCGGGAGTATACATGATTGGTCGTCCGGGAATCGCGTATCTCATGATTGGGATCGAATATCCGAAATGGCCTTCTTATAAGGAATGTCTTACTCTCGTGAATCTTTGCAAAGTGGGAGTAAATGAGTTACTTTGAGAGAGCTTGATATCCAGATTATAAGATACGGTCGTTGATGTTTTGACACTCGACTAACGACCGTATGGATATTATTACAAATGATAGGATTGTAAGTTACACGGTAACTCGCTTCACATGAAAGGTAGTAGTCATTGCATTTGACTCTTCCGATGATTGGGGGTCACGGTGTGTTCTTTGACGCTATCCCGTGATCGTTAGGCATGAAGGGCATTTTCGTAATTTGCACTTTGTGTCTCACGGCCAACATATTCGAAGCCTATCGGGTCACACACATAAGAACATCTAGCCGGATTAAAATGTGGTTATAGATGATGACCAAATAAGGAAAGTTTATCTCTTTGAGACTATAAAGGTTATAGTGGTAAATTAATATGGTGGTATTTATTTATTATGAATAAAATAAATACAAGATATTAATAATATTATATTAATTAAAGAATATTCCGATGCCAATTTATTGGCTAAGGTGGCGCAATTTGTGTGTGTATATGATACACTTGGATTATCAAGATTTAATTAATAAGTATTCACAAATATTAATATTAGATATTAATATATATAATACCTATGTGTGCGTGTGTGCAAAAGTGTTTGGCAGCATGCGCATGCATGTAATATATATATATATATATATAAAATGGATTTATATGTGTAACAATCATATGTGACTATATACACATGTAAATTGATTTATTCATAAAATAAAGATAATCGTATTAGATATTCATTCTTCAAGATGAATATACCAGATATTCAATATAAGATATTATAAAAATCAATCAATTATATTTTCCTTATTTTATTGGGAAAAGGTTTTCTTCCTTCTACTACTATCAGGCGCCACCTATGACTATAAATAAGAGGTGGGTGTCAAGCCTTTTGTATGCTTGTGTAAAATTGGAGAGCATCCTATAGTGAGTTGGAGAGAGGAAAAGCGGCCGGTCTAAGAACCGAGTTTTCCAATAGCAATCCATGATGGGATTCCGCGGGCTGTTGTGTGGATCAGGCGGTAGAGGCCGAACACACTGGGCGGCTCTATGCGTAACTACTCTCCTTTGACGGTCGAGGCGTCGATCTTTTAGATCAACCAAGGTAACCACCGCCTACTATCTATTTGTTTGTTGCTTAAACGAAGTTCTTGGGTCGATAGAAATAAATTTTTGAATTCATTGCGTTCGCGTAGATTTCCTAACATTCACAACCTGGTTGTCACTAATGGAATCTAATTGATTTTATGGCTCCTGCCCATATCTCTCAAACTCCGCCTTTCAAACATTCCTTCACCTCAGATATTCATTCTTCAAGATGAACATACCAACAAAATTTTTTTCAGCTTGAGGTTATCCACGCACTTCTGTAACTTTGTGCACTGCAAAGGCGAGGTTTTACACCTCATCGCTATGTGCTCCTATGGTTGAATATCTCCTTGTGGTTCTCAAATTACCTTTGAGATCCAAACCTACTCCCACTGTTTCTCTTGGAAGAAACACTTCCTCTAGAAGACAGCATGTTTGGAGACAAGCATTTTGCTCCACGGACAAGTAAATAATATCTAGCGTACTTGCTAAGATATTCCACAAAGTTGCATATGTCGTACTAGGCTCCAAGCCTTTCTGACTTTTCCTATAACAACTTCAAATCATCGGTTAAGATAGATTCGACATTATCCCCTTCCATGTCTAATATGGAATTTATTCAATCTTTATTCTTTGGAACCTGGTTAAGTATAAGGGCACTATCCCGAAGCGGGTAAGGGATACTTCGCATGGCCTGTGTCACACTTTTATCATATTAAGTGTTGTTTCTATTTTGGGAACATAATCTAATTGCGTATCCCAAAGATGATATCCTTCAAGGGAGAATCTTATTCCTTTTCAGACGACTTCTGAAACACCCTTCAGGTATTAATTACTTCAATCCAATTGAAGATTAATTCCTAAGTAGCTCATCAATCTCATATTCATACTAGCTCAAACTTTTCGGGTTTTCCGAATTATGCACTTCACTGAGTACACTTGACTATTTCTAAAAATAGTCGTAGAGATTAACAAACAATTATTTGTGGCATTAATTGTCATAATCCGACAAACATCGGTATGTTTAGGCTTTAGACAATTTTTCCTAGATTTTATAACTTTTTCATAAAAGGGTATTTTAGTCATCTTTAGATAGGATACGTATCACCCACATGATTCATAATCACATGGTTCAGACATCATCTAAATGATATTTGATTATACGTTTCTCTTCCAAAGAGTCGACATCTAGAACAACTACAAATATCAAGGATAACAACCATAAAAATATTTAGTTGAGATCTCATCACGTATATCAACTATATAGTGACATCAATCTAGTATGTTAGATTCAGTGACCTTTCAACTTTATCGGAATAACATTTATTCTTTACAATTGAATATGTCTACTAAATCCTAACAAATAACTGAAAGTATGTTCTTCATAAGAACCGGAACATAATAATATTTATTTAGTTCCCTTATCAGTTAACTAGATCCAGAATATGGTAAGTGTTACAACATCTGCTTCACCTTCCATATCTGTATTCAATCTTTCTAATTTAATCACACTCGTAAGGTATCATATATCTTAGAGTCGACTTTGAACTCAGATAGATTCATCTCAACTCACTTGCCTACATTAGAAACTTCAATAAGTTCTCTATTTAAGCACATGCCCTAACTTTCTTTTTTAATCCTTCAAACACTTGTAAGTATTTCTTGGTGCAGTCTTCATAAGACTTAAGAAAGATCACAAGAGCTATGTCTTTGATTTCCTTTCACAAAGAAAATCTAAAGTTTATTAAATAGTTTATTTAACCTTTTAAATCGTATTTAAAACATTAACTATTTAATTAACCTTTAAGCAATGGTAAAATTAAGTCGATACTTAAATCTTATACTTTTGAAAACAACCTTTCCAAAATTAGATGTGGCCATTCTTATCCAACGTTTGAATTAATTGTCATCATATAACTGAATGATCATATTGGATCGTATCCAATGTCATGAGCTTCCGTCTTTCATTAAAGTCTTGGAGTACTGCATCAAATATGTAGTCTCCTTGTCTCTAACTACTATAACGGGATTGCTCGTGTCATTGCTTATTTTAAAAGGATTAAAATTTACTTAACCATTCTTGAGAACGTTTTTCAAACAGTCATAATTTGGTTTTACTAATCGAGAAAAAAATAAATATAAAAGTTTGCTAAAAAACTACAACATAAAAAATGAAGATAAAAGAGTGTTGTTGTCTATACACGCAAAATCAAATATGGTCTTTGGGATTATGATTTTGCTCCCACTAGTCAACTACTCCCAATTGACTTACAAGAAATTTTTCAAAATTCTTTAGTGGCTGGAATCCTATCTAGTTGACTTGATCCCCGACGTGGGCCGATCGACCGGATCAATTTTGACGGGTAGGTACTTCTTACTAATCGCGTCTAACGCTACTTCCAGTGGTTTGACTAGTCAACTCTTTGACAATTCACATCATTTATGTGATATAGTCAACCTTATGTCTCTAAAATCGATTTGTCTGGACGTGGGCCAATCACCGCAAGATTCTTAGTCGAGTCAGAACTCAAGTATTCATGAGATCTCATAACGATCATATCTCGATAATGACGATATACCCGAGGTAGGTCAACTCCCGACGTGGGCCGATCAGTTGGATCCAAACAAGGGCTCTTCACCGTCACTATAATATTGGGAGACATATTATAACTCGATTTTTGTTGTGGAAGTATTTACGTAAATTAATTCACTTAATTAATTTAATTAGGGTCTCATCAAATATATCTATATCTATAGACATACATCCTACACATTTATCTAGATCGTGCCTAGTCATGCATCTATCGTATCATATAAAATAAATACAAGCACAAAATAAATAAATGCGTAAAGTAACCGGTATGATCATGGACTTTTCCTAGAGTGCGGTTTCAATACAAACCGACAAAACCGCTGGTCACAATCTAAGAGAATGCAACCGCCAATAGGATCTTTAATGCCATGCCATCTCCAATGAGATCTTTATTCTTCTTTCTTTGGTCTCCATCTTCTGCTCCATTCTTGTTACATTTAATTCTATTTAATAAAATAAATACACCCACCGCAAACGGGGGGAGTTTGCGGGAATGGGATAAATGCAGAAAATAAACTAGGTCACGTTCTTCATAACGGCCTAGGACAATTTTTAAACCAATAGAAAAATTAAATCATTCACATATATCCTATCGGCCGAGTCACGATCAATCGCATCCATATAATCATATTATATCTACTATATCTAATCCATACAATAACATCTTATGAAAAAGATAAAATTAAAATTTAACTACTTGCGTCTTAATTAAACAATTAACGTTTAATCTATTACATAATTTTATCCAATCAATTAACTAATTAACATTTAATTAATTAAATGATTTTAATCGAAATAAAATTAACGATTAATTTTAAACGATTTCAATTTTAATTTTAATTAATTAGAACTATTTCAAAAATAAATCAAAATTAAAATTAAATCTCTTTTGTTTCTTTCCTTTTGATTCCTAATCAAAAGGGATGCCTTTGGTTTCCTAAACCAAAAGGCATCTTCCTAAACCAAATTTGGTTTAGGCCTGACCACTTTCCAAAATCAAAAATTTGAAAGTGGCCAAAGCCAAGGCCTTTTACAAATTAAATATTTGAAAAGCCGCTTGCACTCTATTTGAAAGACCATTATCATTTTATCGCCACATGCAAGATCCCAAATTCACCAAAACTATTTGAACCATTGGTTAGCCACATGACACAACTAAACAAAGGAGATATTAATCACAACTATGAACAATATTGAATCACAAATACACAAAAACAAAAACGGGGAACACCGCATCACACCAGCAGCCGCCGCCGGCGATCACGCTGTGGTGGTGCCGCCGCCGATCGGCCGAGCACCACCATTGCCGCCCTTTTTTTTCTTCTTTTCGTGTATCAATTTTGCAAATAAAAAATCTTTCATCTTTTAATTACGTGATTTAAACGATAAAATTAACTACGCAAAATAACATGCATATTGCTTAAGCTCAAGCTCTCTCTCGATACCCTCATTAGAAATCTACGCGAAACGCAGCGGAATTTAAAATTTTATTTCCTTTTAACCAGGATCGACGTCGTTTAAGCAATAAACAAATAAACTAGTAGACGGTGGATACCTTGGTTGATCTAAAAGATTGACGCTTTGACCGTCTAAGGAGAGTAGTTCTGCATAGAGCCGCCCAAGTGTTCGGCCTCTACCGCTAGTACATACGAACAACCCGCCGGAATCCCATCATGGATTGCTATTGAAAAACTCCGGTTGCTAGACCGACCTTTTTCCTCTCTCCAAAATCTCACAAGAAGCTCTCTTTTTATTGTCACAAGAATTCTAAACTCTTGAAATTATGGTATATAAAAGAGCTCGCTAACCCCTCCTATTTATAGGGTAGTGGGGCGCCCGAACTAATAATAAAATCTTTGGGGATTAAGTCTTGTGTTAATTAAGGAGAAAAAAATATTTTCCTAATAAAATAAGGAAAATATAATTGATTGATTTATCTCATTTAATTTAATATCCCATATTAAATATTTCCAAAATATTGTCAATATCTTATATTGACTATATTTATCTTATTACTATAAATCAATTTACACATGTGTATATATCACATATATATACACACACACACACACACATATATATATATATATATATATATATATATATATATATATATATATATATATATATATATATATATATATATATATACACTATGGTGCGCATGAATCACCAATTTGAATTAGTGCAAACACACGCTGGCACATATATAATTTATTTATCAATATCTAATATTAATATATTTGGTAACACTATTAATACTATTAATATCTTGTATTTAATTTATTCATAATAAATAAATACCACCATATTAATTTACCACTATAACCTTTATAGTACGAGATAAACTTTCCTTATTTGGTTATCATCTATAACCACATTTTAATCCGTCTAGATATTCATATGTGTGTGACCCGATAGGCTTCCGAATATGTTGGCCGTAGACACAAAGTGCAAATTACGAAAATGCCCTTCATGCCTAACGATCACGGGATAGCGTCTAGCAACACACCGTGACCCCCAATCATCGGAAGAGTCCAATGCAATGACTACTACCTTTCATGTGAAACAGTTACCGTGTAACTTACAATCCTATCACTGTAATAATATCCATACGGTCGTACGTCGAGTGTCGATACATTAACGATCGTATCTTATAATCTGGATATCATGCTCTCTCGAAGTAACTCATTTACTCACACTTTGCAAAGATTCACGAGAGCTAGACATTCTTTATAAGAAGACCCTTTCGGATATTCACCCCTACTGATAGGGTACGCGATTCCCAGACGACCAAACATGTATACTCCGCATGCTTCAGTATCACACCCAATCACTACCGCATGATCGCCCCGTGGCAAGGGAAAACCTCAATAGTGTCAAAGCATGACAATCCACACCGTGATGACATGAAGACTCCGGTCTAAAGGATAATTACACAACTGCCACATAGTGCGACACTTAATGTAAGTGGGTTAGTCTAACCCCGCATTCTCTAATACACGTCCACGTACAGTCCAAGTGTCTCTATACTTCGATAGACGAGATCTATCCCTACCCTTAAAGACAGATCACATCCAATACGTGCTAGTCTGTTTATACTATCAATGCCCTGTTTAATAGTACATCAGCCTAGAGACATTTAAGTATCAAATTTAGTAAAGTGATTAGAGATCTCATCAACCATAATCGCCTATCATGGTTTCTCTATCACAGTTTAATACCAAGGACGTTATCATATAACAATTCATAATTGGTTCTTTAAAATAACAAATACATGACAACAGTAAAACCATTTAATATATGTATAAACATAAAGAAATAGTAGAAATGATCCGACCCGGTCGGATCCAGTCCAACCCGATTGGGTTTAGGACATTATTCCAACAATAATTTCATTCTTTCTTTTCACCTCAATAATTCAAAAGCTATTTCAAGATGCATATCCATCCGGTCGGATCCAGTCCAACCCGAATGGGTTTAGGACACTATTCCAACAATAATTCTATTCTTTCTTTTCACCTCAATAATTCAAAAGCTATTTTAAGATGCATATCCAGCTCTCATGCTCTTCAATTCCATCGCCCAGGAATATATTGCGCGTGTCCATTTATTAATATTCATTTATTTTTATCTTTATTTAATGCTTGATTGATGTAAACCTTTTCATGATGTTCAAATCAATTTTGATCATCCCTCCCGAAATATGTCATTCGGTAATTTAGGTTTTTTCTCAAAATATAAATGATTGTAAATTAGTAATTAAACATTCATTACGTTGAATACATTTTTTTTTAAAAAAATTGGCGGAGGGAAAGGGATTTTCCTTCGGGATGGGATGAAAATCGAACCCCGGTTCTCACCAAAAAATGCAATGACATATACTACTATGCCATATTATATGATTCCCTACTTTCAATACATTTTGGTCCCTTACGGCTTGTTTGTTTCGTAAGATTGAAATTGAATTGAATTTTTTTTAATTTCATTCTAGTGTTTGGGTATTAATTATTATAAAGTAATGAAATATAATGAATTTTCATTTCAAAGAAATGAGAGAAGTCTATTTTCATTACCTCATAAAATGGATGAAATGGAATAAAATCGATAAAACGTGTTGGTGATTGGTCACGGCAGGGTGGCATAGGGTGGGTGATAGGGTAGGGTAGGATAGGATGGTAGAGTAAATTGGGTGAAGCATAGTAGCTGGAGTGAGGTAGGGTTGAATATGATGGGTAGGATGATGGAGTAAGGTGGGTGGGTAAGGTAGGGTAGAGTAGGTTGGGTGTGGTCAGGTTGGGTAGGGTAAGGTGGGTTAAGGTAGCTGAGGTAAGGTAAGATTGGGTATATCAAGGTGGAGGGGGTGAGTTTGGGTATGTTGGTAAGATAGGGTAGGGTGGTGTAATGGATAAGGTGTGTAGAGAGGTTTGGAAGGTTGGCTGGGGCAGGGTTAGATAGGTGGGTGGTGAGGTAAATTAATGTAATTGTGGGGTAAGGTAAAGTATGGTGGGTGGTGAGAATGGTACGGTAGGGTAATTTGGAGGTAAGGTTGGTTGGATGGGTATCACTACAAGAAAGATACTCTTTTGCCACAACAATAAAAAATACTGCTAATATACTTACTTTTAGCAACAGTGGTGTGACAAATAAGAAAAATTAAGTATATATTAGTCGCAAATTTTTTTATTGTAGCAAAACTACTGTGACAAATAATATTTATCATGTAGTGTGTGGTAGGAGGGGTGCATGGTAAGTTAAAGTAGGGCTACCCCACACCCACGCACCTGACCTTACCCTACCCACCCTACCCCACAACCTACCATTCCGATGTTTGGGAAGATTAAGACCAAGGAATCAAAGACGAAAAAAGGAACGAAAACCGAATTACATCCAAAAAAACAACCAACAATACAAACAGCATAGACGAGCTCCCCTACCTTACCTTACTATTTCCACCTCACCCTACCTTATCCCATCGTACCGTATTCTATCTCACATTCTCACCAACCCCATCTTACTCTACCCTATCTCCCCACCATAGCCCTCACTACCACCCACCATTACTCGGTATGTCACTTGTTATGAAATATGTGTAAATTAAACGGTAAATTCAGAGTACCTTAATAGCGGAAGAAATCATCAGGATCGTTTCCTACATCCATTGTTACTCTCCACTACGCCTCCGCTTTGCCATGATGTTGTTGCCGTCTTGATGAGGATTCCGATATCTCTCTCTCGCCTACAACCGTTATATGTGTTGGTTTTTTCAGATGCTTTATGATGGAGTAAAGCATTGCTTTTATAGGCGGAGAGAGGGCCGAAATCCGAATGACTTAGTGTTTAGCTTTAATCTCGGCCGTCCATCAAAGCCGAGTTTTAATCGGATTAAAACTCCTTTTAAATAACCAATAAATAATAAATAGCATATTTCCTAGGGAAAACGAATTTCCTACCACCCACCATTACTCGGTATGTCACTTGTTATGAAATATGTTCCAATTTAGTTTCATGTTCTAAACACAGAAATGCATTCCATTCCATTTCATTCAATTTATTCTAGGTCATTCTAAGTTGATTAATTCCTTCGAAACAAAAATGTCATTATAGTTTTGTGTATGAAGCCTTTACCTGCAAATGGGGTGTGCGTCAAACCGTAGGGGCCAAATCATATAATAAAAACACATGAGGATTAAAGATTTCATAGGCCAAACCACAATAGGACAAGCGGTTTTTTTTACCTATATTAAAAATGATGTACCATCATTAGTCAGGGACTGGATTCTTTCATGTATGTGTCTCAAAACACAGCAGATTGTAAGGGATGGGTAAAAATAAAATAAAAAACCCCTCAAGTTTTAACACGTCACAACGGGGAATACAACAAAGCCTTTACAACAAGATATCCAAATTCCACATCATCAAGGCGCTTGCATTTGATCTGTCGGTTCAGTGACGAATCCAGAAATGATGATGGTCACAGGTCACATGATCAGACGGATATATATACACAAACGTACTAGTGAATATATATATATATATATATATATATATATATATATGTAGTTGTATACATCTATTTATTTGTTTTTCATTAAACTTACAATATGTGTCTAGTTGCCTACCCTTGATTATCAGACTTGTATAGGTGTCCTTCACGTTTTTTCAAGAAAAAATATTATGCGGCAGTTGTTAATGGATGATTGAGATTTGTCTATATTTACATTATCTCATCTAGCAATAATGTATACATGTGAGTTGAACAAATCTCAACCCTTAATTTGGTATCACCTATAAGCACATGTATTTATCATTTGGTAAAAGTGAAGTATGGGCAAGGACAATATGCTTCTTGATTTATGATTATGATAAAGAGGAATCTATCTTAATTAATTCCTAAATTGCATTTTTATCTCCAATATAAAAGACACCCTGAATGTTTGACACGGAAGAAAAAAAAAAACCATTATAGGAGAAGGGAGAAAGCCCTAAATCACATCACATATTCTAAAAATGTGTGACCAATCTTAAAAGAGGGGCCATTGCTCTCTTTAATAATTCAAGCAGAATCAGAGTGCCTTTTAACGGCGACGCAGAACATATATATAGCCGTTGCTTTTAAAAAAAAATATAAGTATATTCTCATTGCCTTCTTAATGACTTGGAGCTGCTTTATTATGATAGTTGCTTTTTGGATATGTGTTGTCTAATGTATATGGGTCATTGGGTCAATACTACTGATACATACAATTCAGGGCACATCTATTCTCTTTTATTAAAAGTTTGAGTCTTAAACCAAAGGCCCCTAAAGTTTGAGATCTGTAAAGGCCGTAAATTGAAGAATAATGATATGTGCACTACACTTGTGTAGTGCACAAACCACTACATGTGTGGTATCTCGTGATTAAAGCAATCAATTATTTTTTGTGATAGATCCCAACAGAATATGTGGTGTTGATTGTGTTGTGTAAGATGTTGTGGTTGAAAGTGTAGTGGATGTATCACTACTGTAAATTGAATATATGTTTCGGTGCTATAGTTTACCAAGGTTATGTGTATACTATTTTTTTTTTTGTTTTTTTTTTTTTTTTTGTTGAGAAGAGTGTCTATTTATTTAGTTGACAAAAGTTCATACATTGTATCGAACTTAAATGTACTGTCACTTCGTACACCACACAGCTAAGGTATCCCTCTCTGGGCCGCCGGATGTATTTTCTAAAGACAAATTTTATAATACATCGTTGTGAAGAAGGCCAGACAAGTGATATCGTTACTGACATTCATTTCTAATCTCTCACACACGATAAAAGTGTATTATGTGAAAGAGAGTAAAAATGATAAGCTCTAATGTATGCCACTTGGTACAACCGTTGCACCATAAAGTCTCTCGTCACACCTCTTGTGTTTATTCATATTATATAGTATTATTATACATATCCATACTTTGCAAAACGCCGGTTGGACGGTTGGGGATTTTTACAACCGAAACCGGACTGGAACCGGACCGGCGGTTGAACCGGCCTAACGGCTATTTTCTTTTTTTTCCCTTCCAAACACTTTAAAAAATTCCTATAAATACTACCACATTTCATTTCCAATTTCCTACACCAATGATCTTCTCAATTCTTACATCTTCTACTAATTTCTTTGATTATCAAGTTTGTTTAGTTGTTAAAAACAACAATCAAATTTACTTTACGATACCGAATTTTGAAACAACATAAGAAAAACAACACAACATATCTCACATAATATTTAATAAAACAATATTTATAATCAATGTATACTTAAAACCGGCTCAAAAAACTTATTAAAAAAACTATAAAAGACTTTAAAAAAATAATAATAAAAAAAACTATAAAAACTTTTACAACAAACTATAAAAGACTAAAAAAAACAATAAGAACTACGTTCGCTTTGATTTTTCATACGCTATTATGCATCGATACGATTACATATAAAAGATAATGAGGCAAATCGAATTACCGATACAAGCGTTGAAAAAAATAACATTGTTTACTATAAAATAAAATAACACAATAATAATATTATATTTAAAACCGAAAAAAAGGTTAAAGGTAAATGATCGTTTTGATCTAAAATGAGGAAAAAGAACAAGAAAAGATAGTGGTGAGAAGGACAAAAACGCATATTATACGTGTGTTACTACGTACATTTACTACAACCAAATGTAGTAATACAATGTAATAACAATGCGCGTTTTGTTACATTTTCAGATCTTTTTCATCCTTCCGCTTTACCAAAAAAAACTATATATAAAAAACGTATATATTACATTCGCTTTAGTAATTATAGTGAAAAGAATAGTAATTTGTTATGGTAGTGAAAATAATAAGTATTATATGAAAATGTAAAAATAATAATAAATTTTAAAACCGCGACCGTTGTTATCTAAATCATGTGAACTGAACCAAGGCTTGAACGAGCAATCGCTGCGTTTTTCAACCACAACCGATGGTTCGATTCAACCGCCGGCTTGTCAACCTACTAAACCAAATGGCAAACAAAACCAAACCGCCGGTTCCGATTCCGATCCGATCCGGTTTGCTCATTTGGCCAGGTCTACACCCACCCCCTTTTAATACCTTTTTTAGCCATATTTTTTTCTCCTTTTTTTAGCATTCTTTTTACGCTTGTTTTTTTAGAATTTTATTTATATCATCATCCGCATAGTGTTTAAATATTTTATATGATAATAATATTTACGAACTTTAGCATGTATTTTCATACGCTTTTTTTTATAATTCTTTTCTATCATTATCCACGTATATTGTTTATAAATATATTATGCATCAAGATTTATAATTATTATAACAACCCAACAAAATAAAACATTAAAGCCAACAAATAAATAATAATATGGTTCAAATAATAATAATATTACATAAGGCCAACAAAATTAAATATTACAATACAGCACAACAAAATAAAAATAAAATATTATATTTATAGTACGTTGATATTATGAGGTGCTTCCCAAAATTTGCACTTTAATAAATTTAGTTGATCAATTATTCAATTTTGTTTTCATTTTCAATACTTCCCTTGACTGACATGAGTATGACTCGACTTTATATATGTGACATTCAAGGATTCAGTTTAGACCTTCTAAGTAAAACGGGCCTAACGATCTCTGCTCGATATTGGATATTGAATAGACATTGATCTCAACGGAGTAGACTTTATGAAGTGTAGTTCGTCCTAAATACATCAATATTACGCAGGTTGCTCGATGTCCCTTATGATCAGTTCGAACTATGATGATCACCTAGAGCAGACCGAATATTCTATTCTAAGGGACCAAGAAACTTTTGCTCTAATTGTTCCACGATTTTTGCGCATGTACGTACTTCTATTCTCGATGTTTCATATGGGCAATTTTACCATTAATGTATGCACGCACCTTTTGTCACCAAGTTCAATTTTGACACGTGGTCAAGTTGAATGCGGTGTTATACACGTGACACTTTGAAAAAAAACATGTAAGAAAAGATGTATGAGTGTGGAATAAGAGTGCCAAGATGAAATGCTGAGAACATAAGTACAATAATTATGAAACAAAAATAAACAAAAAGGAACAAAAGTGTTGTTGTCCCAATATTCTTAATATGTCTATGTTATTCGATTGAATACGCCGGTGGGAAATTGATTAGTGACATCTGAACTGGATTGATCTTTGAATTTTTTATGCTATATTGGAATGGAATAATGTTGCTTAGTACTTCCTATTCACAATAAGAAGGATAATTGTCAGATTAGGTTTGGTTGGGTGGAATGTCAAATGAAGAGTAATCCCGTTGATTAACCAAAACTCAGAAGAATAGCCTGTGGATTTGATGCACCAATGAAAATATTAGAGTGTGACACCAATATTAATTATTAGTGGACACCCTTTGAAAAATATTATCAGTGGGCACCCTTTGCAAAATAATGTTCGTTATTAATTATAATAAGTTCATTTACATATATACATATTTTTTATCATTGTTCATCATTATCGAACTTCAAAGATGAATATCTACGCACACAAAAACATATACCAATGATTTGAGGCAAACCCATTATTTGTTCAAGTCAAATATACGATTTCGTAACCAATAATTCTAATCATACTAAAAGGAAAGATAAATGTAACATGTAAATATTTATTCAATGTGCATGCAAAAAGATATAAAATAATTACATCAAGCATGGATTTCTTTTATTTAAATTTTCATATTCAACATACAATTACTTTATAAATCAAACATATACTTAACAATGGATGTAATGTTATACTTCATTTCAAATTTTCTTAAGTATAAAATATATTTTTTAATTTAAACATATGCATGACGCAGTGTTTTCTTAAGATAGATATATATATATATATATATATATATATATATATATATATATATATATATATATATATATATATATATGGCTATTGGTATTGCCAAGACGAATTTTATAATTTTACATTTAAATTGCATTGGCAATACCAATTATTGCTTTGGTATTATCAAATTTTGCCCTTGCAATACCAATTATTGCTTTGGTATTATCAAATTTTGCCCTTGCAATACCACAAGCCATATATACTACTCAAAAACAAAGACGATATTATTTTTCCGTTTAGGTGTTCACTATTATAGCAATTCCTTTCAAAATACGACATCTTCTCGAAATTAGCAGCACTTCAAAAACTCGAGAATGACAAACTTATCAACGGCCCGGCCTTCTCTTCTTATATATGCCTATAGAATGCTATGGAATGCCTTGTATTTTTTATGTATTTCTGCGATGAAAAGATGCTTACATCGAGTAATGTTGGATAAATTGATCTGATATTCATTTCAAATTCATCCCGCAAATTCTCACTCTAAAACTATATCTCATTCACTTGATAATGAAATTTTGTGATTCAAAACATCATCATCATCATCATCATCCAAATAGTTTGACTCAATAGGTAAGTGATTGAGATTGCCTAAGAAAGTCACCGATTTGACTTTCATCTGATGGCGTCATGTTTGAAAGAGCTCTTGATCAAGTCTCATCTGATGACCGAACAAATTTTAATGATATCATAAACTCTCGTTAACAAACAAATTTTAACATACACTCATTGTTATTGTTATTGCTATTGCTATTACAACAATACAATATACATTTGCCAAAAAAAGAAAAAACAATACAATATTCACATTCGTGTGGTACTATATCTATATTGTACAATGTTATTTCTCCAATAAACTTAATTATACTCTGGTGGTCTGTGTTAGATTCAGAGATAAATATGTGACCCACTGAATTATGTTTCTCCAATAAATTGATTTTCTTTCTCTTATCACAAGAGTTTTTATGAATAATGTTTTTCTTGTTTATTTTTATTTTGAATTAGTGAAACATTATTTTGCTTCTTTTCTAACAATCCATTTTTTTCTTTTATATATATAAACAGTGACGGACCTACATACAGTCAAGGGGGCAACTGCCCCTCCTTAATCCGAAAAAAATACATTAAAATTTGTACGATACATATAGTTTGCTCCTCCATTAAATTTTTTATTTGCCTTTCAAAATTTTATTGCCCCCTTTACTCGAGATCCTGCATCCGCCCCCGTGTACAAAGCTAATAATAAAGATATAATTACACGAGACTTGATGAACAAACAACTAGACAAGCAACAATCAAAATTTGTGCAGATAAGCAGACGTGTATAACACTATATATTCAGTTATTATCTTATCTTATCCGAGATCAGGTGTCCGCCACACGAAGGAGAAAAGTGGAGAGGTGTTGGGATGTTTCACTTCATTTTATGAATTTCTTTATAACAAATATAATATGTAATATTATCTGTATACTTAATTTAAAAATAGTATATAAACCTATCATTATTGATATAACAACCTCATATTATATATCTAATTACCACATATGTATTATTACAGGGATCAACTTGCAATCCATCCCATTTCAAATATGTCGACACTTGATAGTGCTTTTCAACTTTATGGTCAACAGATCCAGTTTCTCAAAACGTAAAAATGTCGACATATATGGAATAAATGGCCATAAGAATCATCGGTGAAAAACAAAAATGTGCAAAATGTTATTAAAGCTTTTAACCGACTCATATAGAGTGTGTAGACGGATACATATTATCAAAAATCGAAACAAAAATCGAATCAAATTGTATTAATTCGATTCAGTTTGGTTAATGATGACACGTGATTGGGTTTCGGTTTGCACTGCAAAGAAATGAAAATTAAGATTTGGTTACAGTTAGTGATTTAAATTAACCGTAATCAAACGGATAAACGAATCGAATAAAAAATCGAACTGTTATCCGAACAATATAACCGAACCGTTTTAATCAAATTATAATCAAACATATATTAGAGTATGAGTAATGATAGAGTCACAACGAATTTACATAACGGATTGACACAACAATCATCTACACCCTTCATTGTTGTGGGACTTTAATTGATTGATCTAGGTCCCACAACAACGAAGGGTGTAGATGATTGTTGTGTCAATCCGTTGTGTAAATTCATTGTGACTCTATCATTACTCAGTAGTATATAGAATCTTATAGATATTGGCATAGTACGAAATATACAATAAATTTTGCTAAAAAAAGTCTACAATAATCATAATAATTTAAATAAAAAAAAGTCCCACTTATTTTTATTTCACATCTTCATTGGATAACACTAGGGTTCCTCACTTAAATTCAACCGGTAGTTTTGGTTGTTTCGATTTTTCTTGTTTTCCGGTCCTATTTCAGGTTTTTTAATTTTAGGGGTCAGAGGCCAAAAGAATAAGATAAAATACAAAATAGTTGAGAATGACAAAATGTAGTAACACATGTACAAAAATGTAGTAACATATGTAGTAACTGTCCTCCTCAACCATTTTAGATTAAAACTGTTCTTCACAATCTTTAACATTTAATTGTATTTTTTGTTTTTCGGTCAGACGACTATATTGAACCGGTTGTAACATTTTTTTGTTAACCAACCGAACTGAAACGGTTATTTTTGTTAAGTTCGATTTAGTTTCAATTTTTATTAACTGAAAAATTTTGGTTCGGTTTTGGTTAAGGCCATTAACCGTGCCCTACGGTACCCTACACTTTAACATGTCAGAGTTGTTTCCTTTTTATAGTTTTTTAAAAAAGTGATGGAGGTAGTGTATATAACTTTTGCCTCTGTGTAAACAGTAATTTTACTTTTTCCTCTAACGGAGGTATGACCTGAATAACACACGTGACACTCAATTGACGATTTCAGATCTTCTAACCAAAACGAGTTCAACGGGCCTAGGGATATATCAAACTTCAAATGAATCTCAACCTCAAATAAGGTAACCGCCATGAGGCAAGAAAGGCTTTTGAGCCACAAACTTTGTGCATGTCGTATCATGATGCACGAAGTCAGATCAAAGTAAAATCGCTTACCAACTCGTATCACCGACATGGTGCCTGTTAAAGTATCACACATTGGGACTTGTGATTGTGTAATCCACTATATTAAGAGATGGACTTCACTCACCTCACAACCTAGGTTTTGGGGATGAGACCCCTCCTCTTATATGGGCTTGGGGCCTAGATTTCTACATGGTATCAGAGCCACCCCATTATTGTGCAAGTGTTGGGTCTCTTTGTTGGCCTTGAGAGTGCCCAGGCCCACACTTGAGGGGGCGTGTTAAAGTATCCACATTGGGAACTTGTGATTGTGTAACTCACCATATTAAGAGATGGACTTCCCTTACCTCACAACCTAGGTTTTGGGGATGATGTCCCTCCTCTTATATGGGCTTGGGGCCTAGATTTCTACAGTGCCTGCATACCTCGGTATAGATACCTGCAGTTATGTATAAGTCTTTTATGAACTTAGACAACGGTTATATGGTCAAACATGAAATTACCCTGCATTTTTGTAATAGCTCTATAAATCTTGCTTACAGGGCCATCATTTCTCCATGACCGCCCTCTTAACTGCTCCCGGTCATTGACCACGACTCCAATAATGACATCCTTAACTCATTCCATGAGGGAAGGCTATAAAAGGGTCGTCTTTGCCAACCTTCAGAACTATGTTGAGTAACGCTACACCACAATAGCTTGATCCATTACATCTACTAGGATACGTACATAGGTAGTTAATATGAAATGCCGATGATGTAGCTATGTTGATTTTCAAAAAATGGCGATTTCGGAGATTGACATCAAAAGGCTATATCATATGGGGTATTAAAAATAAATGACTAAAAAAAATCATCGTGAAATAAATATGATTTTTAAAGGTCTGAATTTAGATATATAACAGTAGAATGTTTTTTTTTTCGAAAAAACAGTAGAATGTTTAATTAGGAAGTAAAATTTTAAGGTGGTTTAGGTGAAATTTTAGGGTGGAGAAATAAATTTATATATTTTTGTTTTTTAATTTTTTTGGTTAACCAAATCACCCAAGAGAGAAGAATCACAGGAAAAGAAAAAAAAAAATCAGATTTGTCTTTATTAAGTTGTTGTTGTTGTTGTGTGTGTGTGTTTTTTTTTTTTTCTGTACCAAAATGATACTTCTTCCGTTCCACAATAACTGAGGCAGTTGCCAAAAAGTTTTGTTCCATTTTATATGAGGCAGTACAATTTCCAATGAAACATTTAGTGTGTTTTTACTTGATTTACCTTTAATTATTACACTAGAAGATATAAAAAAGAAGGTCACATTAATTTTATTTAAGGACATTCTAGTCATTTTATTGTAAAAGTTAATGCATTAACTCACCCCCTTAATATGTGTGATTTTGATAACTGCCTCAGATAAATTGAAACGGAGGGAGTAGACAAATATATATAACTCACACAGTGCCAATTGTTATTGGACTCAGTTTGGAGTCCAAAGAATTCAGAAAACTTGAAACTCCCTACGCTCGATAGCGAGTTTATGGAGGATGAGGGCAGAATAGGAAGTTTTGGGCTAGAAGCTCCTTCATTCGCCCCGTCCCAGCACCTAACGTACGAGTTGGGCCCAATAGAATTCAAAGATCACTAGCTCAAAACTCATTACCTTATTACGTTGATTTATTATTATATATATATATTTTTTGAGCCATTACGTTCTATCTATAGCAAGTTGAATAATTAGGATTTTTGATATAGTAAGTTGTTGATCATAATATAATGGTACGATCCAAACAGGAAGAAAAAAAAAAAAAAGATGAAACAAATTTTTTTTTTTTGAGGGAAAAGAAAAAAAAATGAAACATTGAACGCCGGCAAAGTTGTTTAAAAAGCTTCACCATTCACCACACTCAATGGTAAAAGTACACCAACATATATGAGGGGTTGGTCAGCTCAATTAAGCAGCTACTAAATTAAACATACATTTGTCACATGACCACTTATTTAATACTACTCTCCACATTAATTGAAAAACAGCTAGTCCCTTGTTTTTTCATTAGGAGAGAAGCACAACATAATTAACAACACATCAGAGCTTTTAAATTAAGCACTGATTATCATTAGAGTAGTATTAATTAATTAATTAGGAATCAATATTGTTAGCAGCAGCAGCAGTAGCAGTGATTGCAGAACACTGGTTGAAGGAGTTTCGACGAGCAGCAGCCAATACTGTCTTGTCTGCTACTATGAAATATGCCATTCCACCCACTGCATTAATTAAATTAATATTAATCATATCACACCCGTCAAATATCTCACTTAATTTGCTAATTAAGACTTAACAAATTAATTTATTCTACTTTAATGGAGTACTATATATGTATGCACTAACCAGTGGTGACAATAAGAGCTTGGGCTGCTGGATTTAGATTTGCTTTTGCCCATGGATTCATCCTTACACTAGCTAACTGTCAATTACATATAAAAATCAATTATCATCGATCATATACTTTAATATAAACGAGAATGTAAACTATTGAATATAAAATTTCATACACTAATTTAATTATATTTTTATTGTAAGTAATCGATCAATGGTAAATAGTAGCTACCGGAAAAGGGTGATTGAGACTCACAGTTGGAACAAGAGTTGCAATAGAAGCTACAACAGCCGCTTTAAAACCTGCAATAACGCCTTCTGCAGAGAATGCGGATATGGTAAATTTTATAAAAACTATATTCTTGTACAAATTTATCAGAAAATGATGGTAAAATTTATAAATAAATATTAACTACTACTAGTATAAAATCCAGAATCACATTTTGGTAGATCTAGTAGCTTCAAATTCAATTAATTCATCCTTTGATTATTTTAGAGATTTCCACATAATTAAATAAAATTGATAAATGTCATAGTAATCTAATTCAATATCATTTTTTGATTTTTTAATTTTTTTTTTTTAAAAAAAAAAAAAAAAATAGATTTTGGAGTAAGACGAAGCCAAAAAAGTTAATAAATGTAGGGAGGGGTAAGATAAATACCACGGGAACATTGTTTGGCAATGGCGAGCTTCTGTTCATAGCTTAAAGAATTAGCCAAAGTGGTGCTTCCTTCAAGAGGAGAATGGGCAGCGTTTTTCGCCATTTATTTCAACTTGAAGGAAGGAAATGCAGTTAAATAAACAGAGGTTAAAATTAAAAATGGGGAGTGTCTATCTGCAAGAGAATTGGGATAATTTATAGGTTAAAGATTTGATGGTTTTTTTTTTTTTTTTTTGGGGGCTCTCTGAGATTTCTAACGTATAAGTGACCCCCCATTGTTTTTCATGTTCTTCCATTGAGGTCGTCATTGTAACTGTTTAGTTCGGCCGTTTTCTGTCTTTTAGTTGTTAAGCTTTTGCCTTCTTCTCGGTACTAGAAAAATAATTTTTTACTCCATTTATATCATCATCATAGCTCTACAGGTTGCCACGTTTTTCGTTACAATACTATTTTTTTATTATAAATAAAACAGAAACGAAGTGTTTTTAAACGGGACTCGAACCCCAGCACTTGTCAAGTTATACTGTAGGCCGGGTTCACCACTAGGACGATATATACAATATCCTTCATTTCTTGATATTCTTTAGGAAAATTCCGGTGCAAGAGTTTCTATTAGACTAGATTGGCGATGTGTGTCATGTGTATAATAGACAACAATTGCTTTGTATGTTTATGCACATGACATACATTTCATTATAATATAAAGACTCTCTCGGTCAGAATTACTTTGTTCTTTATGTCATGCTTACTACAATGCAAATAATGTCGTAATGATAGTATTTATGACATTTTTATTACTTATATATTCTTTTATAAATATATCACAATATTTCTTTTTACAAATCGATCAAAATTTATCGTGTTTTTTCATTTCTTTTATATGAATTATTAAGGGAAAGATAAATTAAAAATGCTGTATACTCAAGGTTATTTAAGTCTTCCTAATATTAAAACAAATCAAATATTCTTATAACCCAAAATATAAGTTATTTTAGAATCTTTTACGTTTATACATTTAATAAGTTTATAATAACAAGAGAAAATTAATTATTTTTTTCACCATCTTACACTTACTTAATTTATATTCATCTTACTTTGTCTCATTGTATTAATGATAAATCAAAATTGTATTGGATATTATTCTCCCGTCCCAATATATAAATTATTCTATCTCTTTGGATTTAACGCATAATATTAGTCATATTAGATTATCAATGAAACATTGTCACTATTTTATTTTTCATATCCCTAATTTATTATCAATACAGTCATTAGCATTACTTTATAACTATTGTATTAATGATGATGAGAAGAAAATTCGGTCATTCTACATACTATAAACTTTTTAAGATTTTATCGATTTTTTAATCTATATAAAAACATCTATAATGACTTGCATTTTGAGACAGAGAGTATAATCTAATATGTATGATTTTTTTTTTGAGTATCTGATATGTTTGAAATTGAACTATTTTATTAAACTGTGTGGAAAAAAATATATACAATTACTAGTATTTTGAAACATAGGGGGTACTAATTTCATAATTTTAACGGGCTTTTATTCAACCCGATAGAAACGATGAAATAACAACTCTCATACATCATTGCCTGATGTTACGTAATAAATGAAATTGTATGATATAACATTTAATTCGGTATTGGAGCCTATACATTCATGTGTTGTCAAAGAAAGTAAAACTTGTTAATAGTACCCCTATCATTTTCATTTGCCAAAGTAACTTAATTATCTTTTTAATTTTTTTTTCACAACTTATATGATAGTGGTCCAGTGGATGAACGCCGTGTAATACTAAAGAGTCTAAGTTATTACTCAACGGTTATTAGGAAGTTATATCAAATGAATGGATGTGATACATCCACCTCATACCTACACATATCTATTATGTGAAAATAGGTGAATTAGATGCATCACATCTTTCCACTTGATATGACCCGTCAAATTATCGATGCACCATAATTGGGCAACGAGAGCTTTTTGTCCCTTCAATATAAATTATACTACCTCCCTATAAGTCATCCTGGCAGCAAAAATTGCGAATGTCATTAATTTGAAGGTTAATGTCTAAAATACCCTTGACTATCATTAATCTTAGTTGTTAAGTAATGAAAAGTTTTAATCATAATAAATTAAGCAGCCCACGCGTTTGAGTTGGTAATGTGAATGACTTATAATTATGACATGAGTAGAAAAGTGTAGGATGACTTATATTTTGGACCGGAGGTAGTACTCCCTGCTGCAGCAAAAATTGTGTGTCCTTTTTGTTTAGTTTTTTGTAGTTTTAATCCAAAGTGCTAAAAGCCCACGGTTTGAGAATTGGAACTGGATAACCCTCCAAATCTAAACCACGGTTTCGGATCCCCTGGTTTCATGGGGGAAATTTTTGGTAATCTTACCTCACGTAGTGATACGTGTGGTGCGACACGATCGTAACCACACGCTTTAAGTCAAGAAAATGAAATCGTGTGACAAAAAATGTATGCGTGTAGTAGTGTGCACTCTACGTGAAATCACACTATATTAAAAACTTCCCGTTTCATGGAGACACCTTTCGTTGTGTGCTTTTCCAGTTGGATAATGATTAAAGCACCTAAAAGTGCACACAAATTAGTACCGAAAACTCTTGCCCACCACATATTTCATTACCCAGTGGTTTTATGGTGGTCCAGGATCAACATGTCACACTTGTCCACCAATAAAAATTATTTATAAGAAAGGTAAAAATGTAAATTAATGGCATTAATATTTTACACGGTGGGCCTTTGTGTGTTTTGTTGTTTTCCTATTGATCATGGATCACCAAGTCATACTTGGTTCAGGACCATAATAAAATTTCCGTTCATTACCAGGCTTAATAAGAATAAAAGAGGGTCCATATATTTTACACTTTCGGTGCATTTGGTGTGTATAATTTCGGTGTATTACTGTAACATCCCGACTTTTCAGAAAGGATAAAATAGTCATTAAGTGTATTTACTATAACCCATTTATTATTTATCTTATTTATTTAATTAAAAATGATTTAATTAAAAGGATTTAGTTATTTAATTAAGGAATTTAATTAAATTGCTATAAAAAGAAATAATCCCCAAAATCACTGATTTTATTCCATACGCAAATTCTGAAAATAAAAGGGGAGGATTGGCGACGCAGGAGATGCCAGAAAAAGAGAGAACGTAAACTTCAACCGTGTGACCAATCCGTTTATCTGTTCAGGATGCCGCAGGAGAGAAAAGTGATCAGCGCGAGGAGACGCAACTTTGGAAAATAACATCTCTCAATTTTGTAAGTTTTCAGTTTAGCCCTAGTTTTCGGTATTCGTAGAGTTCGATTCTTGAAAAATTCGTATCTTTCAATCCGTAACTCTATTTTTCAGCCATGAGTAGTCGAAACGATCGTCTTGGAGTGTAGATCATTCTAAAATTAGTTTCGCAGCGATAATCCAGGTAATTTGCAGTTTTATGCTCTTTTTCAGTTTCGTTTTTGCCGGAAAATATGATTTTTTAGGGTTTTGTTGATCAAATAGGTTTTGGGGGTTGAGGATCAACAGTTGTTGCAGTTGCTTGATGTTTTGCTTTCGGTTTTGCTGGAAATTAATGTAAGAGGCTCTTCCTAATGAGTAATTATAGTTTTATAATGATAGGTTGAGTTTTGGTGTTGTTTGGTGATAGAATTCATGCTAAGTTGTAATTAATGAGTTGTGATATGTTTTGGCATATTTGTGTTGAGTTTTAAATTTCTATTTTTTTTTTTTGATTCAATAACATTAATTAAACATACACAAGCTTCGATTGAACTTACGATTCGTTCAGTTAAAACACCGAATGTACTTAAAGGGAGTTGAAGTTCGGATCCGTTGGAAGGGCATGAAAGGACTTGTGCTTTGATGAACTAGAGTTCATCAATGTCTGTGTATGTGCTAGGCCTTGTCCGTGTCTAGTGGTCTAAGTACGAGCGTAGGAGATGTGAGGGAGCTTACTTGAGAAACACTTAGGTGACTAGTTAATTCACAATAATAATTACATAAGTGTAGTAAAAGCTAAAACGTCACTTATTCTTGGTTAGGCACTGATTCAAATCGGCGATGTGATACGTTCATAAAATGTGGACAACGCTACTGGCTCAAAAGGCTGAAGGATATGCATCGAACGTATATGCATACCGGGGAGATCCCGGGACTACCGGTGCTAATCACCATAGTTGGCAAGTATATCTCGTGGTGGAATTTTCATCATGCATTGTGTCCTTGAGTAATGATGTAACCAAGATAAGCTAAGCTAGAAACAGGGCCGGCCCTATGCTAAGGCCGGCGAGACCCGGGTCTTAGGCCCAATTCTGTCGGGGGGCCCAACGGTACATGTTTCGCTAAAAGAAAAAAAAATCGTGTAGATTTAATCCGATTCAACCTAATATAATATGTTAATTTTCTTTTTTGATAAAGGCCCAATTTTTTTTTACTCTAATTGATAAAGGCCCCAATAAAATATTTTACTTGACCAAAAAAATAGATATATACAAACAAGTTTTATTATTTTTTTGCATTTACGGATTGTAAAAACGCGATAAGTGTTGGAAAAAATGTAGTACTTAGGATTTGACAGAGAATTAGAAACTCCAAGGCATGTTAATAACGTTGTCTTTTAAGAGATGTTTTGTCCCACACGATTTGTTACTAAGGGATCAAATGAAAATCTCTTTTAGGATACAATGGGGGTGTTTGATTCAAACAGTGACTTGTTTGAATCAAACCCGAGAACACTCAAAGTTTTTCCAATGATGTTGTCAAATTTATGGATTTTCGTCTTCATACTTATGCCTTTTATAGGTTGCAAGTACCCCGTTTCGTTGCGATAACATTAATTCGTACGGAAACTCGTATGCAAACGATAACCAAAATATTTATTTATGAAAAAATATCTAACAATAAGTATGTTTAAATAAATAAAAAATTCAACTAAAAGGCCCAATTCGAGGGCTTGGTCTTAGGCCCAATACAAGCGAGGGCCGGCCCTGGCTAGAAAAGTTTAGTCATGACATGTCGATGGGCATGCATTGAACCCTAGATTTAGTCGGTCTCATAAAGATAATAAATAATCATAATAATAACCTTTTGTTGTATAACTTAGTTATTCATTAGCTTATCACTTTAACTAAGTACTTTGTACTTACCTCTTTTGCGTTTTCTTTTGTATGCATTGTGGGGTGAGAAGACGAACAGGTTAACCAAGTGTAGATGACGACTTTTGAAGACATTGAAGTCTTGACGAAACTTCTAGTTTATTTTCTTTGTAAAGGTTGTACTAGTCTGGTTGTATTTCTTTTCTTAGACTTGTTGTACTTCTACTTTTAAGACCTCGTATTGTTTAGGTCTTTGGGTTTTTCGTCGTTGTAATTTTAACTATCCATCTCTAGTATGGTTGTATCTATTCTTAGTAGCATTTATGTTTTTACCCGAGTCCTTTTAGCTTCCGTTTGCTTTTATTAGATACGACGACGTAGAGGCTTGCGTATAATATTAGATTTATTTAATGTTATATGCGCCGAACGTTCTCTTCCGGATAAGGGCTTGGTATCCGGGAGCGGGGCGTTACAATTACTCCATTTGTTTCACAATAACTGAGACGGTTGCAAAAAACACGCACATTAAGAAAGTAATTAATTGTTTTGACTTTGATTAGATAAATACTAGAATACCCTTATAGAAAATTGAGAAATTAATGCTGGTGCATTTAAGACAGTGTATGAAACAATAAAGAGACATGTAAAAAGGGAAAAGTGCATTAAATTTTATATTGGAAAATGTTCTGCTTCAGTTATTTTGGAACAACACTTTTGGGAAACTGCCTCAATTATTTTGGATTGGAGAGAGTAATCATTTTTCCTTTCTTTTTTTAGGTAAACGTGGAAAGTGATAAAATGTGGGGAATAATGTAACGCACTGTTCCCGGACACCGAGTCCTTATCTGGAAAAGGAACGTTCGGCACGTATAAAATAAAAATAAATTCACTTTATACGTAAGTCTCTACTACGTCGTATCAAAATAAAGCAAACGTAAGCAAAAAGACTCGGGTAATTTTTTTTTTTTCAAATATCCAAGAATAGAAACTCAAAGTCTAAAGATAGAAATGTAACGTGGGAAATTGGTAAATCAGGCCACTGTAACTTCTGACATTTTTTTTCAGGTCAAACATTTTCTGACATTTTTTTTTCAGGTTCCCCGTCCAAATTTGGACGAATTCATCCAAATACAGTCAAAACCGTCCAAATTTGGATTTCTTTTTGTCCCAATCCATTCACTTACCAAATTGGACGGAATCCGTCCAAAATTTAGACGCAACGTCCGAATTGTGACGAATTCCGTTCAAATTTGGACGACTTTCTCAACTTTCACTTTTCTTCCTTTCTTCTTCCTATCCAACATGTACTACTTTGATTATTAAGTCGGAGGATGATAATTTGAGCTCCGAAAGTGTTGATCGTGAAAGGTGTGTTTTGAAATTGGATGATGATGATGATGAGCTGCTATCAAGGAAGCTGGTGTATAATGATGAAAAAGGGTTGATCAAAATTAAGAAATTTTCTGCTAATGTTAAGAGGAAGTTTGTCGATATGGTGTTTGATAAATTTCCCAAGTGTCAAAAGATGAAGAAAAAGAAGAAGAGGAGAAACAGTCTTGATTTTTTTCCCTTATAATTAGCTTGATTTTTCATAACTATTTTATTTTTAACTGTTTGAATGGCATGGCTGATTGATTAGTACATGTTGGATAGGAAGAAGAAGGAAGAAAAGTGAAATTTGAGAAGGTCGTCCAAATTTGGGCGAAACCGTCTAAATTTGGACGGAATTCGTCACAATTCGGACGTTGCGTCCGAATTTTGGACAGATTCCATCCATTTTGATCAGTGAATGGATTGGGACAAAAAGAAATCTAAATTTGGACGGTTTTGACTGTAATTGGACGAAAACGTCCAAATTTGGACGGGGAACCTGAAAAAAAATATCAGAAAATATTTGACCTGAAAAAAAATGTCAGAAGTTAGAGTGACCTGATTTACCAATTTCCCGTGTAACGTTATTACATTGGAAAAGAAAACAACGAAATCCAAAAGTACGAACTCCAAAAAGTACTAAGTGTAAACTACAGAGTTTCCACCAAAAAAATTCAAGTCTAAAGTAAATAAAAACATAAATAAATAATCAAGTATTCAAGTCCGGCGTCCTCAGACGTCGTCATCAAAGTCCTACTCGAATTCCAAGTTTACAGTTCATCTTCTCTCCCCCAAACACATAATAAACATGCATTTAAGGTAAGTACATTGAACAAGTAAGAAGTAGAAGCTACAATATAATTAATGTTTATTATTGAGTTTTAAATAAAAGGATTATTTTTGTTAGACCAACTCAATCTAGGGTTCATTTCATGCCCATCGACATGTCACGACTATACGTTTATAGCTTAGCTTATCTTGGTTACGTTATCACTCAAGGACACTACGCATGGCGTTCATCAGCCTGAAAATATACTTGCTAACTAACGGTGATTAGCACCTATTAGCTCCGGTGTCTCCCCGGTATGCGTATACGTCCGATGAATTTCCTCCACTACCCTTCAGCCTTTTGAGCCAGTAGCGTTGTTCACCTTTTATGAACGTATCACATCGCCGATATGATATAGTGCCTAACCGAAAATAAATGACGTTTTAGCTTTTACTACACTTATGTAATTATTATTGTGAATTAACTAGCCACCTAAGTGTTTTCAAGGCAAAACTCACATTATCAACTCTACTCCCTCACTTAGTCAGCTAGACATTACAACCTATCAATTACACAGATATTGATGGACTCTAGTTCATCAAAGCCCAAGCCCTTTCATGCTCTTCCGGCGGTCCCGAACTCCAACTCATTTTAAGTGTACGTCCGGTGCCGGAACCAAACACATCAGAAATTCAATCAGGGCTTGTTCATGTTTAATTAATGTTATTAGATCAAGACATGACATTTAAAACTCACCTCATAGCTTACAAACATTAGAAATAACATTCAAACAGTGTTGGGGGCGCCAAAATACACCAGATAGTTCTCTGAACTCTCTGTTCAGGTTCGGGGGGCGCAAAAGCCTTTGGGGCGTGCCAAAAATGCTCGAGAAAGTCACTGAACTCTCTGTTTCAGGACATGGGTACGCCAAAAGGGCAGGGGGAGCCAAAATGGCCAAAATCTGCTCCTGTGTAATTTTCTGCACTCTACCGATTTCTACTCAAATCCAAACATGTTCTACACGATTTTTCACATAAAAACACCAGAAAAACATACCTTTTATGATCCAAAACAATCCTTAATCCTAACCCACATTTAGGCATAATCATTAATACAAAAACGCACCAAAACACAACCTAACCGCACTAAACCATAATCAATTTGTAGGAAGAACTTCTTACCTTTTAAGCAAGCTAAAACCAGCCCCAAAACTCAAAAAAACAGCAGCAAACGATCCTTCCTCTCCCAGAAAACCTATGTGATCAATCCCAAAACAATTTAGAATCGATCAACGGCTTCTAGAACGATCAAACTACGATTATACGAACCAAAGGAGATCGTGAACGATCAAGAACAACCCTTAGGGCGAAAATCATACGTTAGCCAAAGCTTCAACTTTCTTGGGTTGAAACGATGTTCTCCTTACAACGATTCCGCTGCTTCTCTCGAAACTGAAATCCGATAACGAACGACTGAGAAATTGAAGAAAGTCTCTAAGCCTCTTTCTAATGCTTGAGAGTTTTTTCTTCTTACGTAAAAGCAAATTCTGAATTGTAATTAGGTTATGGAAAAAAGTCAAAATATATTTTCCTTAAATATATTTTCCAATTATCCCTTTTTCCTTAATTACCCTTAATTACCAAAAATTCAGAATTTTCCTTAAATATACATATATATATCGACCATACATACATACATTTAGAAAAATACTTAAACTCCGAATACAAGGAACCGAACCCAATATTTTGTTTTCGCAAAATGACACGTCCGCCATTTCCAGAAAATCGGAATATTACATTCCTTTACCCTTAAAATTAAAGAAGTTTCGTCCTCGAAACTAGAACAGAATGAGAGTGAAAAGGCCGCCCAGCAACCTGGAAGTTTCAACAAAGAATCCAACACGATTCCCGCTGGCCGCTCGTATGGATCAAGCGTGCAGAGGCCGAACACTGGGAGGCTCCATGCAGAACTACTCTCCTTGGGACGGTCAAAGGCCGACCTTAGATCAACCAAGTTGCAACCACCGCCTACTACTGGTTTGCTTATCATGAACGTCGATCTCGGCCGAGCAGGGAAATAAATTTTTGAATCTACCGCTCCCGCTGCAGACTCTAACAACAGTTGGTATCAGAGAGAGTTTCGAGCTTAAGCACAAAGATGTTATTTCATCGTAGTTAATTTTGTATCGCTTAAATCACGCGGATTAAAAGACAAAGATTTTTAATTCGCAAAATTGATACACTAAAAGAAAAAAAGTGGCGGTAACGGTGGTGCTCGCTGCCGATCAAGCGGCGGCACCAATTAATTGCGGTGATTCGCTGGCGAGCGCGCGCCTTCCGCTCTCGCCGTTGCAGCCGCGGATGCGTGGCCCCGCTTTTGTTTTGCGATTTTAAGCATTTTATATACGCTCATAACCAGACACACTTAATTTACTTCAAGAATACACGCCAATAACTAATTGCATAAATACTTGATTTATCGACGCCATATGGCATGCGACATAATACACTCACTTTCCAAATCCTTACTCGTGAATAGCTGTTTCTTTCCAAATATTTCATTTGAGCGCTTAGCTTCCAGCTACTTCCAAATTTTCGATTTTCGGGAAGCTTACTTGGCCAGCTTAAACCAAAGATATGGTTACTTTTCCAATATTTCCATTTCGATTTTAACTAGGTCCAGGCCTCTAAATATTCGATTCAGAAAGGTTTAGCTTGCGCCATTACCTGCATTTTGATTTGAAAGTTACTGTATCAGTTCTTCAGTTCAGTATTGCTAGTGTAAACCAAATGCACTCTTTGATTACTTAATCAAAATGAAAGAAACAAAGAGTAAAATAATTTTAATTTTGATTTATTTTTCTAATAGTTCTAATTTAATTAAAATTAAAATTAAAATCGGGTTTAAAAATTAATCGCTAATTTATTTCTGATTAAAATCATTTAATTAATTAAATGTTAATTAGTTAATTGATTGATAAAATTATTTAATAGATTAAATGTTAATTGATTAATTAAGACGCAAAGCGCTTAAATTTTAATTTTTATCTTTTTCATAAGATTTTATTGTATTTGATTAGATATAGTAGATATAATACGATTATAATGCACTCGATCGATCATAATGAATCGACCAAGATGATGACGTGAATGATTTAATTTTTCTCATTGGTTTAAAATCTGTCTCTGGGCCGCTAAGAAGAACGCAGAATCAGTAGGCTTTATTTTATGCAATTATCCCATTCCCGCCGCTCCTCTCTGCAAAGGAAGTGGGTTGTATTTATTTTATTAGATAGAATTAAATGTAAGTCAAGAAATCTTAAGCATGAAGATTGACCAAAGAAAGCATTTAAAATAAAGCATCCTATCGGTAATACGGAAAGATTAAGATCCCATTATGCCATTGCAAATTCTACCCCAGATCGCGACCAGCAAATTGGTTTCATGTGGGCAGTAGACTAAACCGACCTAGATAAAGTCCACGATCATATTCTAAGTTACTTTATTTATTTATTTATTTTGTGCTTGTATTTATTTTATATGATATTTATAGATGCAATGACCAAAAACGATCTGTGATTTAATGTGTATATTGTATGTCTATAGAGATAGATATATTTGATTTAGACTAAATTAAAATTAATTGCTGTGAATTAATTTACTTAAAAATACTTCCTATTAAATAAAAATCAAGTCGGGGTCATTGTCTCCCA
The DNA here is from genome assembly GCA_026214975.1 of Gentiana macrophylla. Taxonomy (NCBI): domain Eukaryota; kingdom Viridiplantae; phylum Streptophyta; class Magnoliopsida; order Gentianales; family Gentianaceae; genus Gentiana; species Gentiana macrophylla. The sequence goes on along the minus strand of CM047805.1, from coordinate 182,881,323 downwards.
ATATTATAACGACGGTGAAGAGCCTGGTGTTCGATCCAACTGATCGACCACCGCCGGGAGTTGACCTACCTCGGTATATCGTCAAGTATCGGTGATATGATCGGGCCGAGATCCTTCGTGGAATATTGCTATGACTGACTAGAGCCTTTCGTGATTGGCCACCGTACGTGTCGTTCCTGACTTTGAGACAAGTGGTTGGACTAACATACATGATTTGTATCGGGCCAAAGAGCTGACTAGTCAACTAACGAGAATCACATGTAGACTGTGAATGGTAAGTATTACATCCTACCCATCGAAATTATCTTGGCTGGTTGATCGACCACCGGAATCGCAGGTAACTAGATTTCCGATTCAAATTTACTAAAGAATCTTTGAAAATTCTTGAAAGTCAATCCAAGAGCTGATCGAAATGAAAGAAAATCAGGTAAACCAAAAAGACTATTTTGATTTTATAGTATAAACAACAACACTCTATTTATTTTCATTTTTATGTTGTAGTTTTAGCAAACTTTATATTATATGCGTTTAATTCTCGATTAGTAGAAACCAAATTATGATCAAGTACCTTTCGAGAAACGCTCTCAAATATGGTTAAGTAATTTTAACTTTTTAAAATAAGCAATGATAACAGAGCAATCCCACATAGTGAGTTGTGAGACAAAGCGGAGATTACATAATTGATGCAAAGGTCTTCGAGACTTTAATTATTAAATGAAAGCGGAAGCTCGCGATGTGATTAAACATTTGAAATAAGTTTCAATAAATTAAATCAAGTAAATTGATATGATCCAAGATGATCATTCAAATATAATGACACACAATTAATTCAAAACGTTGGATAAGAATGACCACATCTAATTTTGGAAAGGTTCTTTTCAAAATTGTAAGATTTAAGTATCGACTTAATTCTATCATTGCTTAAAGGTTAATTAAAATAGTCAATACTTAATACGATTGCAAAAGGTTAAATAAAACTATTTAATAAACTTTAGATTTTCTTATGAAAGGAAATTGAAAACATAGCTCTTGTGATCTTCTTAAGTCTTATGGGTTACTTACAATAAGCAAACATTTCTGCTATTAAAGGATCAGAAAGGAAATTTGTTAGGCATGAAGCTAAATAGAGAACTTATCAAGGTTTCCTATTATAGGCAGAGAGTTGGAGATAAATCCTTCCAAATTAAAAGTCAACCCTAAGATATATGATACCTTACGAGTGTGATTAAATTAATGATTGGATGACAAATATAAGGTGTGAAACAAATAAGTCAGACACTCTACCATATTCTCGATCTAGTGTAAATCGGAGAAGTGAAACTAAATAAACGTTATTATGTCTCAAGTTCCTTGCTATGGACACAAGTTCGGCTTATTTGTTAGGATTTAGCATATATTCAATTGTAAAAGAATAAATGTTATCTCGATAAAATTGGATGGTCACCGAATCTAACATACTAGATTGTTGTCACTAAATAGTTGATATATGTGATTTAGATCTCAACTAAATATTTGTATGGTCAAGTATCCTTAATATTTGTGGTTGTTCTAGACATAGTCTCTCCTGGGAGGGAAGCGTGTAATTAAACGTCATTCGACAGATGTTGAACCATATGGATTAGCGAATCACGTAGCTATACTGATCTTATCCAAAGTGAGATCTAAATACTCCTTTTAAAAGGTTGTAAGATCAAGAAAATTGTCTAAAACCTAAATATACCGATGTTTGTCTTCGCTTATGACAAATTAATGCTACAAATAATTATGTTTATTAGTCTCTACCATCATTTTTAGAAATAGCCAAAGTACTTCAGTCAAGTGCATAGATTCGAAAAGTCCAAAAGTTCGAGCTAGTACGTAATACGAGATCGACGAGTTACTTAGAATTAATCTTCAATCGATTGAAGTAATTAATACTCAAGGGTGTCGTAAGTCGTCTGGCATGAATAAGATTCTCTCTCGAAGGATACCATATTCGGGATACGCACTTGGATTGTGTTCCCAAATGGGAAACAACACTTTATATGGATAAAGGTGTGACGCATTATGCGAAGTATCCCTACCCGCTTCGGATAGTGCCCTTATACTCTAACCTGGGCCCCAAAGAATAAAGGTTGAATAAATTCCATATTGGGAGCATGGAGGGGATATTGTCGAATCTATCTTAATCGGCGATTCGTTGTCATAGTGTATTTAGCGTCGGAGCCTAAAAATACATATACTTGGTAATGTCTTAGTTGAGGCATCACTTGACATTATTTATCGTCTGAGCAAAAGGTGTTTGTCTCAAATATGTCAGTTTCTGTAGGAAGTGTTTCTTCCAAAAGAAAATAAATGAGGAATAAGGTCTCAAAAGAGTTTCGAGAACCACAAGATATATTCAAATTAACGGAACAGAGCAGTATTTACATAATGTATGAGGGGTGTACATCACCGCCAAAGGCACACAAAAAACTGGTAAGTTCCGTGGATAAACCTCAAGCCCGAAGGTCGGTATGTTCATTTTGAAGAAATCTAATATCTCACGATTTAAAGAACGCTGGTGCGCAGTTTGAGAGATGGGCGGCCAGAGCTATAAAATCTGAATTAGATTCCATCAAAGGGATAACCAAAGAATAACCTAATCGCTCTACCGGCGGTGCGTCCTGGTGCGTCGATACGGTAGTAACACGACAATTATAAGGCATAGCGGATACCGCCGGTATAAAAACTCGTAATTACTTTGCGTCGCCAAATGAGCCTGGCCGCACCGGGATGATGCTTGTTATAACTTCGTGATCAAGGGCTATACGAGCAGTGTTGAAGACGTTGGGTAGAAAGCTCGATGTTCATAGACGATACCACGACACGAGTTCATTTAGATCCATTTATGGACTCAAACAAGGTTTCTCAGATTTTATTTGTTTGATAACAGTGGAGTTTGATTTAGCCAAAAAGGATATGCCCAGGTGTTTGATGGATAGTGGGAGTAAAGCAGGATTTTTGAGCAAGTGGACAGAGATTCCATCTTTAGAATTATCACCCTAAGTGTCACAAATTTCACCACTGCTTCAGAGTTCATGTCTTTGTTGAAGCACTGGATTGAAGGTTTTATTTTAGAATAAGAATCTATACTGATAGATCCTGACGTCATTGCTAGATTACAGTTTACCTATATGTATGCACTAAATAGTTTAGCATAGATCGCGAGATCTATCTATGTTATACATTGGTCCCTGAAAAGCATAAGTGAAAGATGATGCATTTATCACGCGAAGGTTTCCTTCACACGTTGATAGAACCATCTTATGTAATGCTGGATGTTCATAGTCCATGAAATAGTCATGAGCAAGTATGAAAGGTAACTGTAATATCGGAATATCCTAAACAAGAGTTTCCAGTTTATTGAACTTAAATTAAATAAATGTAGAGCATATTGCATTTATATCCTGAGTCTTATGAAGGCGTATGGGATGCATCATTCACAGTCACTTTGATCATGATGTTGAGTCGGAAATGTTCTCAGCTTGAAGGTGCAAACAGAATTTGCATAACCGAGCTAAAACACAAAGAGGCCTTGTATAACACAATGTGATAAAGAGCACGGATTCTGTATGTTCATTCTTGAACTTTGCACGGTTCTTCCAATTTTTCTATATAAATTGATATAGTAAGTGATTCATTGTTTGAAGTAAGGATCTGTAGTCCGCCGTAGATTCGCAGGTGTGTTGAGGCGTTCCTTTTTAATTGACTACATGAGCGGATATGAAGAGGAAGATGAACCTCGCCGATGGGCCATCCGCTTTATGGCTGTGGCTGGTCACAGTATTGGTACGAGATCTTTGTGTTTCAACTTGGTCTCGTGCGTGCATTTGTTACGGTTTTAGGCTGTTAGAGATTGTTGGAATAAGGTCCTAAACCTAATCGGAAAGTTGGACCGATCTCGGACTGGTCGCATCGCTTATACTATTTCTTATGTTTATGGCATATATTAAATGGCTTTTATGTTGTCATATATCCTGGTTTTAAAGAACCACTATAATTGTTAAGCGTGGATAAACGCCCTTAGCATTAAACCCGTGATGAGAAACCGCTGATAGGCTTATTGGCGGCTGATGAGATCTCAATCACCCAATAAGCTCTGACAATTTCAAACGCTCTAGTCATGTACTATTAGCTTGGCATTGATGCAGATAAGCCGTACTAGCACGATTGATGTCTTTGTCTTGGCGCGCAGATAAAGATCTCGTCTATCGCGTAGACACTTGATCAGATGTTGATATTAGAATGCGATGCTGGGATCGACTCACCTGCTACGTATAAAGGTCAGCACTATGGCGGCAAAAATTATCCTTTGACCGGAGTTCCCGCGGCATCACGTGGATTATCAAGTCATTACTATTGAGGTTTCCTCAGCTAATGTGGGGCGATCATGCGGTAGCGATTGTACGAGCATCGGCTACGAGTATATAATGACACGTCCGGAATCGCGATTCATGATCAATCGAATATCCGAATGGCCTTCTTATAATGAAATGTCTTACCGTGAATCTTGCAAAGTCGAGTAACGAGTTACTTCGGAGCTTTATATCCAGATTATAAGATACGGTTGATGCTTACACTCGATCACTAACGGACCGATGATATTATTACGCTGATAGGGATTAGTCCACAACATCTGGGAACTTGCTGATCATATCGTCCTCAACTTCCCAAGTAGCTTCCTCCGGTGAATGATTGCTCCATTACACCAAAACCAAAGGAATCAACCGTCTCTTAACCATCTTTTCTTTTCGGTCCAAAATTCTGATCGATCTCTCATCATAAGCTAGATTATCTTGAAGAACTTCCAGGTCAACTGTGGTTTCAACATCCGTCTTGGTCAAACACTTCTTCAACATCGAGACATGAAACACGTTGTGGACTCTTGACATTGATTCCGGTAGTTTAAGCTTATAAGCCAACGGTCCAACTCTTTCCAGAATCTCAAACGGTCCAACATACCTAGGGCTTAGCTTTCCCTTTTGTCCAAAACGTTTCACTCCCTTTATCGGTGAAGCTCATAGATAAACTCTTTCACCGACTTCAAATTCGAGAGGTCTTCTTCTAACATATGCCCAACTCTTCTGTCTATCTTGAACTGCCTTCAGATTCTTCTTAACCAACTGAACTCTTTCCTTAGGCTATTCAACCAATTCCGGCCCGGTGACTTGTGTTTCCCCGACTTCATCCCAAAACAGCGGCGTTCTACTTCTTCTTCCATACAAAGCTTCAAACGGTGGCATGCCTATACTTGCATGATAACTGTTGTTGTAGGCAAACTCCGCTACAGGTAGGTAATCATCCCATGATCCGCCTACTTCCAAAACATAGGCTCTTAACATGTCCTCAAGTGTTTGGATGGTCCTCTCTGACTGCCCATCTGTCTGAGGATGAAAGGCCGTACTCAAATCCAGCCGTGTACCAAAAGCTTGCTCCAAACCTTTCCAAAACCGACTAATGAACCGACTATCTCGATCCGAGACTATAGAGATAGGTACTCTATGTAACTTCACTATATTATCCAAATATAATGTGGTCATCTTCTTCAAGGGCATATCAACCTTGAACGGTAAGAAATGAGCGGATTTGGTCAATCTATCCACAATCCGGTTGATGGTTAAGAGACGGTTAGAAGAAGACCTCTCGAATTTGAAGTCGGTGAAAGAGTTTATCTACGAGCTTCACCGATGAAGGGAGTGAAACGTTTTGGACAAAAGGGAAATCTAAGCCCTAGGTATGTTGGACCGTTTGAGATTCTGGAAAGAGTTGGACCATTGGCTTATAAGCTTAAACTACCGGAATCAATGTCAAGAGTCCACAACGTGTTTCATGTCTCGATGTTGAAGAAGTGTTTGACCAAGACGGATGTTGAAACCACAGTTGATCCGGAAGTTCTTCAAGATAATCTAGCTTATGATGAGAGACCGATCAGAATTTAGGACCGAAAAGAAAAGATGGTTAAGAGACAGTTGATTCCTTTGGTTTTGGTGCAATGGAGCAATCATTCACCGGAGGAAGCTACTTGGGAAGTTGAGGACGATATGATGAGCGAGTTCCCAGATTTTATGGACTTACCGGGTATATTCTAGTTTCGAGGACGAAACTCCTTTAATTTTAAGGGGAAATGAATGTAATATTCCGATTTTCGGGAAAGGGCAGACGTGTCATTTTGCGAAAATGAAATATTGGGTTCGGTTCCTTGTATTCGGAGTTTAAGTATTTTTCTAAATGTATGTATGTATGGTCGATATATATATATATATATATATATATATATATATATATATATATATATATATATATATAAATTCTATATTTTTGGTAATTAAGGGTAATTAAGGAAAAATGGATTTGGAAAATATATTAAGGAAAATATATTTTGATTTTTCCAAAAATGGATAATTGGAATTTTCCTTAAATATACATATATATATATATATCGACCATACATACATACATTTAGAAAAATACTTAAACTTCGAATACAAAGAACCGAACCCAATATTTCGTTTTCGTAAAATGACACGTTTGTTTTTTCTCCGAAAATCGAAATATTACAAATAATCGTAAGTTTTATATGATCGTGGATCAAGTATAATTTGATGATCTATTACCAATAGGATATTATATAAATAGATTGCCCCCTACTTTTATACATTGTATTTTCGTGTTTACTCATGTTTTAGAAAATGCTATATAAGTGGAACAAGTATAATATAATTTACCTGGACCACCAATGCTACCGGGATAATTGACCTTTAGCATGGGAAATAGTTTTTTATGTTATTAGTAACAACTGACACCCCTTAAGAAAAGGAAAAAAAAAAAAAAAACTTACGATTCCACTCGAGCATTTTACCCTTTTCTTTACGATTCCACTATTGGTTTCCTTTGTTTCGCTGTCTTTTTTTTTTCGTGAAATTATCACAAATGTCATATGTACGATTCCACTCGAGCATTTTTATCTTATATATATATTTTTTTGCTACTATTTTGTCATTCATCTCTACGACTCATCATTCTTTTCTAGAACTATGGGATATCTTTAGTTCAATACATGCAATTTCAGAAATCTAAATAAGATTGGATATTAGTTTTTAAATGTTAATGCTCTAATAAAATTTACTCAACTAATTACGCAACTTAGTTCTATACCATTATAATGGTGGCGTTAGATTAATGAATAAATGATACATCAATAGTACTGTAGAAGTAATTCGTCTCATTGGTCGTGTCAATTTTTATTATCATTATTTTACAGTAAAAATCATGTTCTCTAGCAATATTCTAGCATAAAATTCTAAAACTGTAAGTAAAGGAGATATAATAAAAAACAATCAACGGTTTTTATTCAATTTTATCTAAGTTTCGTTCTCTGATTTTAGGAAATTTGTTCCGTGCATGTAAACCTCGAGTTCAATTTTACGGGATACGTCTCTTACGGGTTAGAGTGATGTAATAAAAATGTCATGTCTCACTAATTAAGTATATGCATCGGTTTTTATTCGAATACTCATGAAATACACATTACAAAAAAAATAATATTTCGCTACACTAGTTTTTGCCACACAAAAAAAGAATTTGGCTAATATATACATAGTTCGACTACTGTAGCTAAAAATAAGTATATAGCACCATTTTTTGTGTGACAAAAACTAATGTAGCAAATTAAAATAGTGATTTTCTTGTAGTGGCAGTACGCCATAGAAGTCCACCAACTACCGGCTCAACGCTGACAACTCACAAGTGCAACGCCTTCGTGGAGACTGAAAGGTGCAACTCTGAGCGTTTTCTGCAATAACTGCCGACCTTCATCCCCTCAGCAACCTCAAAACATGCATATATGGCATATTACTTCCTCCTCAATTTCTCATCCCTTATGCATTCTTCAACCTTCTCTTCTCAAACAGTCTCTTTCTATTTAACGTAGATTGAATCATATTTTCATTGATTCTAAAAGTGTTTACAGTGCTTGGCTTTTATAGCCTAGAATACACTATAAGAAAGGAAGGGAAATATTACAAGAATCAATTACAATCAATCACAATTAATGCACTGATGACGGGGAATCAATCACGATTATTTACTTGCGCTAACATCCCCGGGCAATCCTATGGGCACTGCATGGACATGGAGATTGTGCTTGAGAGCTTCGAATCGGGGTTGACGAAGAGGCTTGGTGAGGATGTCGGCTAGTTGATCACCAGTAGAGACATAACCGACTTGGATAAGTTTGCGGGCGACGAGCTCGCGAACATGGTGAACGTCAATTTCGATATGATTAGTGCGAGCATGGAACACAATATTTGCTGCGAGATAGGTAGCACCAACATTGTCACACCATAAGATAGGAGGAGGAATGCGTGGAAACGGGAGCTCACGGAGGAGGGAGAGAAGTCATTGGACCTCAGTGGCAGCAGTAGAGACATCCTTATATTCGGCTTATTTACTGTTTTAAGCGACGGTGAGTTGTTGTTTGCAAGACCAACTGAGCAAATTGGTGCCAAGGAATACACAATAGTCCTCAACAGAACGACGATCATCAGGGTCAGAGGCCCAATCCGAATCAGAATAAGCATGAAGCTGAGGAGGGAACGAGCCGAGAGAAAGAGACCATGAGAGGAAGTACCTCGAAGATATCGAAGGATGCGCTTAACGGCTTGCCAATGGTCAGCAGTGGGAGCATGCATATATTTGCTGACTTTATGGACGGCGAAGACAATATCCGGTCGAGTGTGGCTCAAATACTAGAGAGCACCCACAATCATGTGATAAAGCGGGAGGTTTTCAAAGGGAGCACCTTTATATCAGGAGAGAGGTGGAGAAAGAGTCGTAGGTGTAGGACAGGGTTTGGAGTCTTGCATGCCAGCTTTACATAGGAGATCAGTAATATATTTATGCTGAGATAAATAGAGACCCGCATCTGTGCGATGAGCTTCAATACCCAAGAAATAAAAGAGAGATCCCAAGTCCTTAACCGGAAAGATGGCTGCCAAGGTGCGTATTAAATTAGATAGTACATGTGAGGAGGATCATGTTATAATGATGTCGTCAACATAAATGAGCATGAGAACGTAGGTCCCATTATGGCTGTAAATATATAAAGAAGAATCGGCTGAGCTAGCATGAAAACCAAGCGAATTAACTACCAAGTGAGCCGAGCGAACCAAGATCGGGGTGCCTGCCGAAGACCATAGAGACTGCGATTATGTTAAGTGTAGTGCCCGAAAGACAATTATATAATTGTTTTAGGACAGAATTAATAATTCATCTTATTATATGCATGTAGATTGCTTGTTTTCGTTTTTTTTTTTTTATTGATTCGAAAATTTGATGATGATGCTTTGTGATTGTCGTGGTTGAAGAGAATGGATTGGAGTTGGTACTGTTTACTTTGATTAGTATCAATTGAGCATAGGATGTGTATTTTATTTATGTTGTATTTCGAAAATATGAAGAAAAAATAAATAAATAGCATCTTTGTTGTATTTTTTTTCCGGGCTCGAAATATGAAGATCTTGGTGAAAAGATGAAGATCAAGGCGAAACCCAAGGTATGAACGAGGAGAAACGGTTAAAACCCTAATTTTAATTAAAAATCTGCGGCTACAGCACCTGTCGCACCATTTTTTCTGTCGCTACTGACCACTTGTTTTTTTGGCGGCGGCAAGAGAAGACTCAGAGCGGCTCTTCTTGCGCCACCGCAAATTGTCTGGTTTTTCCTTTAACCCTAATCGGCTAGGGTTTAAAAAGGCGGCTACATTCAATTCAAATTTTTTTTATATGTTTTTTACATTAATTCTGCCGCAAGGCAGCATATTAAATAAATAAATAAATAAAAAGCCGACATAAACACACCAAAAAAAAAACAATTTTAATAAAGGGTTTTATTTATTAAATAAATTGGATTTATTTTTAAAAGCCTTTCTCCTCTCGGGTGTTCGTGGTTCGTGATCCGGTGGATCGAGCTCAAGATTCGAAGTTCAAGACTCGAAGATTAGATTAAGTTTTTACTTTTCCTTAGGAAACAGATAGTCGGGGGTACCAACGGCCCATCTCGGTGTTTATTTTTTCCGTTATTTTTTTTTCGTGTATGATCGAAAATTGTATGATATAACCGGAAATTGCCATAACATGCATCTTCATGATTCCACTACAATGCATACACGTAGATATTTAATTTCGATTAAATTAGGCGTATATAACTCAATTAATTAGTTAACATACTTGTTTTAATTAATATGTGGTAGTTAATTAAAATTAAGTAACTATTTATAAAAACCGAGAACCCGGGTTTTGTCAATCGTTACGATTTTAGTGATGGATTCTCGGTGAATCCTACTTAGATAAATCGTTGAGTTTTTCGGTGATGTCTTCTCAATGAACCCACTTTAAACAGAAACGAGATTACGCTTTGGGTGACAATTTAGAAATCGGAAAATCTTAGTACATGGTTTCGGAAATGGTCTAACCATGGTTGGGCGAGTTCAACTGAGCTTCGGCTCAACCGACTCCCCGCCACGTGTGATGTACGATACAGTAATTCGACAAGACTTAGCATAGCCGATAAGCATCCGGGCTAAACGGGGCTTCTCTTGCCGGATTAGCCTGAATCATCACATATGTTCCAACGAATAAGATGGCGTGAGGCTTGCTACATAACCGACCCTATTCGAGTACTTTGATTTATTGTTTCTTATTGTCAAGGCCGAAACCGTAATTAGTAAACCCACCACTTTTTCAAATTATTGAGTGGGAGCGGGGAATGCGACAGCCAACCCCACGGCCTCTACTATAGATGCAAGCACGTGAGAGAAGGGTGACGCCTCGAGCCGCTTTGATTCCGGCCCCCTGCGGGTGGTGTTCACCCCTATCAAAATTCAAGGCTTGGTTTCCGAAAGGATAGGATTTCGGGTACTCATTGAGTCACTGACCGACCCTGCGGCGGCACACTCGGGGCGTACTTTGAGATCTGATATAGTAGGTCACACTCTTTATGGATATTTTTGAAATATCTAGGGTAGAAAAAGGAAGGTAATCAATGATTAAAGACCGGGATGTCTAATTCTCGTGGGATGTTTGATTCTCAAAGTTTAATCATTGAGAGAGATTGTGTCAGTTTGATCGTCGCCTCTTTGACTGACCCTGCGGCGGCACTTAGGTGTGAGATTAAATCCTTGGAATGGTAGGATAGACTTTTAACAAGTTTATTATTCCTAAAATAAAATTCTAGTAGTGAAAATTATTTTTTGAATTTAACTTTCTGTCATGTGTATTTTACAACTTTAATCTCTAAGCTACTAAACTGTTAGTAATATGACTTCATTAAAAATGTGGAAGTAACAAGTACGTTGTAATTATCAAAAGAATGCAGTTAATTTTTCGGAAGAGATTTTTCCCTTGAGCCTTTAAAAACTTAAGTGACATAGTATAGGTATGTCACGGATGTCACTCGTGTTGAACGAGAGACGACCATACTTAGTTTACAAAAGATGATATAGGACTATCAGATAAATTCATTTAGTGAATTTTAAAAGTGTAATTACACAACAAATTTCTAAATTGAAAATTTGGAAAATCATATACATAAGGCGTTGCTAGTTAGACGGTATTTGGAACTGATAAACTAGTGGGAGCCTTAGTCTTATTATTTGTTGTTTTTCTGAATCATTAGAAATGTGTAATAGACTGCACAGGGGTTTCTCCATTTATCGGAAAAACAAGAATAAAGCGTTGCTAGTTAGACAGTATTTGGAACTGATAAACTAGTGGGAGTTTAGTTCTAGGTGATTTTCTAATCTTTGAAAAATCATAAATACAAAGTGTTGCTAGTTATACGGTATTTGGAACCGATAAACTAGTGGGGGCTTTATTATGATCTCTCAAACCATTCGAACAAAGTGTTGCTAGTTAGACGGTATTTAGAACCGATAAACTAGTGGGAGCTTTGGTCTTATGATTTGTCTATTAGAAAAATCGAATAGTCCAAGCTAGTAACACTATCATTAGACATCCCACAGTTCAAGAGTAATGTCTACTCAACGAACTGCTAGTTCAAGATTGTTTCCATCTAAGGAGAGTCGAGAATGGGAAAGAATGTTTATACATGTTAGTCATCTAAACTAAGTAGTTTTAAGGCTAAACCGGAAAATTAATAAATTGGAAATTAGAGGATAAGGAAAGTGATTTCGGATCACTGACCAATGCATCCTTAGCAATTTTCTCGAAAGCTAAAGTTCTTTGGAAGAACTCGGCAGCTTTGCATTAAACGATAAATAAAATAGACAATGGGCAGTTATTTCAGATAGACTAGTGGGAGTGATATAAGGAAATGAATCTCGATTCAATTCTTGAGTATCACGAAAATTCATTTTCGTTTTGGATTCGTTGGAACGAACGTATTCATTTTCAATAGGATAATTTGTTTGTCTTATTGACGATGAATATAACATTCGTAGCACGAATCCAAGACTCGGACTTTTGTTTGATAAAGTCATAACCACTAAGCATTGCTGAAAAGGTATTAGTAACACATCTTAAAATATATAAACGTAAATGGTTCCGTAATTTAGATAAACACTTCTTTATATACTATTAATTAGTGCATATTCCCTAACGACAAGATCTGAAGACTGGCTTAGGGTGATTCCTATCTCCCAGTCAAAGGAACACTATCTCAAAGGAACAATGACTAAGTTTCCTTTCAATCAGGAAAGGGTAATAGATTTAAAGAAGTAACATAGCTTGTTCATAACAACCTTCGGGGTCATATGAAAGATACAAGCTAGTAGGAGCTTTTTCAAGTAGTGACATCTAGTCTGACAACTACTTGAAACTCCAATAAGTTTATCCAAAATATTTGCAGGAAATCTCAGATTTCACCAGAGATAGAGTATTCCATACTCAGAAATAGGTTATTGCATAAACTTCGGGACTGATGCTCGGCCTGCCTCCCAGTGAAATGTTTTCACTAAGGGATACACCGTAAATTTGCCTTATATAGTTATTTATGTGCTACGATACGCTGCTGAACTCATTTAAGATATTGGTTGCAAAATAACGGTTTACGTTGTAATGAAAAACCGAGAAGTCTACCTAAAAGATGCCTACGCATTTGTGGATAAGGAGTGAATTTGGTTCACCCCACTTCCGTAAATATAGACATTTAGCATTTAGTGCTTGAAGGTAGGACTGGAAATTTTGCGTACACGTTCAGATCGTGAAATATCTTAATGCATTGAGTAAAGGTTGATTATAAAACTCGTAAAATCAGAGAATTACGGTTATACTGTCAAACTCGGTCTGATAGAGTCTATAAATCACAGCTTTGGATCTTGAAGTATTTGTACTCAAGATGTTACTAACTGATTTGTTCAGTCCACATCCAACACCGGCAGTTGGTGTTAACACTAATAAAAACTACTAAACTAGATCAATATATCAATCCACCCCGAACGCAGTGGGCGTATGGTTTGTCCATTACCCATTGCAGGACCTTACGGTCTATAGGGTAGATTGATGACCTATAGTCCTTCGTGGGTTGTATAGGATCCTGGTCATAGAGGTTGGTTTAAAAGCCATAACCCTGTGAATGGAGTGTAGTACTCCAGTTCTGTTGAAACTCTTGTAGAACCACCTGAGTAGCTCAGGCCCAGTGGGAGTAATTGGAACTACACGGAGAAGAGTCGAATGAATAGGAAAGTTTAACTTTCAACGTAAAGTTGAGTAATTTAGGGGTGATTCCCTAAAAGGTAGAGAGTTAACCAGACCGTGATCTCTCTTACCACTCGGTCTTGCTTGATTTAAATCGAAAGCGGGAAATATGGGTGATTCCCTAAGACTTCCTTGCCGAACAACGGAATCTGAACTCATTCAGAACATAAGGGTTTTAGCTAAGAACAAATGACAGATTCGTTACAAAGCAGAAAATAGAGGTGATTCCCCAAGACCTTTTGCGAGACTAACGGTATCTTAATTTATTCAGAAAAAACCTTTGGCAGGATGTCTGCCATAGCTCATATCCTTTGGGGATTAAAGCAAACCTCTAGGTCATTTCAAAGTCATATATTTTAATATGTGGAATTGACCAGAATGTTGATAAGTCTTTAAGTAGATCGGGCATCGATATTAGTAAAGTAGTATGTAGATTAGTGTTTGTGAATGGTAACACTTGAATCAAGTGGAAACAACATGGGTGTGTTATCCAAGTCGAGGCTAACATGCCATCGGGCTATTTTCTAAAGAATTTGACTCACTCGAATTCTCAAAAATAAGCAATTGGAAATCCTATTGATCCATCGCAATGGTTAAGATGTTCTTGCATAGAGGAATGCAACATTCAACGATGTAGTCTACCCTACCTCTCAGGAATGCTTGTCTAAACCTGCGGATGATTACTAAATGGGATGTTTAGTGAATCCTCAAATCTCTTCGGGAGAATGAGGAATAATATGCTAGTATATTCAGGTGCAAACTAGAATATAAATGATAACACCGATTACGGCTTTAGTCGATTGAGGATGATCGTTAAATCGATCTTGGTCTCAGTGTTTACTCATGTGATAAAGTATTATCCAGTAAGCCGATACTACTTCATTGTGAAAACATTGGAGAGGTAGCTCATAAGGATTTTGCAATCACTAGAGGTCATAAGCATATTGAAATCGTACCACCGGATTAGATGGAAAGGCGACATTTCGATCCCAAAGATTGACTCAAGCCGCCAACCTACCTGATCAGTGTACCAATTCACATGGTATTCGGATTCTAAGTACGCGCCGGGTCACTGACCTACCCTGCGGCGGCACACTCCGGTCGTGCTTGGAATGATGAATTACTAAGATGCGCTTGGAGGGTATGAATCTTGGGGATATGTCTCACTTGTTTTGAGCAAGTGCGAGAATGTTGTAGATGTAGATATAAAGGGTGTGCTCTAAAACAATTAATCCACTAGCCTTTCGTGCAAGTGGGAGATTGTTAGGTGTAGTGCCCGAAAGACAATTATATAATTATTTTAGGACAGAATTAATAATTAATTCATCTTATTATATGCATGTATGCTTATAATTAAGACACTACTGAAAACCCTAAGTACCTCGTTTATGTAATAACATAACTCAATGTATGGCTATACACAAGAGGATTGAGTTAGTGAGATGTACTTAATTAACTTAGTCCGTAGCGTTTATTAATCTGAGTACGGGTCTCAAGATTAATTTGCTAATAATGCGCCTAGAACACTTTAGGTGTGACAGATCTATCCGGATTTATCGGTAATAAAATATCTAGTGGGGCATTTATATATGATGATAATCATATAGGTTTTGAACCGATTTGATTTCGATTCTCGATATAATTCCGTGATCGAAGTCTTATCGAATCACAAGATGATCATATATGGATTAATCTCAATCTGAGGTGATCACTGCATTTATCGCTAGACTAGGGTAGGGTTTGATGTGTTAGTAAGGATCACTTCGTAGTATGTGGTCCAACACTTCTCGTTGGCTCTATTCTGGAATGAGTGAGTAGTCTGTGCTATCACAGATATGGAATCCATTCCTTCCCTCGGGAAGTAGACAGACAGTTCCCTTATTTGTTAATCCTAGAAACTGATCGATGGCGCCAGTTCATATTATATGAACTAATTGATCACTAGGGGGTTAATGGTAAATAAGGATAAGATGTTTCGAGAAGGGTTTACGGAGATATCCCGAATCGAAACGAACAGTCTATGTAGGATTTATCCGTATGTAATGATTATATCAGTGGACACTTATCAACTCATAGTTGAGTATAAGTTATCTATATTCGGCAGAGTTCAGTTTCAGATTTATGGTGGTGTAATCCCGGAATTAATAGATTGAATATAATTTTTCGGTCTGACGAATAATTTTATTTAATTTATTGTAGCTACTGAATATGAGTCCATGGTCCCCGACGTGGCTCCTAATATAGCATATACGTTTTCTCGACGTTTCACCTCAATTATAATTAAATAGTTGGATTGGACTATTTAATTGATATGTGGATTAATTGTTTAGTTGGACTAGATAATTAAATACATGGAAAAAAATTTTTAAATTGGACTCGGCCTGATGTGTCAAAAATGCGTGTGACCTATTTCTAGGGTTACTAGGCCGCATTTTAGTATTGCTATTTAATTATTGGAAAATTAGTTTTCTTGGATAATTATTTAACATGTGACTTATCTTTTATTTGTTAATTGATAATTCATGAAATATTAGATAATAATGTTATTTATCCTTGTTTGGGATATATATTATATTTATCTTTTATTTAAAATAAAGATTAATTTGATTGATTTTGTATTAATTAATTAAATCATTGGAGGACAAGGATTACTCTCCTATATAAAGAGAGTTCTCCCAAGCCTTTGATTACACATCACATACACGACTTTGTGGGAGTATTATAGCTTAGAATTTTCGGCTATAATACTAAGGGTTTGAGTTTTAGAAAACTTCGGGTTTTCTAAGGTAGCATATCGAGGAGGTCCGGCAGCTTGAGACACCATCCACCTGGTGGTGTTTGGGGACACACGTTGGAAGACTATGGCTTCTCATCTAGCTTGGATCTTGGATTGACCTTTGTTCTTGGAGTAATTGCACCATAAAAAGGTTGGTAATCTAAACCCCCTCGTAGGTTAGATCTATTATTTTTATATGCTTTGTTTGTTTAGATCTAGATCTTGTACTTTCCGCTGCGTAATCGGGTGGATCTTTGATCCATCCGGCGATATTACATCGTACAGATTTAAGTTGCATACATGATTGGGATACTTCGGATGACTATATCCCTGAGGCTGAGCCATATAGACTGTCTCATTAAGGAATCCGTGTAGAAAGGCATTATGAATATCCGACAGATAGGCCACTTGTGAGTGAGAGCTAAACTGAGAACTGTGCAAATAGTAACCGGCTTAACAACCGGACTAAAAGTCTCATGAAAGTCCACGCCTGCGGTTTGATGGAAACCTTTGGCAACGAGCCGAGCTTTATATCGTTCAATGTGCCCCTGCGAATTACTTTTAATGCGATACACATTTGCAGCCAATAATATTAGTGGAGGGAGGGGGAGGAACAAGTGTCCAAGTGTTGTTGTTAACAAGAGCTAAAAATTCATCTCGCATAGCGGCCCGCCTTTCGGGATGGTGAGAGGCCTCAGTGAAGCTAGTAGGTTCGGTAGTAGGTGGTGAGGTGAGCTCGTGGTGGGAGGAGGAGAGAAAATCATCTGTCAATGGTTTGGGTTGAGGGAATGGGTGTGAGACTAGGTTGTCATTGGGTGAGGTGGGGGGTCATTTTCTGACTGGGCCGCTGGATTCGGGAAATTTGCAGATAGCTGGGCCGAAGTGGAAGGAGGGGAATCCTGGGCTAAAGGGGGAGATGGACCAGGACTGGGGGATGGCATAGGAGGGGAGTGGGCCGATTCTGGGGAGTGAATTTACTGGGAATCATTTTGTGGAGGAAGAACGGGGGGTTGTGCCGCAGGAGGGAGGGAAAGTAAAATAGTTTCTGGGGTGTGGGGCTGGGGTTGGTTGGGTGGGGAAATATAGGGAAAAATTGTTTCATCAAAAACAACATATCGGGAAATAAAGATACGGCCCGTAGAGAGAGCCCGTAGAGAGACCGAGACATTTATACCCACCGTGAATATCATTGTAACCAAGAAAAATACAAGACTTTGAACGAAAGTCGATCGGTTTTATGGCGATTATACGGACGTAAATATGGCCAACATGCACAACCAAATACCTTTAAGTAAGTGTAGTCAAGAATAAGACCATAAACTAATTCATACGGACACTTAAAATTCAAAATTTTAGTGGGCATGCGCCATGCGCGCGGTTGATAAGATAAACGGCTGTAGTGAAGACATCTTCCCGATAGGGAAGAGGTAAGTGCGAGTGAGCCAGTAGTGCTAAACCTGTTTCAACAATTTGTCGATGACGGCGTTCAACAGCCCCCATTTGCTCGTGTGTGAGTAATGCCATGACGAGAAGAGCTACCACTTAATTTTTGGAATTCACCTCCACGATCAGTTTATATAGCTTTGATTTTTGTATCAAAAAGGCGTTCAACGAGTGCTTGAAAATTATAAAAAAAATACGTTCCACATTAGATTTCAGAGATACGATAAAACCAAATAAATTTAGAGCAGTCATTCAAAAAGCAAACATAGTATCGAGAGCCATAGAGTGAAGCCTCGACACAAGGCCCCCAAACATCTGAATAATTTACTCTCCGATACCATGCATATTTAACGTAGATTGAATCATATTTTCATTGATTCTAAAAGTGTTTACAGTGCTTGGCTTTTATAGCCTGGGATACATAATAAGAAAGGATGGGAAATATTACATGCATGAATCACAATTAATGCACTGATCACGGGGAATCAATCACGATTATTTACTTGCGCTAACACTTTCCTCTCAAAGTTCTGAGGCAATTCAACAGCATTTCATTTCAAGCAATCATCGTCTACCTTTCAGCATTTCCAAGTTCTAGTAAGTATACTTCTTGTTCTTTAAGTTTTAAGCATGAATTCCTGTTGGTTATAAGTTAATGTTTCATCATGTACGTTCTAAGTAAGACTGTGATGAATCAATATCGGAGAGGAATTATATCATGTGAAAGATGAATTTTTCTATATAAATTATTCCTAATTAATCAATAAGGTAGGCACTTAAGTATCAAATAATTTTCATCATTTCATGCAAGTATCTGTTTATGTGACTTAAACATGCAATATGCTTCTGTTTCTGCATTTTCTAGACTGATAATAATGCATATGTGAATAATTCTTGTTGTTTTTCTGGTAAAGAAGCCCACGTAATTAAGGCCATAAAAAGGCCAGTGGCCTGCAGTGTCTGTCACATGTGCATCGCCAATTTTTATGTATTCTACAACGGAAATGATTCTAAATTCGTATGCCTATTCTGTGCATATTCCCAAATTACATGCTTGATATAAATCAAGTTTTAGGGTTAAATTAATGGGAGAGCTAGATGGTTGTAATCAACATGATTAAGTAGTGCAATTAAAATGATAAAAATCTGATTTTACTATCTAGCTAGCTAGGTATCATGTCTATATATAGGATCTTCAACGATCGATGTTCATGAATAATTATCTTAACATGCCCAAATTAACTAGTTGAATTAATTATGACTCACTACAAGAAAACGCATTTAAAGGAAACCTAAGAAAGAATTTGACTGGTAAAGACAAATTTAGCGGGCTAAAATCTCATGATTTTCATATCATTCTACAGAGGCTTTTACCTGTTGGGGTACGAAAATTCTTGAAAAAAGAAATTGCTGATACTATCATTGATTTAAGCGATTTTTTCAGATTGATTTGCGTGCGCACGTTGAGGGTTAGTGATCTAGAGAATGCAAAAGAGAAGGTTTTGGAAATCTTGTGTAAACTGGAAACGATATTTCCACCGGCATTCTTAGATATATTGATACATGTGATAATGCACTTGCCTGAAGAAGCGATTAGGGGTGGACCTGTTCATTTGAGATGGATGTATCCGATTGAACGCTATCTAGGTAAGTTGAAGAGGTATATTAGAAATCGGGCCAGGCCGGAAGGATCCATCGCAGAGGCATACGTGGCTAACGAGACCTTGATGTTACGCTTCGTTGTATTTTTCGGAAATGAGACAAAGTTCAATAGGCCGTAAAGGAATCTGGGTTGACAACGAGGATACAATCGAAACCGTATGTCGAGATTCAAGACGCTTTTTCGATCAATTGGATCGATGAAATGCTTCACATTCAATACTCCTTTGAGAGAGAAGGTCCAGTGGTATGTCTTGCAAAACTGCTACGAGATCGATGAATACCTCATGTAAGTGAGCAATCACAAGTTAATTCTTTTGTTTGTTATATTTCCATTAAAGCTAACTGGTCTTATACACATTGAGCAGTGAACATCGTGACAAAAAAGCTGCTATTGCACGAAACAGAACCTGGACAAAGTGCACCGTGAAGAATTTACTAATTGGTTTCATTCGAAGGTACAAATTAAAGCTTCATACACTTGTTGTGCACTTTTATCGACCGTTACATAAATACTATGTACGGTACATTATGCAGATGAATGTATTGAGTAAACAGAACCCATCAGACATGAATGACCAATTGTTGGCACTTTCTACCGGATGTTTTTCAACCGTCAAATCCTATCAGAGTTGTGTCATGAACGGTGTCAGATTCAATACACAAAATCGGGACCGCACACGCACAACTCAAAACAGTGGGGTTTCTGTCAAAGGGACCGGAGGGACTACATGGTATGGAGTCCTAGACGACATATATGTCGTAAGCTATCCAAATGATAACACTGTTGTTCTATTCAAATGTACATGGTTCGATACTAGTCCAGCTAAGAAGGGTGTCCGTGTATATAAGAATAGAACATGTGTACGCACTACAAACACCTGGTACGAACATGATCCATTCATTCTTGCTTCACAAGCAGAACAAGTGTTCTACATAGATGATTTGTACAACGGATGTGACTGGAAAGTTGTTGAGCATTTTCAACACCGTCATATCATAGACGTACCAAATATTAATGGTGATGTGGTTGTTGAAGAAGTGGTAATCGACGAAACAACCCACGGAAATTTCCGACTTGTTGTTGAACTGCCACCGATGGAACCGTTCTACATGAGTGCAAATGATGTGGAAACAGATGTTGATGAAACCGATGAAAACGATGAAAACGATCTCGATGAAAATGAAAATAAAGTTAACAACGATTATGATTCAACGGATTCCAATGATGATAACAACTGGATAGATGATGACATATACAACTCGATCCCACCAAACTTTCCAAGTGATGATGAATGATGCTATAAATCTAATACTCTTTTAGTAAGTTTATTCAAATATACTTGGATTTAAGAATTATATAATACTAGTGCTTTACTTATCATGCATCAACATAAATGTGTTCTTTGTATTAGTTTTTTATTACATTCCATTCAAATACTTGATCATATAGGTGAATGGCTTGTGCAGGATCAGCAGGTGGTTTTCAACCACCGCACGAGCATCCATTTAGGATACCGGGACATTGCGAGGACGGTAATTAATTAACTTTCATTTTTTTCCTAGTATGTTTACTTTTTATTTCGTTGAGTTAACATTGACATCGATACTACTACGATCCTATACGATAATGAGTATGAGGATTTAATACCACCGCCTCCATCCCGAGAAAAGAAGCGGGGTCAACGTGGACTGCAAAGGTGTGTGACACCCAAGCCTCAAGAGAAAGTTAGGGGGCTTGATTCCTCTGATATGGGATCTAGATTTCCCAACGTTCAAAAGACATTGGGAGATATGCCAAGGATTTTGAATCGAGACAGGGAAAGTGATGAGGTCTCATGTTCCTCGTTACATCCCCAATCAAGCGAAAGGTGGAAAATCGGAATAAACAATTGATTTGGGAAGAACTTCGGGTACTTATCTAATCAAATTGTTAACACTTTCAAATTGTAAGTTTCATTATATTAATTTAGAAACTAATCGTCTCATTTATTGTCTTTTCAGTCATCGTTCCAACCCCTTGAGGACATTCACTATGATGCCGTGATGAAGAGCGCCGTACTTTATTCGAAAAATGGAAGGGTAGACTAAGGCGTCTTTGTAGATAAACACAACATGAATGAGTTGCCAGGGGCCTTGTCCCCACCAAGGGATGTGTTTTCACAGCAAGATTGGGAAGTGTTTCTCCGCCACCTTAATACTGCTGCTTTCAAGGTAAAGTTTTTATTCCATTACATGTGTTACGTAGATTCGATTATTATTATTATTTGTTACTGCTTATTAATAATACAAAAGTACAATTTTTTTCCAGAAAAGATCTCGATCAAAATAAAAGAATCGCTCGAACTAAATATGTAGGCCGCCAAGGACGAACGCCTATGGCCGTAGTTCGATGGGATAAGTTAAGAAGTGTAAGTATCTACAAATAAATCCGTATGACTTCATTTTTTTGAATTTTCATAACTAATACTTTTGTTTTTTTCCAAGGGTAATGTGACTCTGAATGAAGATCCTATGGGGCAGGATCCTATCCATGTATGGGCGAGCAAACATAAGAATGCTGACGGTTCATTTATCAACAATGAAGCGGAGGCTGCTTACGTAAGTGATATACATTGTATATATTTCAATTCAATACGGTCTCATATTCCTTATCCTAAGTGCCAATGATATATGTTGTGTTTAGAGGGAGGTTTGGAGGGGTGGCGTAATAGGATTGCACCAAATCGACCGTTGACTTTTCAAGATGAGAGGCAATCTTTCGAGCCGCCTTAGAACTAGGCGGGATTATTTGATTGGCCTTGGCCCTACGCAATCTTCCTCCATGTCCCATTCATCACAATCGTCCCAGTCTACAGCATCAACTTCTTCCTACCAACAATTGCATACGGATATGGAATATCTTAAAAAGTCTCATTCTAAGTTGGAGAAGAGAGCCCAAAAGCAAGACAGTCTTATCAAATTGTTGGTGGATAATCTTAAAACTCTTCAACCGAATATCCAAATACAGGTTAGTTCATCCTCTTCCGATGATGATGAAGACGATTCTGAAGACGAGCACGATGTTGATCTTGACGATGATGAGTAGATACATTTATTACTTTTGGATACATTTAATACTTTTGGATACTTTTTACTTTCATACATTTCTTATGTAACATTTTTTTTTGTTTGAATCCCTTTTTTATTTTGTTTGAATCCCCTTTTTTTTGGTTTGAATCCCCTTTTTATTTTGGTTTGCATTAATATTGATTGGATTGGATTAATTTATTAGCATGGGAGGCCATGCAAAAACAAAAAAAAAAATATTTTTTTTAAAAAACATTTAAAGGGACGACACATATCGTCCCTTTTAATATTTTTAATCAGAATCATTTCATTTAATTTTTTTTATAAAAAAATTAAAATATCTTTCAAGGGACAACATTGTCGTCCCTAAAGACAAAACTCGTCCCTTTTAATTATTTTTTTTAATCTGAATCATTTCATTTAATTTTTTATAAAATGAAATTAAAAAACTTTTAAGGGACGACATTGTCGTCCCAACTAACAAATTTCAAATTTTTTATATTAGAATCATTTAATTTCATTTTTTTATAAAAAAAAATTGCACTTATTTTATGGGACGACATTGTAAATCCCAAAAATATTGCCATGTCGGCTATTGATTTTTCATAAGAGATTTCGTGCTACGCGTCGTGATCACATTTTTATAGGACTACAATGTCGTCTCTTCAAACATGCCACTTGTTTAACGGGACGAAATTGAAGGAACGACGTTTTTGGGACGACTTGGCGTCCCAAAAATATTTAAAGGGACGACAAGTGCTTTAAAGGGACGACAAATTGTCGTCCCTTAAAACATGTTTTCTTGTAGTGACTTGTGAATCATGATATAATTTGTATGTGGCAATAATTCTAGAGAATTGAAAAATAGTATGCGGTTGCATTAAGATGTGATGTTAGAGATCGTGTTCATATATATATATAAGCTAATTTTACGTGATGAATGAACAAGGAGGAAGCTAGCTAGTAAGTATATATGTATGTAACCATTTAATTATATAGTTTTTTGTCCAAAAGGACTAATTTATGACTTAATAGGGTTTCCAGTACACACTTATTTTATAAGGACAAACAATAACTTATTTGACTAAATTACCCTTTTTTTTTCCTTTCCACTTTCAATGACTTATAGGCATCAGCTTTGCTATCCCTAAATTTAGCGACCGCCATTCACCATTGTGTAAAAACGTCAAACGAAGCGAGGAGGATCCGAAAAGGTTGCGGAATGAAGAAAATAGAAGGTAAAAAAATTCCTTTCTCAGCATTTTATTCGAGTTCATTGCTTTTCAAAATCTTGAATCATCTTTTCAAAGATTGATCGTTGCTTTCAGCATCATCTTTAGGAAATTTTGTCTTTCACTTCCTCTCCCGCAACCATGGTTTGCCGCCTCCTCCTCTCTAGTGTAGCCTGGCCTGGGAGGAGCCGGAGCGGCCGAAAAAGGCAACGCTATTCTTTGAGAGCCGACCCTTCCATGGTTAATGTTACTCTGTGCTGGATCGATGTGGATGTGGATGAATGTTACTGGGCGGAGGAGGAGTGGTGAACTTCAATGGCTGCCGGATTTGCAGCAGTTTTTTTTTTTTTTTTTTTTTTTTTGAGAATTTGGGATTTGGGATTCACTACCAAGCGGTAAATGTTACAATGTGCCGATCAATGTTACGGTATGATGTGGATGAATGATATCGCTTGTTTATCTTCGTGTGCAAAGGTTACTTGATGGAAAATTTTTAGTGCGATCGTATGCAAAGGTTACTTGATTTCTACCTCTCACACATGAATTTATGAATGTTCTTGCATCACTCTACTTGATGAATGTTATGAATGTTCTTGATGATTCATTCATTAATGTTACTTGATGATTCATGAATGTTATTGCATCCGGATGAATGTTAGTGTGAATGTTACTTGATGATTCATGAATGTTCTTGCATCTGGATGAGTTACTCGATGATTCATGAATGTTCTTGCATCTGGATGAATATTCTTGTGAATATTACTTGATGATTCATGAATATTGTTGCATCTGGATGAATATTCTTTGTGAATGGGTATTTTTGTCCAAAAGATTTGTTTTTGTCCTTTATAATCTTTGAAAATACGCCCTTGTCACTCCATTTCTGTTAATTTTTGTCCTTATGGCCCCTCCCCCTTAATTATAAGCCTGAATAGATTTAATAGTAGATAATGTAAACCGAAATCATGTACCCTTTCAATTATTGAAATGTTGCTTCCATGTTATTGTATGAATTAGAAATGCATGTTTCAGTATTGAATATAAATGATTATTTGATTAATAACCAATAAATGGACTTATAAATAAAAAGCATGGAATGTGTACGTTGTTCTCCGACATATATATATATATACTAGTGGGCACCAGTGTGCGTTGCACACGTGCCCTCGGTATTACAATGCATAATAGATACACGGTTAAACAAACTATATATACAACATAATAAGTAAGATTAAAAGTAAAGGATGGTAGACCAAGTTAAAGCATATGTTAAGAATATTTTGCAGCTACATATTCCACAATAACCCGAATTTACTTCGAAATGGACATGATCACCATTGGTACTCTGCAGAAATGTACGATAGATACGCGTGGAAGTATCTCGCTTAATTACCGTATCTAAATACCAAAATATACGATAGATACAACAAAAAATCTATCTTCGGTTATGCATCTGAATATTTTTTTTTGAATCATTGTGGCCGAGTAGCAACCTGATTCAGCATGCATGCATGGTACAAAAAACGTAAATTTGCTTTTGATTATGTGCAAAATATGGCTGAGTTTGAGGGCCTGCCTTACTTCTTTCAAGTGGTTTGAGTGAAATCCAGCCTGACTTTCTTTGCGGTATGTCATATGTCTTGGTTTGTGTGTTTGGTGCTCCTTTTCCTTCCTCTTTTCTGCGCAGATATAGTTTTACATGTAATTTCAGGGTTTTATTTGCTTGGTAGTATTGTTGTGTATGGTTTGTTGGTTTATTAATTTACCTGGAGTACCATTGATAATCGCTTTGTCTTTTGTAGGAGTTGAGGTACCATGTAGTATGGATTCTGCCTCTGTCCATTTTTCTCTCATTACTTCTTACACCAGGAATGAATCCAGCACCAATTCCCTGGATTTTATGAGGGCCTACGAAGGACAAGAAAAAAAACGTTTGTCAATTCTACTGCCTTTTGATTTGTATCTTTTGTCCCTTTTTCCCCAAGTGAAAGTACTCAATTTACCACAAATGGAAGCATGAGATTTAACATCCTAGCAACCTCTTCCCATAGCTTAACCAATCAATATATGGTAGAACACCATATGGACGAGTATCAAATTCAAGAAAAGAAAAAACCACAACTTGGAATACAAATATAAGACGGAAAACCAATTTCCAAACTTTATCCCATATGTATCAACAAAAATCTACACACCATCGTAAAGCAAGGTACAATAATCAAAGGTTTTCTCCTTCCCCACTCACCATGAGCATAGATTAAGCCTAAAATCATCATCTTGGGGACTAATAAGTAGAAAGGTAAGAAATAAGACATACAAAATGAGTGCAGTTGAATCATCTTAAAAGATGTATTTATTACTAAAGATGTCACAGGACCATAAGCATTTTGTGACAAGAAAAATATTTTCAGACACAATGAAAGAGAAAAAGAATAATGCACCTATTCACACACAAACACCATTGGGGTTAGCCACTGGAACAACAATTAATGTAGTCAACCGGTCATCAAATCCTAGAACCATAATGAACCGAGATCAAATTCAGAGTGTATAACGGCAAAATGTATTACTTGCGCTGAATCCGAAATGAAATAAAAAGATTAGAAAACGAAAATAGAATTGTTATCAACATTTAGGTACTACCTGAACCGAGGTAAGCCAAAGGATCAGTACTTTTATTGAAGTCAAGGACATACAGTTTACACCCCTCTGGCTTTAGAACTCGATGAACCTCCTTCAAAGCTTTATGCCGATCTATCACATTTCACAAACCATAGCCAATAGTGACAGAATCGAAGTAAGATTCAGGAAATGGTAAATCAAGTGCATTTCCCTCGACCCACCTACAATCATATATGCTACTTAACATCATTTACTGCCAATCTAACAGCAAACAAGGAGAAAGACAAAGCAAATATACAACAGCCTAAATGAATATTTGAACCCTACGCTGGTCCGAATGGGTATAAACTTGAGAATATCAACACGAATCGAATTTTGCCTCCTTCATAACTAAGCTATATAAATGCAGGAAAACGCAAATACTTTGAAGAAACATAAATATTTTTCTCAAAACGAGAACCTACATGCAGTTTGCCACTACAAGTTGATATGTAAAAGCAGAATTACCAGTGCTCACTTAATATTTCTATATCAGTTGTTTGATCGTGAACGTTGCCGAGACGACGCAATCGACAATTGTTTATTTGAAAAAGCAAGACCAGTTAACTGCAAGTTACACTAAGGTTCAGGGTATACATAATAGTAAGTTATTGAAGATACAAGCTGAAAGCTGAATCTAGCTAAAACCTTACACTTAAAAGCCCAAATGATTATCTACTTAATTAAAACATAATAAAATGACTATTTACTACTTTGATGTGCTACATCACATGGTTATTTGTAAATCAAAGTGCATACCAATTTTTGAATGCAATGATGTGTTCTCCTTGAGAGATTTCGCCAAGTCCGTTCTCAACACAAATGCTTGATCAGCAAAAGCGTTTTCTGTCCATGTAGCCAAGAAATAGTAAGGGGACTAAAAACTGCACCAAATGATAACATAACAAAGCACAATTTCTAATTGTACCGGCTTTCTTCTGTTATTGTATTTATTTACGGGTGTTCACGATTCGGTTTACCACTTCGGCTTTAACTATTTTTCAAAAGCAAAATATGAAATCAAAACCAACCATATGAAATCAAAAACAGCCAGGTCAAGTTTATATACGATGTACTCTTTATTAAAGTTAATAAAATAGACATCATCTGTTTTCACGTTTCCGTTAGAAAAAAAATCTAATTTGAAATAAAAATCAATCATGGCAAACATATAAACTTAATATGAGAGAAAAATGAAGTTTTCACTTTAAAAAAACATTTTTTCAGCTCGTAACCATAGTCATTTCTGTTCACATGTATATGAAAGAGGATGCAGCTGATAGAGCTTGTTGTGTTCTTATTGAGTGTTAAAATTCTGTTGATATATTCATCCATGTACTGCACAATAGCCTAAACATACACACAGAAAATACATTCAATTAGTACCCGATGATCATGATACATACACACGATATACACACGCAATATGATTAAGCCAAGAAAAGAGCAAGTACCTCAGCACCGAGTTCTGCAATACAGCTAGGTGGGATTTGTAACATGTCTACATCAACATGAAGCACTTTCAAGTTCACAAGGAATCTGAAAGTTGAAATAAGCTCTGAATAGATTTAATAGTAGATAATGTAAAAATGAACCAATTCGAAAAATCATGTAATCCCCCAAAAATTTCAATTATTGAAATGTTGCTTAATTCCATGTTATTGTATGAATTAGAAATGCATGTTTCAGTATTGAATATAAATGATTATTTGATTAATAACCAATAAATGGACTTATAAATAAAAAGCATGGAATGTGTACGTTGTTCTCCGACATATATATATATATAGAGAGAGAGAAGGTTAACAGAGTACGTACTCCAGTTATATTACAAAGAGAGTGATTATTAGAGTAGTAATTACTAGTAGCTTGTTAAAACATAAGAAAACACATTAATTAATTAAAGCTAGTCATCAGCATATATAAGTGAAGCCAAAGCTCTAATTAATAAAATCAGGCTTCAATATTTTTTTCCGATGTCAATGTCATTGATGGAGGAGGAGGAGGAGGAGCGCTGGTTGAAGGAGTTGCGACGAGCAGTAGCCAAAACAGTCTTGTCTGCAACTATGAAATAAGCCATTCCTGCAGCTGCATCATGCATTAATTACAAAAAAAAACTATTTACTAACATTATTTTAACATATTTATTTATCAAATACTACTAGCTAGTACGATTATATTAGGCAATTGTATTATTATAAGGAAAAAAAAGCCAAATGTGAGAATTGTTTTTTGAATTAATTAATTACAAAGCAGTAATATATACCTGTTGAAACAATGAGAGCTTGAGCTGTTGGATTTAGATTTGCTTTTGCCCATGGGAGCACCCTTACACTTGCCCACTGTACATGTCAATTTTATTTTATTTTTTATTACCAAAAACAAATTATTAACATCATCATCATTTTATTCCTTTTTCCTTACAGCTGAAATTAATCATTATTAAAAAGGGGGAGGCAAAACTTGTTTTCAAGGGGCCAGGAAAAAAAAAGAGTAGACCAAACCAAACAGTAGAGACTCACAGTAGGAATAGCAGTAGCAATAGAAGCAAATGCGGCTGCTTTAAAACCAGCAATAACACCCTCTGCCCAAAAAAAAAAAAAACGGATAATTAATAACAATTGATTAGAATCCACATTTGTGTTGCAACTTCGAAATTAGGAATTAATGGGGTTCATGTATATGAGCACAAACATTCCCCCCCAAAAAAAATAATAAAATAAAAAAAAATTATAGTACCATGAGAGCAACGCTTGGCTAAGGCAAGCTTCTGGTCTAGAGAAGTCAAGGTGCAATTTCTTTCGAGTGGAGAATTAGCTACATTTTTCGCCATTGTTAGGTACAGAATACAGATCGATATAATTTGTTAATTTCCAAGGAAAATACGGGAGCCTGTTTCGAGTGGTAGTGTTTGTTGAAGACGTCTGACTAATTTGAAGTGTGTGAGTATTTGGTAGTAGGTATATATATATAGGAAAGCTGTTGGGTGGTTTCAGTTTATTACAACGTCCCACGTCCCCTTGTTTTCACTTTTTCACTGATGGCTATGAGGGGAAGTATTTGTATATCGTGAGTCCATTTGAGGAGTAAAACATGCGGATGAATCTGGACCACACAGTTTTAACTTAAATTCAAACTGTATGCTCCAGAATCATCCACGTATGTCTACGGTGCAAATGAAATGACTATGGAAGAATTACCCGGCTATTAGAGGGTGTACACAGTTCGATTCAGTACGGTTAATAAGTTATGTGTCTTTTCGTGACAGGGCCGGCCTTGGGCTAACACAGCCCAGGCATTGGCCTTGGGCTTATGCCTTGTGCGTCTTCAAAATTATTTTTGTCAACTACGACAATTAAATAGGAACTGGGAATATTTCTTAATATGTGTGAAAACTTATACCTCCTCTGTTTTCTATTTAATCGTTGTAGTTGTCAAAAATAAGAATTCATTCTTATCTATCGTAGTTACATCTCCAAAACAATATTTATTGTATTTTTCTAAATATACATTTATTTATTATGATGTGAATTGAAAACAATATTGCATTAGTTATATTGAAGGAGTGTTATTGTCTTTTTGATTTAATTCAAAACATAAATAGTCTCATTAATATATGTGTTTTTTACGACTGCGGTAATTAAATAGAAACGGAGATAGTAATATTTATTTTGGGCTGGAGGTAGTACAATACTCTTGTTGGTTTACTATACCCTGACTCTTTTGATTTTTATATTATGGTTTTCTGTACGACAAGAAAAGCGCCCCATTATTAAAGTGGCCACCGGTTTGAGCAATAAACTGAAAACAAAAACCCAAACCATGGGTAAAATCTTTGGAATCAAAGCCAGGTGCCAGGCTCCAGGCTCTTGAGTTACTCCAAGTCTCCAAGCTATGTTTTCAAGGCTGAATTGTCACTACAAATATCTCATTTTTTATCATCGAGTTATGCGTTCATTGTCTATATCATTCTCTTTTTTTTTTCAATGCGGGATGTTACATTATCCTCTCTTAAGTAACAAGGACTTTACCGGTTGATTCAATCCATCGTCTCTCACGATATGACACTTAATTTCATCTGCTAGTCTCTTTTATTACTACATGTAACCTTCCAGAAGTTGGGCTAGCGGTTCTACCATAACAATGAATTGAATAAATACTTGGGTGAAACGTCATCGATTCTCCGAACATGATTACTCTGAATCTCCGGCGGACCCAGGAAACTTTTCCAAATAGGGTTCAAATTAAAAAAAAATGAAAAAATACTCAATAGCAAAGTTTCGAACCCATGACCCACATGTAACCTTCCAGAAGTTGGGCTAGCATAATAATGAATTGAATAAATACTTGGGTGAAATGTCATCGATTGTCCGAACATGATACCCCGAATCTCCGACGGACCAGGAAACTTTTCCAGTGAGGGCCAAATTATAAAAAAAAAAGTGAAAAGATAATCAACAACAAAGTTTCGAACTCATGACCTTAAGATAAGCAGTAAATCTTTTAATCAGTTGAACCAAATGATAATTACTCTAATAACTGTTTGAAATAATATACATAAACAGTTTTAATATTATTAAAGGATATATTAATAATTTCGCTTGGAAATTTGACTGGATCCATGCACCCCACCTCTACCATGTTGGGTCCGTCCTGAATTACTAAATTTCTAGTGTCTCAATTTATATTGAGAAAAAACTTTTCTTTTCACCTTTCCCGTGTGAAACATGTACATAAATTCTAGAATCAAGGGCGGATCTAGTGGTTGGACAAAGGGGCTAAACCCACCCTAAGTTCAATCCAGTTTTTTTAATCCAAATTTCACCCGATTTAACTCGATATAGTCTATTAACCCACTCCGGATCAGAATCCTAGCTCTGCCCTTGTCTAGAATACTTACAAAACAAATATGGATTGAAGACAATTATTGATTAATATAATGTTTAAAAAATACATAGATTTTTATAGCCCTCTCAAATACCTGAGAATATGGATTGGAAATACACTTTGAGAGAAGCTACACGTGGCTTATGGCTATGGCGCAATCGAGCTTTACACGGATCCCGACAAAGAACGACCTCCGGCGTTTATTTTTGTGTCCTAGGTAGTTGAGATGCATATGGCTAAAAAAATTCGACCTTGAGTAAAATAGTTTCTTTGATTTTTGCCTGCTTTTGATACTCTTGAAATAATGTACATGTGTCAATTTAAAAAAGAAAAAGAAAAATACAGAGATTTTGAGAATAGCAAGATAAAAATATTAATTTTCGTATACCATCCTTATTTTGGTTGGAGAAACCGTGTAATAACATGCATGTACTACTTTTTACAAAACAAAAAAAACATACATGTACTACTTGTGAAAAATTATTTATTATTAATACAAATCAAACATCATAAAGTTATGGTTCAAAAAAAAAAAAAAAAGAATCATCAAATACGACATAGTGGTATAACCAGGGTCTGATTTTCATCCCGTCCCAAATAAAAAAACTTGTTTCCTTCTTGAGAAAAAAAACATGAACAACCTAAATCAAACTTTTATCAAGCTCTTAAAATTTTTCATTTAAGCCTTACGTACATTTTATGACATGTAATTTACGGAAGGAATGGGGATCCTCTTCTGTATGATTGTATCCACCCACAAATTACAGCACATGCTGTGCAAGTGTTAAAACATCAAAACGACGTCGTTTTGGTGTTTAAACAACAACAACAAAAATAGTAGCCAGGCAAAACGACGTCGTTTTGCTCTTTTTACATTGTCACAGTAATAAATACAGTATCATGATATAACAGAGGACACAATCTATGTAAGGAAGTTCAAGTACATAAGTTGCACACTTAAAATCAAATGAATTTGTTACTACGAACACAATTGGTAAACTGAATACAGTTTTTTTTTTTTTTTTTTTTTTTTTTTTTAACGACCTGAATACAATTGAACATCAGCTATAAAGCAAAAAGTGTTAACTTTATTTTTATTTTAGTTGAGTTCATTATCAGTTTATCACTCATAATTACTTCGGCCTTCATAATCATATGTTAAACTTTATATATGTAATTATTATATGGAAAGTAATTATGGTAGACCTTCAAGTGTTAAACTCCAGGTTTTGGTGTTCAGTTTTTTCTTCTGTTTTAGCCTTTGGACTAAGTGGACCAAACTGAAAGCAGTTGAACACTGAAGAAGCATGTCCATTTTAGGCTCTTCCATAGAGCCCAAGATAGAAAGCCCAGCTCACGCCCAGCCCAAGATACAATCAATAACACGCTTTAATTGATTCGAGTTTCACTATGAACAATTACGTAAAAATAAATTGTATTATTTGTTGCATTAATTTAGTTGTGGTTGTAGCATTTCCCTTTTTTTTTTTTTCACGGATACGAAAGCACCTAATCTACGGGGGAGGGGGATCGAATCCGGGTCTTCCCACTTTGAGCCATGTAGATTCCTGCGATGGAGAGCATTACTGCAGTATGGGCCTTGCCCGGTTGTAGCATTTCCTAAAACAAAATGATGGATAATTTATTATACATGCTGGAAAATGAAGGGAAAAAAAATGAAATACATATTGTTGGAAAATGTTATATTGCCAAAGCAATTTTTGCTGGAGTACAACATTTTAGAATTACTATTCTCTAATTCTTTTGATAAGTGACCTTCAATCTAATTTTCTACGCAGCATATTAGTCCATGCTTTTACTATATTGGCTATTACATCAATGAAAACACATTTTTTTTATCACTTATATTAGAAATTCAAGGCAACATACGGTGTAAAATAGAGAAAATTTTATAATATAATTGTTGTATAAAAGTTGTATCAAGTGACATACATTACTGTCATTCATTTCTAACATCTCTTAAACAATAAAAGTGTATTATGTGAGAAGGTAAAAAATAAAGACGATAGTGTATGTCACTTTGTATAGTCATCCTACAACCGTCGCACAAAAAAATCTCTCGTAAAACAAAGTTTTAGAATTTACGTTGAAAGTAAAAATCTTGACCATTATACTGTTGATGTTTTTGAAAACATTTTTTCCTGTTGTTATGCTGAACTCCCGGAAAGAAGAATTACACTATAGTGTGATAAATAAATAAAAAACATTTCATAGATACCTACACATACTAAATTATTATGCTTTGGGACATACTATAATTTATTTATCTTTTTGAAAATCATACATACTATATTTAATGGATTAGATTGAAATATGTTACACTTTTTCATCTTGAAGTATGTTAGTACATTTATTTTGTCCATCCATTTATGGGGTGGTTCTTGTGTTTCACCCGTCACTTCATCTCAAAATCTCTCACCAGTCACCACACAAATATTTTTCTAATTTATGCCATGAATGAATGGTAGATTGGTTTTCCAACCGCATATCAATTTCAATCCAAAAAACACATTCGACAAATATTAATGGCAGAATAGCACTTGCAACTTTCCACCTCAAAAAAATAACAACAGAGAATCATATCGCCCTTGGACTTACTTGCATGAAATAATACAATTACGAAAATAGCCTTGGGTACTTTATCGGCGTGCAAAGGGAGCTGACCCCGCGGTAGCAAAGTAAAATCTGACGAGTGACGACGCACCTATAGTGGGACTGTACTTTCCACGTGATCATTACCCTTTCACTTTTCCCCACCCCACTTTAATTTCCTTTGAATTCTTAACTTCATAACCCTCTTGTTACATCCTTTTATCTATAAAAACTTTCTCTATGATACATAAGTCTTTTAAAAAGCTTTATAGTATAGGTTCATTATACATAAATATTTTTTGTACTACACACAAACCTTTTTATAAAAAAAATCCACATGGCAAGAATAAACCGATAGATCTGCACAAAGCTTTTCCTTGAACCTTTGGTGACATGGACAAGATACGATAGTGTAAAGCTTTTTCAAAGCTTTATATTTTTTTTTTAAAGGATTTTGTTTTGTATCATTGGAGATACTCTAATGACATATTTGTTACGAATGATTGGAATGAAATGAAATAAATTAATAGGAATGAAATGAAATAAAATTGAATAAATTCATTTTATTACTGCGTTTGAGATGTGAAAGAATGAAATAAAATGTATGATATGGTTGAAGTGTGGGGTGGGTGGGGTAGCCCTACCCCACACCCCACTGCACCCTACCTATCTACCCACCCTACCTTCATACCCTACCCACCACCCACTCTACCTTACACCACGCTACCACCCTACTCTACCTTACCCACCCCATCCTACCAATTTCACCATCACCTTATCCTACCATGCGCATCCTACCTACCTTACCCTACCACCTACTCTACTCCACCATCACTCACTCATACTCTACCCTACCCACCCCTACTCTACTTATCCTACCCACCACCACATCCTATCCTACCTTACCTACCACCTTACACTACCCTACCTTAACTACCACACCACCCTACACTACCCACCCTTATTTTACCCCACCCAACCTACCTTACCAATCACCTATGCTACATACCCCTACCTACCCTACCCACCTTGCCCATCATCTATTCTACATACCTCTACCCTACCCTACCCACCACTGCCCCACCTTACCTACCACCCTACCCTACCTTACCCACCACCCCACCCTACCCAACCCTACTCACATCTACCCTTACCCACCATCCCACCCTACCATATGTTACTCATCTCTACCCTACCCACCACCCCACCCTACGTTACCCATCTCTACCCTACCCATCACCCCACCATATACCTTACCACCACCTCATCCAATCCTACCCTACTCTATTTTACCATATCCTACCTTATGCATCTTACCTACCTTACCCCACCGCCTACTCTACCATACCCCCTAACCTACCCTATCTACCCTAGTTCATCACCTGCCCTAACCTACCCTACCACCCACCCACTCCCCATAACCATGTGTTTTGTCGATTTTCATTTTATTCTATTGCATTCCATCCAATTTTAGAAGGAATGGAAATGGATATTTTTCATTCCATTAAAATAAAATTTCATTACATTATATTCCCTCATAATAATACACAACCATTGAAATGGATTGAAAAATCATTTTATATTATTGCATTTCGTCCTAACAAACGTACAATAAAGGTATGGGACATGAAAGTTGCAAAAGGAGAAAGAAAGTAAAAGGCCATCCCTTCCAAAAAGAGACATGAGTACATAAGGAAGGACGGGAACCAAGTGTTACAGCCGAGGCCTTGAAAGAATTCACACACGGCCACCCGCTTTCCCAAGATCTGCTGCTTACTGCTCACTACAATATTTGTTCTTATTGTAGCAGCGGGAATTTTTCTTGTAGCTGGGCTTCGCAATGAATAGAGAAGGTATAGTAATGCTATGAATGACCCGAGTAGCGAATACAAGCAAAAAGTTAAAATAGTCATTTAGTTATATTATTATTATTACTATATTATTTTTCCCTATCATTCAGAAGATAATGATGGCGATTACATGAACTCATCGCAAATACAATTATGTGTCACATTGCCCTCTGCACTAATTCAAAATACAAATTGAATGAAACTTACACACAATATGCCTCAGGCAATTGAAAGAAAATATTAATCATACAAGTACTTGAATATTTTTCACAAAAAAATTCAAAACAGGGTACACAAACAGCTCATTACAACAGGGGATTGAATTTAGGTTAGCAGTGAAAGTCATTACATCTCTTGTGATGTCAATTAAAGTTTCAATCCTCATTGCATTCTCAATAAACTAAATATTACTCCCCCCTCCCCCCTCCCAAAAAAAAAAAATAAATAAATAAATAAACAAATCTCTGACAATAAAACATAAATATAGCAAAAACATTTGACCAAGTGAATGAAATTTTTTATCGTACAAGTTACAACACAATACTTGTAATTGTAAGTATATTATATCAAGAGTCATCCATTATATCCACATATTCATACTATAATTACTCCCTTTCACATAATAGTGGTTTGTATGATGAAAAATAATAGAAATATGAGGTCACAATATATCACACCTGGTAAAATGATTGTAGCATAAAATCTCAATAACCGAATGAAATTTTTGAAAATACAACTTTTATATGAAAATTGTACTAGAATCATATATTATAACATTATGTTAGAATAAATACTCTCATTATATTTGTGTACTTACATATTTGCCCTTTATCTTGGTCTATATAAACAATGTATCCCCTTTCGTTATTGGTCAATGGAAAGATTATTCCCATTCATGTGTTTGTCATGGTATCGGAGCCTGTAGATCCAATTAAAATTTTTTTTTTTTTTTTTTTCTTGTCGTCTTCATCGCCTTCTTCGCCGCCGCCGCACGCTATGGCCACCACGCCGCCCGCCGCCACTCCACCCTCTCCGCTAGCAATGATAGCAGCCGCCGCCCATTTTCCACCCAAAATCCCAATTGCTCTCAATCCCGCCATTCATGCTCCTCTTCAATTAAACGATACAAACTACGTTGTGTGGCGTAAACAAATATATACTCTCTTAAAGGGATATGGATTACTCGGTTATTTGGATGGCACAACACCATCACCGCCGCTCACATTACCACGGAGGCGGGTGTAAGTGGCTAATCCCGATCACGCTTTTTGGGCTCGTCGTGAGTCCTTTGTGCAACACTTATTACAGGTTCGATGCACAAGGATTATGTGCACACAATTCAACACACCGATCGCTTATCGAGGCTTGGAATACACCGCACACCATCTACGGTGCAATGAGTCGAGGTCGCATCATTGCTCTTAAGAAAC
The DNA here is from genome assembly GCA_026214975.1 of Gentiana macrophylla. Lineage (NCBI taxonomy): Eukaryota > Viridiplantae > Streptophyta > Magnoliopsida > Gentianales > Gentianaceae > Gentiana > Gentiana macrophylla. The sequence continues at coordinate 182,843,970 of CM047805.1, read as the reverse complement.
GTTTAAATGCAACCACTCAAGGTACAAATTCTGTCTCTACTTATTTTGGGCAAATCAAATCCATAGCAGATGACCTTGCAGCCTTGGGTAAGAAAGTTGATGATGATGATTTAATTGACGTTATACTGCGTGGCTTGACTGATGGTTACAATGATTTGGCTAGTGCCATTGATGCTCGTGATACGGCCTTGTCCATCCCTGCTCTACTTGAAAAATTGTTAAATCAAGAGGCACGTTTAGCACAATCTAATAATATTGCATCACAAGCACCGCTACACCGCTTCGCTTCTACAATCAACCCCGATACCCTTCTCCTACCCCTCGGCCTCCACCACCTCCAGCCCAGCCGAGGCCTCCCCTGGCTCGGCCTCCTTACCCACACCAACACTATCGACAACCTCAAACTCCCTCACGATATCCTCGGCCAAAATTCTCAACGTCCTCCATCAAGTTATAAAGGTCACCGCCAACTCGTGGTGTCACCGGTCATCAAGCTACAAATTGCCCAACCTATACACTCTACCACCACCTACCTCGACCACCAAAACCACCCCTACCTCTCGGCCCCACCCTCCTCCACATGCTCACATGACTTCGCTAAATGCTCCAATGGCTTCTTCCACCTCCCATGAACCTTGGATGTTAGATAGTGGTGCTTCACATCATATGACCCATGAACCGAGCTTCTTCGTCTCTTCATGACGCTTACTCAGTGCACGGATCCTATCACTATCGGGCCGACGGTTCCTCTCTTCAAATTGCTCATATTGGCACTTCCAAACTTTCAATTTCAAGCTTAACAATGTCTTACATGTTCCAAAATTATCTCGCAATCGCTTCTTCTCGCTCGCCGTCAGTTTTGCTTAGATAACTCTGTGACCATTGATTTTTCTTCCGACTCTTTCCAGGTGAAGGGCGTGCAGATCGCCAATGCCTCCACCAGGGTACCACTGAGATGGTGCCTACCATCGTCCTCGAGCCCACCTTCACTTTGTGTCGCATCCAAAGCTTCCTAATCATGCCTGGCATGCTCGTTGTGGCCATCCAAAGATCTCCGCTTTTACATTGCTTATTGAATAAACACGACTTAGAATTGTCGTCCAATATTTCTATTCCTTGTAATGCTTGTCTTTGTAATAAAAGCCATAGGCTTCCGTTTGGAACTTCATCCTTGTATCCCAACGGCCCTTGACATTATTTACTCGATGTTTGGTCTTCTCCAAGACATTCTCGCTGATGGTTACAAATATTATGTAATTTTTGTTGATCATTTTTCCAAATTTATTTGGCTTTTTCCATTGGTTCGAAAATCGATGTTTACACCACCTTTGTGAAGTTCAAAGCTTTTGTTGAAAAACAATTTGATGTGTCATTAAAATTTTATATTCGATAATGCACCGAATATCATGTTATGAAACCTTTTTGCAACTCAATGGCATCTCCCATCTTACATCCACCCCCCACACACTCAAACAAAATGGGTTTGGTTTGACGCGTCGGCATCTCCATATCCAGGAAACCGCTAGCTTTGCTTTCATGCCTCCATGCCTATCACTTTTTGGTCGTATGCGATTGCCGTTCTTTGTGTACTTGATAAACCGCTCTGCCCACCAAAACTCTCAACATGAAATCACCTCATGACATTCTCTACCAACAATCACCTAACTACACTCGCCCGTGTCTTGGGGTCGTTTTGCTATCCCCGGATCCGTCCTACAAAACCCATAAGCTCGACTCTCCTCAATTCCCTCATGTCTTTATTGGTTACTCCCACACTCAAAGTGCATATCTATGTTATGATCTCGCCGACTCAAAACTCTATATTTCACGTGATGTGCGCTTTGTTGAAGATTCCTTCCCTCAGTGCCTCTCTACTACACGATTCCTCCTTACCTCCTCTTGAATCACTCCTACCAAATGACTACGCCACCCTTGAGCCGCCCCACCCTCTCACACATTCTCACCCCTCGGCCGACCCACCGCCACCCCACCCGAGACCCCCACCCCACACCCGAGGCCTCTCCTCCCCTCTGCTTCCCCATCGTCCTCTTCCTCCTCCTCCAACTCTAGTCCTCCCTCTTCGCCTGCTATTACACCCCTTCCCCCTCAACCCAATCATCCTATGATTACCCGTGCTCGAAACAACATCACCAAAAACGCAAACTTTTCAATCTCTCACCCGACTTGCGGAACCTTATCTAACCGCTGAACCATCCACGCTTAAGCGGGCATTGCGGTGTTCGCAGCGCGTGATGCCATGGCGGATGAGTTTGCGACTTTAGCTCGCAACAATACTTGGTCTCTAGTTCCGCATCGTCCGGCATGAATGTTGTGCGGGTCGCAAGTGGGTTTATCGGATTAAGCGTCGCCACGATGGATCGATTGAGAAATATAAGGCCAGGCTAGTTGCAAAGGGTTTCATCAAAGGCCTGGTATTGACTACTTGAAACATTTAGTCCGGTCGTTAAACCAATTTACGATACGCTTAGTGTTATCCCCTGGTCGTTTCATTTGGTCGGTCCTTCGCCAGCTTGATGTGAATAATGCTTTTCTTCAGGGTTCACTATCTGAGGACGTCTACATGTGTCAGCCTCCTGGCTTTGAGGATCCTCAAAATCCAGGTTTTATTTGCAAGTTACAGAAGGCGATTTATGGTCTTAAGCAGGCACCTCGTGCCTGGTACCACGAGCTCCGTAATTTTTTGGTATCCATTGGTTTTGTAAACTCCCGGGCTGACTCGTCATTGTTCACATGGCGCACGGATACCTTTGTAGTTTTTATGCTTGTGTATGTTGATGATATTGTGGTCACAGGCAGCTCTCTCATTTACATTCAGCAGGTTATTGATGCACTCGCCACTCGGTTTTCGATTAAGGATCTTGGCCATTTATCTTATTTTTTGGGTGTCGAAGTGTCTGCCACCCCCACTGGTATTCTTTTATCCCAAGCAGGTTATATTAATGACATCCTCACTCGGGTTCGGATGGCTGACTCGAAGCCCGTCTCCACGCCTCTCCCAGTGGATGCTTTCACAGTCCCTGAGGCGCTTGAACATGGTTCTCCATTCTTGTCCAATCCCACGCAGCATCGCCGCCAGTTCTTGGTTCGCATCTGATTTACTTTTCACTCGCCCGGATATTGCATTTGCTGTCAATAAAATGGCACAGTTCATGCAATCGCCCACGGAGTATCATTGGCTTCTGGTCAAACGGATTTTGCGCTATTTATCTGGCACAGTTACACAGGGTCTACAGTTCTTTTCTGGCTCTCCCTTAGAGTTGCATGCTTTTTCTGATGCTGACTGGGGTGGTCACAAGGATGCAGGTTATTACTCCACTACTGCTTACTTGGTTTTTCTTGGTCGGAATCTCATATCCTGGAGCTCCAAGAAACAGGATTCAGTTGCTCGTTCTTCCACAGAAGCTGAGTATCGTGCGGTTGCGGATACGGCAGCTGAAATTGCTTGGCTTACATATTTGCTTGGTGATCTTGGGTGTACTGTCCAGGTTGTCCCTACTATCTTTTGTGATAATCTGGGGGCCATGAGGTTGAGTGCTGCTCCGGTGTTTCACTCACGGATGAAGCACGTTGCCATTGATTATCACTTCATCAGGGATTATGTTGAGCGTGGTGTTGTTCGTGTTGCCAGAGTCTCATGCGGATGATCACCGGTGGTGACCTGACGAAGCCCTTACCACGGATACCGCTTTGAGTCCTTTATCTCCAAGCTTGGACTACGTTACCTACGTCCAGCTTGAGGGAGCGTGTTAGAATAAATACTCTCATTATATTTGTGTACTTACATATTTGCCCTTTATCTTGGTCTATATAAACAATGTATCCCCTTTCGTTATTGGTCAATGGAAAGATTATTCCCATTCATGTGTTTGTCACATTACGGTTTTACTCTTTACGTACAATAAAAGTGTAGTACGTGAAACACCTTAACAACATATAGTTACAATGAATTAATGATACTACTTGGTAAAAGCTCTATATATATGACAGTTACACCATAAGATTTCTCCACCTGAATACCCTAATGGGAATAATTTACTCTTGACACATGGCATGGTTCTTATGCTCAAAAATTGATATAAATGCATGATATCATGATTTGGTCCAATCTACAATTGTATAATAATGTGCATCATAGGAAGAACTGAATCTTAATTAAGTTCAAGCATCTACATCCCTTCATAAACCTATAGGTTTTATACCCATTTTAATTTGGGGAGAAATGTTTTTATTTTTTTCAAACAACAAGCTTAGCCCACCTAGGTTTTCTACCGTTTTCATGTTAGATGTAATGTAAAAGGTTTTCATCAGTCTGTGCATTACATCTGGTAATGGTTTACAGACTTACTCAATGTCCTCCTACTTTATTTATTTTTTCTTCATACTATTGATGAGCACCAATATTAATAGATATCCATAAATCATAACCAATCATGAAGTGATGTTTCCCATGAAGATGATGTTACACCATAACTCCTTGTACTTGTATTCTTTATGCATGCTTTACAATATAACAATGCTATGGTTATAAAGTGACTATTCCGGAATATCGTCGGGTAATGACTCTTTTGGGAGAAATCCAAATACAGAAAACAAAAGATTATGGTTGTGGATTATGACTGGAATCGAGAATGAGGATCCTTATATAGAGCTCCGGCCTAAGAGTTATAGCACGAATCCTTGTTCTTAGAGCCTGTGATTGAGGGCCGGTATGATGCCGGACGTGGGACAGTCATGACTCAATGACGCTAATATCGTGGGATGTGATCAAACTTGGCAGTGGCAGTTAGTGGATATCAATTGTGGAGATCCTGCCCTATAATGCTCGGAAGCCCTCTTTTGAAGATCGGACATGACCTGCTCTACTGAGGAGCTAGTTGTATGGCCGAGTCGACCGTGTGATAAGGATGCGAGGTCGGCTGAGCTCTGGAAACAACTTGTGGAGGTCGGCTCCTCGACTGTCCTTCTGTAAACTGATGACCCAACTACGGGTTTGAACTGTCTTGGCCCATTGTCCATTTGACCGGCTTGAGACCCAATAATAACAATGATAATACTCCTCTAATTATACCATGTGATAAAACAATTTAGATTTGATTTTGTATGTTTAATACATATTTTTCTTGAGGGGTATGTGCTTAATAGAATATATTAATAAAATGATGGATTTTCTATTTGTAATAAAATCCAAACCCAGATTTATCGATTAAATAATGGTTTATACTTCATTGAAAAACTTGACGATGAAGGACTAACTAATCATACTTCTCTTGCAGCTCAAGTCCATTAACTTTTTTATTTAGTAGTTTTAACGTCAAAATGTAATTGTCACAACAAAGTTACACAGATACATTCAGACCATTGATCATGTAATATATCCTATTGGTTGACATGGAGTTTGTCACGATCAATAGCATAAAAATATGTCGTGCATTTTATCGTGATACCAAATTTTCTGCAATTTCTTAGAACCTAAAATGACAATCATCAAAACAACCTAATGAGAATTTAAAGTACAAGAATGTTATGTACTGATGATTCGTGGAAAGGGTTTTTTTTTTTTTTTTTTTTATCCTTTTTATTTGAAGGAGATTATGGAAAGTGTTGAAAAGGTCATTTCTCAAATGTTATATCTTTCATAATTTGTTGGCCTGATTAGACCATTTATATGTGGATGTGGTGGATGTGTAATATTATATGGAATACGGTGTTCTTATGAAACAGATTACAGATCACTCATATTATTTTAAACATTTATTGGTTGGTTAATAAGCCTACAATCCATATTTTCTTGTCGACCAACAAATAATTTCATACATATAATATTAATTAATTGTAGTGATGTGCAAAGATCAATTGAACAACATTAATATGAAGATCCGATCCATATATAGATAAAGTAAAAAAAAGGCATATGCAGCTAGCAGAAAAACAGCTAGCTAAGATTAACTGCCCTTAATTTCATCTTGTTTTTTTACATGATAGAAGAAGTCCATCTCTTTTTTTTTTTTTTGTAATAATTCTAAACTAATTAGCATTAGTTCTAATAAATTAACTAATTAATTAGAAGCAATCAAAATGATTAGGATTAATCTGATAAGGTGCATCTCTTTCTTTCTTGCTCAACACCACTCTGTTACTGTTAGTATTACTACTTGCAATCTTCTTCTTCTTCATCATCATATCACAGGGCACCTCAGGTGGCCTAACTGACCTAATCAAAGCCCAATTCACACCTTGGAAAAACTCATGCCTTTTGATTTCAACAGAGCCCTTTAAACTCCCTATCCTTTTCTTTGGATTCTTGATCAAAAGCTTGCTAATTAGATCTTGAACTTTGATCATATCATCATATTCTTTCCCTGTGCTAACCTTAATCCTTGGAAAACTTAAGGGCTTCTTCAAGATATTGATTAGAGTCTTCTCATTGTTCTCACCTTTGAATGGTGTGGTCCCATATAGTAGCTCATACAAGAACACCCCAAATGTCCACCAATCGACCGCGCTCCCGTGGCCTTGACCCGATATCACCTCCGGCGCTAAGTACTCGTGGGTCCCGACGAACGATTTGGACCGAGCTTCGATCGGTTCGGCTATTAGCTCGTGGTTGTAGTCTTGCACTTGCATAGGGAAGACTTTTTCAGAGAGTAGTGTTGTAATGCATGTAGAAGGTTTAGTACAAGATGACGAAGATGATGATGATGATGATGATGATGATGAAAAAACAGGAGAGGATGGGTTGGATGGGTAAAGCGCAATTTGGGGTCATGTTTTTATGGTATTTGGTTATATTGTTGTTGCTATTAGTGACAGGATTATTGTCGGGTCGAACCGATTTGGAACGAATGAGGATGGGGACAACCTCGGATTTGAGTGAAAGATCAAAGTCTGAAAGCATAATGTGACCATCTTCTCTAACAAGAACATTTTCTGGCTTCAGATCTCTGTAAACTATGCCCATCATGTGGAGATATTCCAGAGCTAACAGCGTTTCCGCACTGTAAAATCTGCCATTTTTTTAAGTGTAAAACACAACGTTGTTAGCATCAATTTTTTGAAGAGAAAATCTTAATTAATTACAGTATAAAAATAAAAAAAAAAAACATAAAGTAAATCCGTCTTTCCCCATGTAAACCATTACTTCAAACTTAATAATGATACATATCTGGAAACTGATATAATTTAACTTCATTGTTTATCCTTCGTTTCATTTCATATTAATCAATCCATCTATTGGTGGTCCAATAAAATTATCAACAATTAACAAACACACGTATCCACTCACTATTGATGTGATTTTAACAACATCTTTAAGTTATGGACCAATGAAATGTAAGAACAAGTCGGATGATGTATGTTCATTTCTTTAGGGAGAAATCTTTTTCATGATTTACTAAATGGATCATAATTCACAAGTCAATTTTTTTACAATATGGTTATTTTAAAACAACTTTTTTTTACCAATAAAATGCCACTACCTCAATGTTTATATCAAGTCGAATAGTATAACACACTTTTAAACCATTAATTAAAATCTAAACTCATCATAATGAAGAGTGTAAACATGAGTTGTGTCCTTATGAAATAAGTGTAGTGGTACTACATAGAAGGTCCACCATTTTATCAATATTGTTTATTAAACTTGTTTGTTAGAAAAAGAAAAGAAAAAAAAAAGTTGCGTCCCAACCTAAAAAGCCTTCATTGCCTCGTCCATAGGACAATTTTATAATACAAGTTGTAGCGAGTTTGTCACAAGTTACTGCATCATTACATTACAATTCATTTCTAACCTCTCACACACGTAAAAGTGTATTATGTGAAAGAGAGAGAAAAATGAGAAGCTACAATGTATGCTTTAAAGACAACAGATTCTTGTAAAAAAAAGCTCTCCGTCCATAGAGCTTCGTAAAGCAGGATGTAAATTAAGGATTTTATTTCAACGGGTGTTCGTAAGACACGTCATGTACTTCGTTATTGAATTTTTTTTATTTTTTCTTTCGAAGAGAATATAATTCAAGGGATTGAACTCTTACGTTTCAGCTCAAAGGGAAGACCGATTAAAACACTCATGCTCTTTTAGTACTGAGCTATGTCCATGGATGCGGGGCTTAATCTTGTTTGATATCAAGTATCAAATCATACTTGTTGCAAGACTATTTTAATAGAATAATGTAATTAGTACGACCATTTTAACACAACAAATAATAATACACAATATGTTATTAAGATCATCATGACATGCTTCGATCCTAATTAAAAAAAATGTGATATCATAAAAAAGATTCTACCGTCGTACTCGTATGATAAAGTGACATTTGTTTATCACATTAGTTATTATTATTATCATAAGAGATGCTACATAAAAGTGGTTAATTGACACAAAGTATGATTTCCCTTGTAATTTTTGTGTTTATGATTTAGGAGATTAAACTATTGACAAAGCGGAAACCGGAAAGAGAACTTACTTAGCAGTCGAAATGCTGAACTTCTTTTCCGGCTGCCGTTGACGAGCAGCATGTAAATCACCGCCGGGACAAAACTCCATAACCAAGCAAGAGTAATGGGAAGCATCAAATTCAGCATATAAAGTCGGCAAAAACGGATGATCAAGCATCCCCAGTATCTCCCTTTCCATTTCCGCCCTCTGCGCTTTGTTCCTAACCGCCAGCGCTTCTTTATCAACCACCTTCATAGCATAAAAACACGGCCTATTGTTTAAATTACCCACAGCCGCATTCCTAATCTGGCATAGATACACATTTCCAATGTCTCCGCTGCCTACACGGCGGAGCAGCCTGAAATGGTCGAGACCTAAGCTGCCTTTTTCGATACGTAGTCGTTTCATGGCTTCCCAAGCAGCTTGGTTGGCCTTGTGTGGTTTGCTAGAGTTTGAAGAAGAATAGGAATCGGTTGAGGAAGCGATTGAAACGGAGCTCCGGCGACTGCTCATCCAGCTATGGGAGGAGTCCGGCACCGTTAACGATGAGGAGCTGCTGTCGTAATCGGATTCGTCTCGGGGAGCGATCGCCATTATGGTTGTAACACTGTTTGTGTGAGGGGTCTTCATTTGCAGGCTTTGAATATGTATTTATATACACAGCCTTTATCGCTTTATCTGTAAGAATATTATTAGTATCACAATCCTTATTATCACAATCCTTATTATAATATAAAATAAATATAATAAAAGGATCGATTGTACTATTGTGATAAACGAGTTACACAATATTTTTTAAAATAATTATTAATGATGTAGATTCAATTACGACGTAAAAATATATTGTGTTAGTTATTGTAATACAACTTTTATGATTATAAAACTTCTCCTGACATGTAATGTATAAGTAAAACTTCTTTCTTTACATAAGTGCTACATATAAAATATTAGAGTTTCGTATTATAATGTGGCATTTGATGTGATGATCAGAGTGGTTCTGAAAGTGATGTCATTGTATCACTAATATTTCTTTTGTCTCATTTTATTTTTCCACGTTTCTTTCTTGATTTTTTCAAAATATGTGTTCACCTTGTGTATTTATTGTCAAATTTCTTGAAATACTCTTCCCTCTTTATAATATTTATAATAAAATTGTGTAACATTAAATATTTCAACAACTACTTAAAGGGTATAAATGTAAAAATATTTGATCATTTAATGAGATTCAAAACATAAACTACAATTTTCTTAATATGTGTGAAAAGTTAAACGGAACAAATAAAATGTGACGAGGGAGCACCATTTGATAGGTTAGTTAGATTTATCTAAAAAAATATTGTGATGATTTTGTGGTTGAAATCAATTACAGTATGTTTAAAGTGTTAGTTTTATATCTCTTTCAGAAGCATAAGCATTTGAATTTAGACATCTCGTCAATATCATCTTGTTATTTATATATATTGTTCGAGCGTTAAATTTTTTGTTCCATCTTCTAATTACCATGCTTTAACTTTGTGTGTCATAATGATTCAGACCCTTTATTATATGTTGATTACTTGTATAGGCCCGTTAATATAATTCTTCAACAACTTAAGGAATTGAGATAGTGAAATAATAGGTTCTAATAATTTGCCTTGGTCGTTAATGTCTTATTCTACCCTTAATTAGAAATGATGGGTGTGATCTAGATGAGATACAACAATAGCCACTTTAAAATTGCTGTTTTCATTGATAATACAATGAGCAAAGTTTGCTAGAACAAATCTGCAACAAATTAATTTTATGTGATATCCCACGTTAGAAATGGGAAAACGTATTACCACTGAGACATAAATATCTTGTCAACTCGAATTACCATTTTTAAATCAAGCGAAGACGGTGGTCTAAGCAGTTGACCGAACCATTTATGACTCATTTAACACTCCCAGACTATATTAGTTTGATTTTGAGGCATGATTTGGTTAATAAAAGTTAAGAAATAAGGCAAAGACAAAGGGAATGATGCGAAAGTGAACTTACAGGGGGGAGGGGAGGGGGATTCATGACAAACTTGTGATGTAGTGTTTAATTTCACTGGCTCCTCCTTCTAATTTGAAAGTGGGAGAAAAAGAAGAAAAAAAAACACGCGTCAAACACTCCTCTTAAATTCTAGCTAGCAAAAATAGATAAATCCATAGTACGTTTTCATCCTATTTTTACTTTCATCTTCTTCTTTAATCCCACTTATACTTAAAACCAGTGCTAGTCATGTTACATATAAACTACAATTAGTACATCATCGACTGAAGTAAAATGTTTTTAGATTATTAAATAATCGAAGTTTGAGTTGATCCGAAATGGTGCGCACTCACGTACTTGTTTATTTTTGACGTTTTGTGCATAATATATATACTTACATAATAAATCTAACAAAGATGTGGCTTTCTCCAGGCAGAATCTTACAGTGGTATGACATGGAATATACTAAAGCTGATAAAGCTCTGTCTATTTGTTTATTTACTAATAATATAAACACTTGGTTTAGTTTAGTTTAGTTTAATTACTAGTAGTACTAGTTTAATCAAAGTGACTTTTGCCGCATGTTGTCCCATTGGCTTTTGCTGCCTGACATCCAATTTCTAAATCCAAAAATAAATTATTTTTCTACGTTTTCATTTGAGGTTGATAGTGCCACTTTCGCTACATGGTTTATATTTATTGATTAAGATGAGAGATCATGTATTGATAAAAATGTGTAGTGGATATATCATCACTCTTTCCCTTATACGATGATTGAACCATACCGTCCATACCTTTGACTTTAATTAAACTAACTTTTGGCATGTTGTACATGTGTAAACGATCTGAAACATATCTTTATCTAGTTGGACGGTTTTTTAAAACATTGATACTCAAACTCGGTCTGAGTTTTTTTAATTAGTGTGAAAATTGCTTGAGATCGACTCGATTAAGTTTCAATGATTCTCGAGCTCGGTTTGATTATGCTCGACATGATTTTGAGTAGTTTCAAGCTCCAACTATACCTCAAAAAATGTTCATTTTCAAAATGCTTGAATTCGACTTTTCAAATATATTCAAAAAAAAAAAAAAAAAATCTCTTTTGTATATATATTTGATATAATTTATTAATGATTGATAAAGATGATGAAAATTCCAAGTCAAGTAATAAAGTTCTCGTGTTCAATCGGTACTCTTGATGAACTATACGCCATTATTTTATTAGAGCAAGGGTTGTATAAACTGCAGAACACAAAACTTGATACTTGAAAAAAAAAAAAAATGTTAAGTCTAACTAGACTTTGAAAAAAATATCGGATGCTACATGGGATTGATTTTCTAATTTCTAGTTAAAGTATGACTTAGAACAAGGTAGAACTACATTTGGAGGAGGCCGGATCCTCTGCCGTAACAATCGTTGTGTTAAGGCAATTGGTCTAAAACAATATGGTTTTGTATCCAAAAATAAAAAATAAAAAAATATTAATAATACACCAAAACAATATCGTATTAGCGTATTACATATGCACAACAGAAGGCTGTATCCATTTGTACTCTCATGAGTCATGAGGTTTAAGTCCAATGGGGGTTATCTGTGTAACCAAATAAAAGAAAAGAATAGAGGTGGGTGATGAGAAATGAGTGGGGAGCACGGGCTATTCATGAGTGTTAACAGCTTTTTACGCTCCTTTTATTTATTTTTCATCAACTGTAAAAACCTTATTAATACTTACATTTACTACAATATTATTTATATATACTGGTACTACTTTTATCAAAAGGCAGGGCCGTCCCTCAAGTCAGGCCAATAAGGCCGCAGTCTAGGACCCCGTTGAAAGCTGTAATTTTAAGACCTCTGTTTTTCATGTAATAGAAGTACTGTATTTAATGTCAATATTTATTTTTTTACTCAAGCTAAAAACTATTAAAACCCATATTTATAACTGAATTTAGTGAAACGTCTAACAATTTCTGTTATTTTTTATAACGCTCATCAACTTAATATATCTAGAAAATAGTGATAATATACTATTTTTTCACAGGGTCGACGACTTTTGATCTGAGACCTTCGATTACACAGGAACGATCCTACCAAAAGCCTCTACTATAATGTGGATCTGGGTGGCCCTGCCTTTTTAATCTTCACGATTTACGATATGGTCCTTTTGACCGCTCTTTTTTATTCAGTGTTCAAAAGCTAGTCTCTTGCATATTTCTTCTTTTTTTTTTTTCTGAGGCCAACTCTTGCGATTTGCTAATGACATTATTACTCAATTGCTCATTGGAAAAACAAATAGGAAATTCGTCCCAAAATATAAGTTATCCTAGATTTTTTATACAGTATAAGAAAGTGGTTGAATATCATAAATTTGATTCTTAATATCTAAAATACTCTTTGACTATCATTAATGCAATAGTTGTTAAGTAATGAAAAATGGTTGGATTGATAGAATAATAAATATTACATTAGTAACCTAAAATGACTTATATTATGAGAGAAAAGAGAAAATATAGGAGGACTTATAGTACTTTGGAACGGAGGTAGTAAAATAGATGTGGACTCTTACAAAAAAATTTGATTAAAACACAAAAAATATTCACAACCACAGCACCGAAAGTGTTAAATACTACATCTGTCCTACATTATAAGTCATCCTAGTATTTTTCATCTGTTCACAATATTAAGCATTCTCACATTTCAATACAATAATTAATGCTCTTTTCCTTTTTTATTCATTTCATTGCATAACCTTTCATACACCACTTAATAAATCAGCCTAAGAACATTTTAGTTCAAAACCATCAAAATTGAATAATTTATTGAGTTTCTTAATCTGTGTATATAAAGCTCTGATGACTTATAACGGAACGAGGTAGTATATGGATGAGTTAGTATATAATTCATATTCTTATATACCGTATTAGGTGGTTGAGGGACATCAATCACATCAAATATAGCAACTTATTATGATACAACCGATGTTATCATATTGTATCAATCATATATCATATCTATCTTTGTTATACCGTTTTAAACATAATTGGATTATGTTTATAAGAACTGGAGAAAAAATAAATTGGATATTATATCTTTTTCTCACACATTTGTATCATAAAATTTATATGAAAATAAAAATTAAAAATAGCCATGCAAATGAATACTGCATCCGTCCTAAATATAATTCCGTTGAGTTTTTTGAATTTGTCTCATAATATAAATACATTTAAAATACCAACGGAGCATTTGCATTTTTCTTCCTTTTACTCCTAATTTGTTATACATTCACCTATTTTACACATTGATGAGAGTCAGATAGTATTATATACTTTTACCATTAAAAATAATGTTACCTCCGTTCCAAAATATAAGTCATCCTATGTGTTTTCACACAGATTAAGAAAGTGGTTGAATATCATAAATTTCATGGTTAATGTCTAAAATGGCAATTGACTATCATTAATGCAATACTTGTTAAGTAATGAAAAGTGGTTGTATTGATAATAAATTAGGGGTAAAATAGAGAAGAGAGTAATAAATATTGCATTGGTAATATAGAAAGACTTATATTGTATTACCTCCGGTCCAAAATATAAGTCATCCTACACTATTCTACTTGTCCCATAATATAAGTCATTCTACATTACCAATGCAATATTTATTGCTCTTTCTCTATCTTAGCCTTAATTTATTATGAATTCAACAACTTTTCATTACTTAACAACTATTGCATTAATGATAGTCAATGGGTATTTTAGACATTAACCTTCAAATTAATGACATTCAATCAATTCCTTAATCTGTGTGAAACTCCTAGGATGACTTATATTTTGGACCAGAGATAGTAGGACAAAACTAAAAGTGTAGGATGACTTATGTTTTAAGACGGAGACAGTAACACTTAACCACTTTCTTATTTCATATGAAAAAAATTTAAAAAAGGATTTATATTTTAGGACGCAGATACAATAATGGGCACTTTTATATGGTGCCCTATTCTTAAAATGAAGATAAAAAATAGAGTTTACCCCAAAATAGCTTTCACAGCAGAGTCTCTATCCCTATTTATTTTTAGGGATGTGAACAGTGCATCCCTACTTGTGGGGATGCACGATTCACGCCCTAAACATATTTAATTATTAAAAATTATAGGGATAGGTCATCCTAGGTGTTTTCACACAGATTAAGAAAGTGATTGAATGTCATAAATTTGATGGTTAATGTCTAAAATGCCCATTGACTATCATTAATGCAATACTTGTTAAGTAATGAAAAGTGGTTGTATTGATAATAAATTAGGGGTAAAATAGAGAAGAGAGTAATAAATATTGCATTGGTAATATAGAATGACTTATATTGTATGACAAAACTAAAAGTGTATGAATGACTTATATTTTAGGACGGAGACAGTAACCGCTTTCTTAATTAATATGAAAAAATTTAAAAAGGATTTACATTTTAGGGCGCAGATACGGTAGTAAGGACACTCCCAGCAGAAGCACCAAATTTTATCCCTAAAATAATATAAAATAATACATATCCCTATTTTACAACATCTCAATCCAAAAACCTCTACAACAGCATCCCTATAACATTTCAAATAATATTAAATAATATATATTCTACCTCACAACCCTATATATACACATTTCACTCCAGCAGCATTTATACCTATAATTTTTAATAATTAAATATGTTTAGAGCGAGAATAGTGCATCTCTTCATATCCCTAAAAATAAATAGGAATAGAGACTTTGCTCTGGAAGCTATTTTGAGGTAAACTCTATTTTTTATCTTCATTTTAGAGAAATGACATCATATAAAGCTTATGCTGGGAGTGCCCTAACCATTTAATTTGACGACAATATGAAAAACCACTTAGAAACGACTTTATTCATTTTCCAACAGTGCACTAGATTCCAGCACACAAAGGTAAACCAATTACTCGTAATCATTATGTAGAATAAGAGATTTATTATCCTTAATTATAGGCTTTACAATATGAATCATAACAATAATTACTACTTAGAATATTGCATCCAATAAATGTATCATTGCAATGAGACTATTACTACTTGTAAAGTTTTCCTATAAAAACAATAACATCTGTTTCAAATGATATCAAGATTCTTTACAAATGAATTGATAGATATACATCATATTTATATAACAAACCATGTGTAGGGCAGTGTAGCTATAACTTCACTTTAGTTTCCTACAAAAAAAAAAAAAAACCCCACACCGCAAATCTTAAGATTGTAAAAAGTAAAACCTTGGTCTTAAGATTGGATTGATTTTAAAATTTTGTCTTAAATACCCGTTTTGTATAGAAAATAAAGTTCTATTATTATTATTATTATTATTATTATTTGAGCTTTTGTTGTTATCTTTAGTGAACCTTGTCAGGCACGCGATATCATACTAGATCACCGCAAATCGTCCTCATTTTTATAGAGAAAAAAAAGGCACTAACTTGCAATTTATATTATTCATAATGCAATTTTTTTTTTTTTTGAGCGGTCATAATGCATTCTGAAAAAGTAAAAGATAAAACATGAATACAGTACATGGGAATGATGCATCTATTACGGATGTGCATTAACTGTTACCATATACTATATTATCTCCGATCCAAAATATAGGTTGATTTGGGGTTTTACACTGATTAAAAAAATTGGTTAAATTGATTATATGTTATTAATTTTAAAGAAAAAATCTAAAATGACCTTTCATTGCGATTAACATAAAGTAGTGAAAAGTTTATGGATAAATAATAAATGAGGGATAAAAGAAAAAAATGTAATTCAAAAAATAATTTTATATATATATATATATATATATATATATATATATATATATATATATATATATATATAAAAATAAATATTTCATTTGTTATCTAAATGAACTTACATTATGGGACAAAACAAAAAGATAAATGAACTTATATTTTGGGACGGGGTGAGTACATTTTTATCATTATTAATTATGGTGTGACACGTATATATAGATTAATAAATACAAATACGATACATTAATCAATCGATCTTGAGATCTTGTGTAACCAACACATGTTGTGCTACAATTTTTAATGCATAACTCATTTCTATATTTAAGCATCATTATCGGTTATTATTAAAGAGAATCAAAACTCTCTGAAAAATAATAGAAGACTGAAAATGTTTGTCTGATTGATTGAATAACTTTTTTGTTTTAGGAAAAAGAACTTTTATTAAAGAATATCCGCCAAGCAGGCGGCCAAAACGTCACCCGGGGGTGAAGTGCCCCAAAATGTCCGAGTCAAAACTAACAGAGCTAAAAGGTGCGCAGGGACATTTCTCATACGCCGAATAAAAGTAAAGGAAACACGCCGAATAAAAGTAGAGGAAACAGAAGTGAAACTGGGTAACATGGCCAAACACTTTTGTACTAGACATCCATGTGCCGTAAGATTTTCGACAGGTTTACGGAGCCTCGAGATACACGCCAAACAATCGCTCTCTACATGTAGTCATTGAATCCCCAAATGACGCGCTTCCTTCAAAGCCAAGAAAATAGTCTTTAGCTCCATATATTCCACCGAGCCCCCTGGATCGCAATGATATGCAAAAGAATGAAGAACTGACCCATGAGAATCTCGGAAAATGATTCCTACCCCTACTCCCACCTCAGTAACTGACGCATCAACATTGCCCTTTATAACACCTTCTACTGGACGCACCCACTTATCCACAAAGTGTGGGACGGAGGCCTGCGTCTGATAAGCCGCCAAGATTACATTTCAAATAAGCTGGCCCAAAGCGTGGGACTACGATGCACACGGTTTATTGCAATACGTCTTCCAAGATACAACAGTCTCTACCTCTTCTAGTTGTTGCACTTCAATGTAAAGAGGCGGCGAACTGATTGGGCCTTGTTATCTCTTGACTTGATGAAATTTAAGAATGCAGAAAATTTATGCACAGTTTGGTAATGAAAAGATGAATTTTCTAGTGTACATTTTCATGTAGTAGTGCAGGGATTTTATAGGCACAAAACATGTAGAGTAGCAACCTTTCAGAATAGGAAGTTAGGGAGGTTATTGTTGGTTTTAAACCAACTAATTCGAACAGGTGCATCCTGTTGGCCGCACTGATGCATATATATTGCTTCAAAACGAACTAATTCGTTATGAACTTCGAACTGTTGATTCAGATTCATTTCAGTTTAATTCAGAAATGTTGAGCTGGCCCAAAAATATTAATTCAGGGAAAATGAATATTTTCAGTTAAGTTAAGTTACTACAACTTTTTTAGGGAAAAAGAATAACATTTCTGAAAATATGCTTCAAAAGTTAACATTGGAAAACTATGCATGCGTCGGCGAATGAGCCACGCACGAGCCACGTAGCGACGCACTGCAAGCGACGCAGACATAGTTTTCCAATGTTAACTTTTAAAACATATTTTCGAGATGATAATCTTTTGGAGCATATTTCCAAGTTTCCCTATTATAAATATAAAATATCCGTATCAGTGTTTTCAACAACAATCTAGAAGAAGTACGTGAAGATAGCTTATAAAATTAAACTATATATACCCCACAGCCATTTAAAAATATATATACTTTTGATCCAGATATTAAAAATACATTATAGAGTGTGATAGGGATATTCATTTTTCAAGTTATTTAAAAGAAAACATGTTATATATTTGTTGCATATAAACAAAACAAAATAAAAACAAAACAAAGAGATATAGAAATAGTCACAAAGATAATGGAGTACTACTACGATTTGAAATTGTCCATAAGATCACCTGTCAAATCGATCTCTGAATGCGAGCACTTTGAGGAGGAGAGCTATCCTGCACCTGCACCTGCACCTGCACGTACTATTGCTACAAATCAATATTTCAATGATACTAATAATTAATAATGAATGAATATAATAATCTAAAGTAGGGGAAATTCTTCTCTAATCATTCTATTTATGGAATAGACACATGTGGATCAATCTGGACCATATAGTTTTAAATCAAATTCAAACTGTGTGGTCCAGATTCATTTATATGGTACAACTCCACAAATAGAGTGACCATGTAAGAATTACCTGTATCACTTTCCATGCTTTTGTAGAATATATATATTGGCTTTTGATCAGCATATCTTATCGTCTGCTCATTTGGTTTAAAGATACAAGGACATATATACACACACATGCATATATGGCAGCAATTGTCTAGCTAGCAACCTGCTGCAGTTACAAAATAAAGACCAGCAAATCGAGCTTTCAAAAAAAAGATCAACCCTCCATACCTGCATGCCCCCATACATCCTTCCTCAATTCCCTTGTTGTATACTTCAACATTCAATTTCAGCCATCCCACTTCTAATTTGACTTAATTCTCACCGGTTAAGAACTCTTTACTTAAATATTTAAATACGAGACAAGTCGAGTCGAGTTGTTTTCCAGTATTGAATGTACTTTTAATCATAACATTCATTATCCTAGTCAGTATTTTCACATATATATATATATATATATATATGTATCCAATTCTACTTTAATCATATATAATATTCATTATCCTTCCACTTAATACCATGACCACTCTAAAATACATGTTGCATAATAACTCATCTCGAGGCACTACATGGATGTTCATACAATTAAACCAACTGCCCAGAAGACACCTCTGTCTCTCTTTATTTGAATTTGTCACGTAGCCAAAACAACCATCGTTTGGAGGCATCTCATGATGGGGTGGTTCCATCATTTCACTTTTTGGTCATCCCATATTTTTCCGCGCAAAGAGTTAATGGATATTAATTGGATATCTGAGTCCCAGGCCCATAAAGTAAAGTAAACTTGTCTCCATTATTACTATCAATCTTTAAGTATTTTCACCTGTAACATAGCATACATACATACATACGCATTAATTTCTAGGTCAAAAAGATGACAATTTATTCTACTGTACTATATTGGTTGTCACGCATTTTAACAAATGGGTTTGTATCAGGTCTGAAAAATATGCAGGAAATGATGATACATATAGTATTTATTTATCAACTCTTGGATGTATACGTGATCATTGTCTTGAATTCCATAATTATTAACAAAGTGAATAACTCTGATATTCTATTACATATAGTGAAATTTCATTAAAAAAAACTCTATCGGAATCTTCACGTAAAATTTCTCTAATTGCATATATGTTTGTTACGCATGAATTGAATAGAACGAAAAGTTTTTCATTTCATTCTAATATTTGTGTATGATTATAAATTAATAAAATAAATGGAATTTTATTTTAATTAATTGAAAAATGACCATTTCCATTACTTCCAACATTGGATGTAATGTGATGAAATGGAATTAAAATCGACAAAACACATGAGTGGTGAATAAGAATAAAATGAGGTGGGGTGGGGTGAAGCTGGGTACGTACGTAGCGAGGTAGGATGAGTACGTGAGATATAGGTAGGTTGTGGTATGGTTAGGCAAGATCTGTAGGCAGGGTGCGTAGAGAGGTAGAGTGCGGTGGGTGTAGTAAAGTAGGATGAGGCGGGGTGTGGGATGATAGGGTGGTGGGGTATGGTAACATAGAGTGGGGTGATGGATGGGTAGGTAAGGTTGCGTAAGTTATGTATTGTTTAGTTAGAGTATCTCCAATGGAGATGTAACAAAATGTTTAAAAGCTTTTGGGAAAGGTTTATACCATTGAAGATAGGATGAGTAGGAAAGAGAATTTAGTAAAATGTTTGTAGAGACAACCCGGTTGATAAAAGAAACACGAGGAGAAAAATGTATTTTGGTGGGCCAAGTCATAAACCTTTTAAAGGTTTATCCATTGTGCATGATAGATTTACAGATGAAAGGTTTATAAAGTGATGATGTGGAGTGATGTTAAACATTTTAATAGGCTTATGATTGTGGATGCTCTTAGGTATGTAAGGTGGTGATGTAAGTTGAGATAGGGTGGGGTAGATGTGTGGTGGAGTATGTTGAGATAGTGAAGTAGGGTAGGATGGGTAACGATGTAAGATGCTGTGGGGTGATTGTTAAAGAATGGTGAGTAGAGTAGAGCGGTGTGGTGGGGTAGGGGTACCCCACCCACAACTCATCCCACCTAATCATATTCTTGCACTCTATCCCACCTTATACACCATATCCTTCACCGTATCATATTTTATACACCATATATCTCCCTACCCCACCCTCTAACTTTAATCCATTACTCTACCATGTTCACCACTCAATATGGCATTATATTTTTTTTTCATTTCATTTTTTCATATTCTAAATAATAATTTGTCTTCTTGTACACATGTCGCACATCTAACGAAACGGTACACACGAGAAGAGTGCGGGTAAAAATTTCCCGGATAAATGTAGTTGAATTTGCGACACCCATTAAATCGGGATGAGATCACATGTCCAAGTTATATGTTTAATTTCGATGTCTAAGTAAAAACTGCGTCGTTTTATTTGTATTTGAATTTTTGAAGAAAAACAAAAAAACAAAACATAAAAATCAAATACACAAAAAACGACGTAGTTTTTACTTAAATACCGAAATTAGATACACAACTTGGACATGTGATCTCAAGTCCATTAAATCAAGGTAAAGATGTCATCTAATCAACCAATGAAAGATTATGCTACAATCATGGAAATAAATAAAATATAAAAAAAGAGACTATATTTTCACACCAATGTTGTTTTACACTTACCAAGAGCCGAGAGTGGGCTTCGTTTGTATATTTCACACACCTGCCATTCTGACCGTAAATGAGTCCGGAAAATATATACTAGTCTAATTAATTTATGGTCGATTCATTAACAACCATTCGACTAATTTGAGTGAATACGATCATTATATTGATTTTATTATTGTCGACTTTTTGAATGTTTTTCATACTTCAATACCGGTCGAAAGACATTCGACTAAAATTGAGTGAAAAACTTTTAATATTCTCATCTCAAATTCATCGAATCAATAGTGGTCTTTTTATATTGTTGTTGTTATCCTGACCCGGTCTAATGCTGAATGTGTAGAGTATTCCGATTCAATATTGGTCGAAATGATCTCTCGACTATATATGAGTTTGGAAAACTTCAAACATTCTACCTAAAAGATGGTCAGAATCAACCAGTGTGGACTCTCAACACGTATATTCTGACCATATTTCAGTATGGATAATGTGTCATATTCTAACCAAACTTTGATCAGAATGAACGCGTGTAAAATAAAAAAAAGTATGAACAAAATTGAAAATAAATTTCTGTACGATAAGATAAAAAATGGTGTGAAAAAATATTTCCTTAAAAGATGTCATCACGATAAAATCTGCCAAGCGAGAGAAGTGCATAACATTGGCAATCGTCTGTCACGAATCTTGATAAATAACTGGAAAATAAACTCACGAATTGCAAATAGTAACAGAAAAGGTAAAGAAGAATAGAGAAATTGGGAGGTGAAGGTGAAGGTGAAGGGAGAATTTTAATTTGAAAAAGGAAGAGAAAATTTTAACAAAACAAACCCTCCTGGGCCTCCTCTTCCTCTCCCATTTTCATACGTATTTCCATCCCCAATCCCAACTCAACCCTAAAACGCAGAAGGTAGTCTCCGGCCACCCACTCAGCAGCACCATCCCCTCCTCCTGCTCCTCCACTGGATTCTTGACCACCAATTTCCTGCCAACAGGTATATTCTTCCTTTTATTAATTTAATGTATATGTTAAATTGTTTTCTGTTAATATTTTTTTTTCGAGGGTGCTAATGTTAATCCTCATTATCATTCCTCAGTTCGACATTTTTTTTTTTTAAAATTATTTATTTATTTGGCTTGTTGCTATGGTAGAAAACAAACATAATACTTGCTTATTAATGTGTGGATTGTGACATGATAGATGATTTATTGGCTCAATCAAATCAAAATTAGTTTCATTGTTTATTTCCAGTTTGATGATTTGATTGTTTTTTTTTTTTTTTTTTTTCTTATTATAGATTTGATTGTTTTTAGCTGATTAGTGTATTTTTGTGTTCACACTAAACTAATTGTCTGATCCGCCACTACGCCACTGGTACTCGCTGATCTTCTGGACAAAGAAGCATTTCTCCGATTTTTGTTGTCTTTTTTTTATGCAATTGAGTTCGTCGATTGCCTTCATCAACTATCAAACTATTTCCCCTAATCGACAACTGAGTTACCTGATGTTTACAGTTTTTCATTATCCATTTTTATTGGGTCGTTGCTTGAAATTTTTGAAGGCATGGTAAACTAGTGTTCGGTTTGAGCTTTCTCAGTTACTGCTTGTAGAAGGACGGTGATTAACAATGCATTATTATTGCTAGTTGTATTTTTATATGATAAAAATTCACCACCAATTGAGATTAAAACCCTAGATGTGTTGTGATAACTTCATAAATAATTGAAACTTGGTCATATTGAAAAAGCTTTGATAGTTGGCATTGTCTACTCAAGTTAAACTAATCCAAAAATGATGGTAGACAAGTGTTTATCTTTTTGCTAACATTCTTATTGACGAAAGCATTTCTTTTGTACTGTTTATGATATATGTAGTTGAGATTACATGTTTGATGTTAGTTCTTCCGGAGAATAAAATCAGGGGCCTCGAAAAAGAGTAGGCCCCCGGTTTATAAAGGGATGACAGCCTGTTATTTACTCCATTTTCTTCCCAGTAGCCCGTGGTTCCAACTATTTTCAGCTTCCCCTGAGCAAAAGCACCGTGTTGTCTTCATCAAATGACGTCAAAGCTTCTAGCGAGTCAACTCAGAACCTTAACGCACCAGGCTCGTTACAGATTCAGGAACTCGCCATTGAGTTGCTTTCAGACCTTAACTCATCCGAGGCAATATTCCACGGATTCGCCGTCCCCTCTAGTAGGTTCCGAGTCACAGCCTTGTGGCAATGCGGGTAATACATTCGAAAAGAAGAGAACTACTTCTTTGAATCAAGCAGAACTTGCTAAATTTGCCGCTATTTCCGAGACCTGGTAGCGTACCCATGTTGTACTTTTTTTTATATTTTTTTTTTTACATTTAGGCAGTTGGTAAACAAAGTTTCACTTTCTGGCAATCATAGGTGGGATGCGGAAGGGCCATTTAAGCCATTGCATGCCATCAACCCTACCAGGCTAGCTTTTATCAGGTCTGCATTATGCCGACATTTCAGGTATTTCATAATTTCTTCCTGGGTTTCTACTTTCAGCTCAAATATTGTTCTCTTTTCAGAAATCGCATGATACAATCTACATTACAACCGTGTTCATGATGAAATGTACGTATGCATGAGCTAATGGTTTTTAATTTCTATGGCTTCACATAATAGTGGTAGAATTTCCCTTTGGAAAGAACTAGCTTATAGAGAGTTCGATTATGCTTTTTTTCCCCTATCTAGAGGTTAGAGTTCTGTTTGCTGAGAAAGTTGACGGTACGGCAGACAGATCATGGATTCACTATGGGATTATCTTCCTGAATATTAAAAAGGAGAATTGAAATTGTATTTTTATATAGTTATGATGGGATTAGTCTCTGTATCATTGATATTCAGAAATGGTGTTATGCATTTGATTTGTAATTTTGTTGTGGATATTCGACCTGTGGCAGATTAAGCAAGTAGTGAAACTATTGATGCTATTATTTAGCATATACATATGCAGCAGAGTATTCCTGGATCAGTGAATATGCCCCATCTTCTTAGTCTGTAGTTGGAGACTTCTGCCCATTTTTGTCTGCGGGGTTAACTTTTGCTAGAACATTTGTAGGAATACGTTCGTCGGACACTTTGAATGGGAACTGAATATTCATAGTCAGAACATTGTTCTGCTTGATATATGGTGAAGTTTTGTCCCATTCACCCAGTTGATGTCTGCAATAATTATTCTTGTTTCTTCGTATGCTAGTTAGATAGCCAAATTGTGTGTATCTCTCTTTCTTTTTGTTAGTGCATAATATGTTAGCAACATGCTATATCCTTTACATTGTAGACCCTAAGGTTGTGCAACCTGGTAGGACACTTGACATTTACATGATTGATTTCTGTTTATGTATGCTTTTTTCTGATTTGGGAAATACGACAATTAGAAAAGATTCTTTTTCTGATTTCCAAACATTTCTTATGTAAAGTTGGTACTCTAGTTTTCAATTACGAATGTATGACTTTTTATCATACAGTACATTGTCTAAGAATTTTATCATGACCGCTGATTTATGTTTCATTTCTTAGAAAAGATCCATTTTGTACAAGGCCCTTTGAAGGACTGAAGTTTGTGGATGTGGGTTGTGGAGGAGGCATTTTGTCTGAGGTTTGTGTTTTTTATATGTACCTTTCAGTAACTTCGTGACATTATCTCTAGAACGGTGTTTCCTAAGAGCTAAAAGTTGTATTTAATAAACCATATAAACTTGAAGATTGCAATGAACCATATGAGCATTCAAATGTATTGTTATCCAGGAAATTCAACTGGGCAGTGTAAATAGAACATTGAACAAACATAATGTAAGGCTGTATTGTAATATTGTTATATCTGAGAACGGGAGTATTTGTCATGCAGAGTCTTCCCCTCGAAAAATTGTGCACAGTCTACATGAATTATATTTCTACCAAACGGTGATCTGAATACCTACTGGCCACTGCATGAGCTTTACTCGAATAACCTTAGTAAAGTATTGAGGACATAAATGTGGTATTTCTTATTATTGAGGACATAAATGAAATTGAAAAACATTGGAAATCTCTAAATCATTTGCTGATTTCTGCACTTACATATCGCCTAATGTAGATCGATTTTTTTAACTGTTAATGACCTCTTTTATTTTATTTTTATGCAGCCTTTGGCTAGAATGGGAGCTACTGTGACAGGAATCGATGCTGTGGAAAATAATATCAGAATAGCACGCCTCCATGCTGTAAGTTATCTGACAGCATGTAAACTAGTCTATAGAATGATTTAGTACTTGACAACAGACATGCAGAGGGGCGAAATCCCCCAACTTCCTTAACTAAGACAAACTCAATTTTCTAAAATATCTTGTATCATATAACAACAGTTTCTATTCAAGGGGAGAAGAAAAGGGTTTGTAATATTTTGGTCCCCTCCCTCATGCTAAACCATTGAAAAAGTGTTGAATCATGGTGTTTCTTATTTTAATTAGTGTTGGTTAATCTTGTTTAAGGCCTTTGTTTAGCCTCTTTTTCTCTGCTTTAATCAGAGGATTAGTTTTACACTAATCCTGTCTGCTTTTACTGTTACTAGCCGTTGCTAGTTGGCTTTATAGCCGTTGTATGTGTTTTTTAAATAAATCAAGAACACTTATCTCACTCGATAAGGTTCTGTAATAAGAGTTTACTTTTTTCTCTCCATTTCTTGCTCATTTCTACCAAAAAGAGAAAACATAATTATGGTGTTCTAGGCCTGCCATGCGCTACTCGTGTCAGAATGATATGGAAAGATGTATCGATACAATTTTCTTGCACAAAGTCAATTGTCATCTCTGTTCTTTACTATTTTTAGCCAGGCCGTCTATATGCATACTTGATATACCACAACATGCTAGCTGTTTTCCTCTAAAAGTCCTTTATTTCATTTCTAGCTTGTTCGTGAGTATGCTCAAGATAGAAAATATGATGCCTATCAACTATAATAGTTTTCTGGCTTTACATGGTTTTGTTTCTATTAGAATGCTACCCGTATCAATAAAGTTTGCCCTACTTCTACACTTCTCCTTTCTTTCTAGCTAATATTCGGTTTATTGAGTTCAACTATTCATAGCATTTGCAGTTTTTTTCCAGGATTTGGATTCGGTAGCTACATCAGTTGAGTACCTCTGCACAACAGCTGGTACATGCCGTATTTAACTAATGGATTTCCCATTCTTGTTGCATGTCAACTGTTTTCTTTCCTTGACATGCGAGTGAGCTTGATTGTGTTCTAAATTTGGTAGAGCATTAGATTTATTCATTAGTGACTTTCATGAGCAGAAAAATTGGTGGAAGAGCAGCGTGAGTTTGATGCTGTGCTCTCTTTGGAGGTATAACAGTAAGGATTTTGTGTTTCCTTCCTCTCTTTGAGCCCTTATGTTGGATCATGGCTGATATCTTGATGGAGCATAACTATTGCCTTTTTGTTTTTCTTATTCCAAAATTTCCTTCTGGCTGAAGAATGCTGCATAGCTAAATTTTGTAGGGACTTCCTTGGCAATTTCTTATTTTGCATTTTTATCTCCTGTAGGTAATTGAGCATGTGGCAGATCCTGCCAACTTCTGCAGATCTTTGTCAGATTTGACTGTTCCTGGTGGTGCAACCGTTGTTTCAACGGTCAATAGATCAATGAGAGCGTATGCAGCTGCCATTATTGGAGCCGAGTATATATTGCAATGGGTAATGCACCTTTTTACTCGGCATTAAAATATCGCCTTTGTTGTGAGAATTAATCTGGTCGTGGAATCGGTTACCCTATTTGATGCAACCACATGTATCCTGTAGTATATATATGTTGGAAAATCATAGGGTCACTAACATTTTGTGTATTGATTCATATCAAGTGTGCATTGACCCGTATCATTTTTCGGTATATTATTACAAGCTAAAAGCTTCTGATGACTTTGAAATCGAAATCTGGCAGCTGCCTAAAGGCACACATCAATGGTCAAGCTTTCTTACTCCAGAAGAAGTCGTACTAATTCTGCAGCGTGCTTCTATCTCCGTAAGTAAAAATAAATCATCTTGCTTTTCTCTCTCTCTCTCTCACTCTTTTCCTATTCATTTGTGTATATATTAGCTAGCATTTATTGATTTACCCCTGTTCTTTGTGTTTTTTTGGCTTGTCAAGGTTAAAGAGATGGCTGGGTTTGTGTATGATCCGCTAACCGGGAAATGGTCTCTCTCCGATGATATTTCTGTGAATTATATTGCGTTTGGCACAAAAACCAACCAATGAAAGAAGATAAAACTGTCCACTGGGGTAGAGGAGGTAGCAGGATAAGTTAGCAATAATGCAATGGATTTTCACATGTATAAACGAGGCACCTCTTTTGGAAAAACGTTTTAAGTAAAACAAACGTGGGGGTTTCCTCAGTTTGTTTTTTAAGTAGTGTCACACACACACACAGTTGCATACATGCGGTGATCATTTTGTTTTTAGATGTTTTGTGACACACAATGCTTTGTTACTGTATTAATAATATGCTGACCAGTTTAATTTAGGCCTTCGCTTATTTTGTTTTGTGAGTTCCACCCACCGGTTACGAACACACGTGCAGCCTATAAACTTTTCAGCTGTTGTATGGCTGTGAGAATAGAATGTTCACTGTTATATTATGCAATTAGAGAATAGAAAGTACAGCCCATGAACTTCGTGTGTTTTTTTATTTCGTCCTTACTGCATACAGAGGAAAAACTGGACTAATACCTAATTTTCTCTTATTTAATTTGATTAGAAGTATAAGAAAAAATCTTCTCATTAATATATGTCCATTTGGACTGGTTTCATGAGGTATTATAGAGTTGGTTGGATAAAGGGAATGTTTCCTTTTGTGGGTAAACCTAATACACGTTTCCATATTGATTGATGACTGATGATTTGTTTACAATTACTTTTTAATTTTTTTTAGATTTTTTAATTTTATTTTATATTTAGTTAGAGCTTCTGTAATAAGGTTCATCAGCTTGAAAACTTTTTGAGTATATACATGCTGTCTGTTGTATCGTCTCAAATTTTTTTGCAAAATCAAATTTTGATACTTATGGGTCAGTTTAAAACTTTACAGTATGTAATTTGATACTTAAACCCATGAATGATAGTTGATGGACAAGGTAAGCTGTGGCAATTAAACTAAGTTATCCTAAGTCATGTTTCTACATCTACATGCATGTAATATGTCGGATCGTTAGGTAATAGGTAGAAGTCCCTGTCTGTATTTCACTCTTTCAAACGCTAACAAATAAGTCTGTGGTCATGGCTTATTGAATTCACTGTTACATTTACTATATGTCATAATTTGAGTAACCATCCGGTATATTTCGAAATTCACTGTTTTACATTCTTTCTTTCACATAAGAAGTTAACCAAAACGTTCATTATATGCCGAAATTCACCGATACAGTAAGCCATTAACATGGTTATATTACTACATTCACTGTCAAAATTTATTGTTCGTTAATTGAATTTCACAAGTCACACCAATGGTGAAAATTTGCATGGCAAAAAAATCAATAATATGATGATAAAATCATGATTTTCTTAAGGGTAAATAAATTTTATTTAAGCACAAGAATCAACCAAGACGGTAAGTCAAACATGTGCGGGTAGAAAGGATCCCCAACACTTACAATCAACCAACGTCAAACATCTTTAACTAAATAATGGGCAAAGACATTTTCCTCTCAATTATCCCAAGAAAAACAAACATGGGACTAGACACAAACAATATGCTATCCCATTTATAAGAGCGGATTTGTCATCATAAGTTTCGGTGAGGCGGTTGTGAACTTTTAGAAAGTCGCCTTAAAAATGGTATTAAAACCACCCAATCGACCCATAAGAAGGGTCTGAACAGAGTAAATCAATGTATATACATGTTTAGATATTTTTAATGATGTGGGTGAGGAAAAAAAATGATATCCCCCGTATTTCCGGTTGGATGAAAGGGAAAATTAGGTTAATTGATCATATTTTACCGAAACTTTTTTTAGGAAACAATATATTTTATTAATCAATATCCGTCAAACAAGCGGCCTAAACATTACTAGGGGGTGAGGTGCCCCAAGATGCCCGAGTAGTAACTAACAAAACATGCCTAGCTAGAAGATGTGCTGTGATATTACCCACGTTTCGAATAAAAGCAAAAGAAACATATGCAAAACTAGATAAAAGTGCCAAGCACTCCTGCACTAAACAACCATGGGCTGTAAGGTCTTCCACCGGTCTGCGAAGACGCGAAATGCACGCCAAGCAATCACTCTCCACCACCAGTCTTTGAATCCCCAAACGCCCCGCATCTTCCAGTGTTATGAAAATAGCTTTAAGCTCCATTAACTCCACTAGATCCTTTGGGCCAAAATGGTATGCAAAGGAGTGACGATCTGCCCCATGTGTATCGCGGAAAAGGATTCAACACTCACACCTGCCTCAGTGACCGACGCATCCACGTTACCCTTGATTTCCACCTCTAACGAATTCACCCATCTATCTGCCAAATGTTGGGCCGAGGCCTAAACTCGATAGAGTTCCATAGCCTCCACATACTCAATGAATGCGTACATACCGCTTAAACATAAGCTGCATGATCATCAAACACCGTAGAGCAGCGAGCCTTCAAAATCCCCTACATAAGCCACACAAATCTTATAGTGTTCTGAACACCATGGCCCTCTAGCACCCTTATAAAGAAATCCGCAAAAGGAAGCGGAACGAAGGCGCCCTAAGACCCTGTAAAAGGGTGACACCTTCCAGATTCTATCCGCCATCTCGCACTCAAAAATCACATGCCGTAGAGTTTCTAGTGCATCCCCACATGCCTCCTCCGCAACCCCTGACCAATAGCAAGACAATCATGAATGCACCTTCATAAGAAATGCTGAATATGCGGCTGTACAGGAAGGTGCCAGCAACTTCTCCAAATCCTACTCTCCCCTGCCGAAGTAGTCAGCCCTGCCATAGACGATGGCCAGTTAAGCGATAAGGCTAGAAAGTACCCTGACTGAACATTGTATACTCTCTTGTGATCATAGTGTCAGATCCGCCTGTTCGGATACCCAAGTGGTCGCCAAAGTAGCATCAGACTCCCACAGCCGAAACAATTGCTGAAAAATTATCATGTATATCACTCTTGAATAATAAATTAAAAAAAAAAAAAAAGTAAATTACCACCGACTATACAATGTACTGTACGCGGATCCTCCCGCTATGATCTACACATGTGTGAAATTGTTTTTTTTGTTTTTTTTAATAAGTTTAAAGTTTCAGCCAACAATGACCATTCTACCCTTCAAGCCAGAACACCCCTATTGTGTAATCTGCAATGACCATTATACCCTTCAACTCAATAGCCAGAACACCTGTGCTGTGTAATCAGTAGTTCAGTACAACAGATGACCCAACTTCCTATACAATAGTAGAGTAGTAGTATATTTTCTGTATTTTCGCAATTTTGTTTAAATTTTATATTAAAATTAAACAGAAGTGATACATCCACTACATTTTCAATCACAACATCTTACACAACACAATTTACACCACATATTCTGTTGGGACCCATCACAAAAAATAGTTCATCATTTTAATCCATGACTACCACTTATGTAGTGGTTTGTGCACTACACAAGAGTGTAGTGCACATATCATTATTCAAATTTAAACTTATCTTTGCGGTGTGTCGTGTAGATGAAAATGAAAGGCGGCATTTCTACTTAAAAATGGAGGTGATTTTTGAATTTCAAATTGACGTAACCTTTGTGATTTGTCAGCTACCACGTCAACACCCAATCAGTCGGGCCCACCAGCTCCCCTGCACTATAAATACCGTGTTCTCGCCTTCATTTTTCATTTTCTCTTTCCTTTTTTACTTGCGGCTGCGGCCTGTGCAAAAGGGTTTGCGATTTCTCCCGCTGGATGCTGCTTAGGTAGAAAAATCTAGGGTTGTTTTCCGACTAGACACCATTCGATTCATAGTTCGGGGGAAGCTTAGATTAATTTACTGATAAAGATTTGGAACCTCCGTCGGACCTAAAAGGTGTGGATTTTCTGGTAATTTTTACTGCTTTTGCTTGACCTGTGTGGAGATCTAATTGTTCGGACTAATTACAGTTTTTCCTGTTCGTCTGATTGTTAATTAACTTAATTTGTTTTTTAATGGCTTCTTTTGGTGATTTGTGTTGTGTTCTCCTTTGATGAATTTTTGTCTCAAGCGAGTATTCGTTTTTTATGTGTTAATCTTACTTACAGTTTATCTGGGTTCTGACCATGGAACATCTGCTTTCTGAATGTTTTGCTTAATCTGCGTTTGTCTTCGCTGTTGAATTTTAGTGCTGCCGGTGATTTCTTAAACTAATGCTCATATAATTGTGATCCTTTATGATTTTAACTTTTAGTGCTTACTTCTACTTTACGCCTAATATGTGTCTATTCTTTATCTCACAACATACCTACAGCAAGTTGTTGCATATAATATGATTATTACATCTTAATCAGAATCCCTTAATCAGGGCATCCTCGTATCCAGTTCTTTTTCATTTTGTTTTTTAAAAAAAAGTGTCAAGTTTTAACACTTTTCAATACCTGAACCTTTTTTCAGCATAATCTATATGTTATTGGCCTGCTATACTTAAGAAACATTTTGGTGGTTTCTTCGTTTCAAATCAACACATGAGTTGCAACCATATGTCCTAATATATTTACACATAGTATTTCAAAGGAGAAATTTATGTATTTTTACTTTATTTTCCGATTTCTCTTCTATATATGATTTCAATCTTTTGGGGCATCTTTTGTTCTTCATGAGAATTGGCTTGCTTGCTGTATCCTAGTCTTTTAACCTGTAGAAAAGGATATTTGTTACCCATACACGCCTGCATGATTCAGGAAAAAATCATTTGCTAGTTTTCAACTGGCAGGAAGCCAGGAACTTTCATTTTTCTTGGTTTAGAGTGTACGCTGCAGAAAATATGTAAAACGTTCTTAAGAAAGTAATCCCAACCAACTCTTTCTGGAGAGTTGGAATCGGAGAAGTTGCTCAGTATAGTTGTTTTGGGCAGTAGACATGAGAAATGTTATGGTATAGGGATTTTAACAATAGTTGCACCTAATTATGGATATAGTATAGCAGAACTGACTTCTTCCTTGCATAGTAGGTGTGTACAGAGTGTTGATTGTCGTCTTAATTTTTCACTTGGTACAACTTAATTACAAAGCTTATTTTGATGGAGCTCCTTGTTTGGAGAATAAACAAACTTTATTTGTTCTAGAACTATAAATGTTACATACTTCCATTATTCTTGGTCAATCATCAAATGTGATGCCTACCTTTTCACAGGATTGGGGAAAGGAGTGAAGTAGTAATGTCTTGTATGATGTTCTTGGCCTCTATGCCTATGGGTGTTTTTGCCTTGCAGAATAATTTTTTTTCCTAATGTGTAGTAAACATCGTCTGCAGCTTTTTTTCTTTGAAATAGTGTACTTTATTTTGGCTCAAGTACTATCCAGCTATCTTGACCCTACTTTTTCGAAGTTGTGTACCCTTCAATTTGTCCATGAAGTGCGTGTGCCAAGAAATCTTAGTGCCTGATGGCTTTTCGATTAGTTTTGATGTAATGCTGCTAACTGGTGAAGCTGGAGCTTCTCTAAGATGAACGACAGTTGTGCTATATTTGTCCTTTTTTTGCTACCAAAAAGTATCTCAATCTCGATATTATAATAAACTGCATGTCCCAAGATTTCGTGCCTGGTAGTACTGAATGCATTTGTGTTAATGTTAACTTACCGACATGGGTAGTATGTGGCCTATACATACTAATGCAATTTCAAACATAAGCCGTCTTCCTGGTTCTTGCAGTATTATCTGGCAAGAACGGATTACCTAAGGACGTGTTTGTTAATCTCTGTTTAGTTCTTTATTTTACTGGCATTTGTCACTACTGTACTGTTTGTGTTGAACAATTTTGCTGCTTTATCAAGTAATCAAGATCCGGTTGTAGTTAATTACTGTATATCTGCAATTACTTAGTCATCAGCCAGGAAAGATGCCGAAGCGAAGAAGAGATCGGTCAGTGTCCTGTGGTAGATCAATGGCATCACCTTTATCCAATAGTTCTCACCGTTCAAAGAAGCCATTGCTGAAAAGCCCTTTGGAAAACGAGACAAATGCAAAAGAATGGGAAGAAGCCCGTTGTCCAGTTTGCATGGAACATCCTCATAATGCTGTCCTCCTATTATGCTCGTCTCATGACAAAGGTTGCCGCCCATTTATGTGTGATACGAGCTACCGGCATTCAAATTGTTTTGACCAGTTCTGCAAGTCAGCTGGGAAAGAAGCTTCATCAGAAGAGCTTCAACAAAATGAACCCCCATTGTTAGTGTCTGAGCTTGCATCATCCTCAGAAGTTAGAGAGGTAGCAAGGGGTGAAGATGGGCCTATTCCAATGCATAGAGGGTCTTGTGTTGACCATTCGAAGCCAAAGCTTGTTTGCCCTTTATGCCGAGGGCAGATCAATGGTTGGGTAGTTGTTGAGTCAGCTCGTAGTTTCATGGATGCAAAATCAAGAAGCTGTGCCTGCGAAACATGCGACTTCAGTGGAACCTATGCTGATCTAAGGAAGCATGCAAGACATGTACATCCTCTTGCCCGGCCCGCGGATGCTGATCCGGAGAGGCAATGTAATTGGAGGAGGTTGGAGCAGCAAAGAGATCTTGGAGATCTGCTTAGTACACTTCAATCATCATTTCGAGAAGAAAGAAATGAGGATGGCACATTAACCTTTGATGAAGGTGGGTTGCTTACAGTCTTTTTCCTCGTTCGAATTTTACGGCCTGGCAGTTCTTCAAGAAGCAGCAGCAGGTCTGGGTCCTCTAGGTCCTCTAGAGCCCGGGCTCATGTCACCATAAGAAGACGAGCATTCTGGGGTCAAACATACAACTGGGATTCAGAATCCAGGGATGGTGATGACGATGACGACGACGACGATGATGATGATGATGGTGGTGATGATGATAATGAAACTTCTGATGGTGGTTCACCGTCCTCAGAAGAGCGTGATCGAGTACGCAGGAGATCAACCACGCCTGAAAGTTAGTACGAAAACAACGTTGTACATTGCACACCTGCTCCTACTTCATTGGGATGCTTAGGTACACCCAAATCTTCTGTAATCTGCATTTTGCTTGTGTTTTGTGTTTTAAGTAACCGGTATTAATATGTTTTGTGTGTTTCTCTGGTCGATCCAATTCTACTTTTCCAGGTGACAAATGAGAAGAAATCACCACATTGTCCTTTTGTGCCTCAGGGAAGGGAGATGACAGCTTTATCTGATTCTGTATTAGCAACGTTGTGAGGAAGTGTTGAGTTTTAATTCTTCTATCCATGGAGTTAGAAATTCTATTTTGTGCAGTTTTCTTGAATATCACCCTTTGCTACTGTATTTTTTTTTTTTTTTCATGCACCGTCTCTTTGATGTTTAGAGTAATGCTTACTGCCATAATAACGAGATTGACACTAAAACCGTCACAAAACGAGTTGTCAGCTATTGTAGCAATGAGACTGTGATTTCTTATTTAATGACTTGAAGTCTCGTTGCTATATCAGCTGTCATATCATTGTTTGTAGTGTTAATCTTGTTGTGATGGTATGGATTACTCTTCTTGTGAAGTTTATTAAAAAGGGAATACTGGATATTGGCATTCATATTTGCCTTGTGGGACGCGACTTGCTGCTATATTATTTCTCCATGCCAATGCTTTATATGGTGTCTTGTGTATGTGACATGTTTTATTGATTTCTTTGGTAGCTGATGACTTTGTACTTACCTTGTCTCTTTTCTTTGATTTCTCCTTGATTAACTGCCCATTTTGGTTAATTTTGTCCACGTTTCAAGCCTTGAGCAATTGTTGAATACGCCGAAGCGTATAAAAGGTTAATTATCAATTTTTTCATCTTCCTATTTATATTGTTTCAAGTGTTTTTTTTTTTTTTCTCGACCTTATGTTATTATAGGCCCAGACTTGAGGTCTTCTCAACTATGTTGTTTTTAGTGTTGTGCATCGCTTAGGCCCTCACTTATTTTAGACCCACACTCGAGTTTTTTTCATTTATATTGTTTCAAGTATTGTGCT
Source organism: Gentiana macrophylla (assembly GCA_026214975.1). Taxonomy (NCBI): domain Eukaryota; kingdom Viridiplantae; phylum Streptophyta; class Magnoliopsida; order Gentianales; family Gentianaceae; genus Gentiana; species Gentiana macrophylla. The sequence continues at coordinate 182,808,686 of CM047805.1, read as the reverse complement.
TTGCATATAGATGCATAGAATATTAATCATTTATGCGTCATCATTTGAGTTTTCGAGAGATATGTTAATTTATGTAAAAAAGAATCATTTGAATTGAGGACTAAGATGTCATTTTCCAACTGTTGAGGCCATGCTTCTAAATCCTGGTTAATACAATGGAATCCTTCTAAAGCTGGTTAATACAGGGTTCTTTCATCTCAAATATTTCATATCAATACTTATATTTATCATATCAATACATTCAAATCAAATTTTTTTTTTTTTTTAGACATTTCATATCAATAAATTTAAGTTTTTGGTAATAAAAGTCACTTGAAGTAGTCGCATAATCAATTTGTCGCCAAAAAATAGAGCAAAACAGCTCAATAAGCTAATAATGCAGCGACGGCATAAGAAACATAACAAGTGAAAACGCCTCTTCAATTTTTTTGACGTGATTTTTTTTTTTTTTTTTTGTGTGTGTGTGTGTGTGTGTGTGGATGCATATGCCACATTGTTTTTTATACAATGCGCACAACATAATAAGAAGATAAATTAAAATAAATATGCACAAAATATCGGGTTCAGATCATCTGTCTAATATTGGTGTCTAATTTCGATGTCCAAATAAAAACCAAGTAATCTAGTTCAATTCATCAAGTTATCTTAATTCAGTCATCCAATCATTCAAATACAGATCAATAACCTACCACAACTTCAATTCTTGTCTCTGATCCGTTATTTTAAAGTTCACTATACAATATTAAGCATAATTTAATTACTTTACACATATTGTGCCATACCCTCTTACCTAAAAGGCTAGCAGATAGAGACAAAAAAACCATCCTAGAAAAAGATGGGAGGAATATTTGTATTATTTGTAGTAAAAGAGAGTGGATCAATTTTCTTTTTTTTGTTAAGCAACGTCATTGTGAAGTATGAGTTTTCTCTTTTGTTATTAACTATCAATTTAATTGGATGGTGGTTAAAGCCATGGAAGAGAAACGAATCATATGTTGCTTTTTCCCCTCCGGCCATTATCCTTTGTGATATCTATGTATAAAACATGTAGAGAAATTTTATGATTCAACAGTTGTTGAAAAATCGTATCAAGTGATATAAATTACCGCCATTCAAACCAAACCAAGTTCAACCCTCTAAATAACCTTCGATGAACATTTGCTATAGATTAATGTAATTCAATTGATCCTATACTAAAAGCATTTATAGCATTGTTGTGATTAAAAAACGATAACTAACCGTGTTTATGACATTGTTGTGATAAAAATGATTAATATGAGTATGTAATGCGGAAAGGACTGTGAAACCCCGACTTCTTCTATGTTAATCTATGGGTGTTTCTGTTTTTTGGAATTAGGTTTTTTTACCTAGTATTTTAAGGTTAATTAAACCTTTTTTTTCTTCCAATACACCTTCAAACCGACTTAGACTCATAAAAAAAAAAAAAACTATAAAAAGTCTTCAGATAGTCTTAGACTTCACAAAATTCGCATTTTTGGGGTTTCAATGGAGTTTTGGACCGTTGTCCCACCCACTCTCCTAAGAAAGCGCCCTAGACTTATTCTCTCTGAGCTTCGGCTGGCTTTTCTGGGTTCGTTTGACATATTTCAACAGTGTTCTCAAAACAGTTTCGATTCTAGTAGCAATTTCAGGCTTAGATTCATCTTTTGAAGGTAAGATGTAACATTTTTGCATTAGTTTTTGGCTTTGATCATAATTAGGTTAGGTCCGAAGGGTAATCGTTGTTAGATTTGTTGTTGTGCTGTAGATTTGCGTAAGATGTGGGAATTAGTTGTTGTTCAGTTCGTGGTTCGGCTTGTCTTTAAGATAATGAAGTTTTTTTTTTATAATCAAAACGACTAATTTTTATTGTGAATTTTTTTTAAAGTAAGTAATATGTTTCCAAATTATGCACGTAAAATGTTAGTTTAGGCTATGTGTTGCATATTGACGGTAATTGCTAAAGTGTTGTGTAATATGTGTTATATAACATATTTTCAACTATTATTTATTTTCTGGCAATTTTTGTACTTTGCTTTTGTTTAGTAGATGAAGATAGGTTTGGAAGTTAAGTGTTGTTACGGTTTTGGCCCTTTTATGTGGTAGCTTAAGTGGTTAGAAAGATATAAACAATGAAACTGATTTATATGCTATTATTAGTTCTATAAAGACAGTTGTTCATGTTCATGTTTTATATTAGATAAGAAACGCGATATACTGTCCTGGTACCTTAAGGGGATCATCTTGTTGCAAATTTATGGTCTCATGGCAGGGTTGGGTTTTACAATGGCGTTGTACCATTGAATACTCGGTTAAATTTCAATTCCACTTATGTATGTGTCAAACACTGACGTTATGCATAGACTTTGTTATATGTTCTGTATAAGCTTTGTATGTTTCGAAACAAGATAAATGTAAAATTGGATGTAATAGGAATGTTAAGTAATTAGTTATACTAAATGTAGGATCATTCTTTACGCATTTCAAGATATTTAAAATAATAATAATAATAATACTCTGATTGTCTTAAATTATTTTTTTTAAGACTTAGTAAGAAGATTCATGTCATGTCTTTCGTCTTGACAAATATGAATTTATCTTTTTGATATTTTTTTCTTCTTACTGAGTATTCAGCTAGTGGCTACTCATTTATTTGGAATAAGGAAAACATGCAGATTGTAGACGAGTTGAATGATGAGTTTGGAGAACAGGGTAGGAATGAAGTTATGAAGTTCTTTGTGTTTCGAAAGTTTCCTTTTTAGTTAACTTGAGTTGTGATTTATGTTAACACTTGTTTATGATTCAAGTTTGACAAGTGTAGTATTTCGGTTAATTTGGTTAACAGAAGACATTGAGGGCCAGTTTCCCGAGTCTCTTGATTGTTCTTTTTCTTCCTTATGTTTTTTAATTACTCTGATATGACACAGGTCTCACGCGAGATTTAAGGTTTACTCTAAATGTCACGTGTCAAACATCTCATTTTCTAAATAAACACTCGGAATCCGGCATAGGGACGTTACATTGACCTACAACAAAAATAATTAGGAGTATTCCGATTTCATATTTATGATGTTAACCATACAATCTAATTACTTTTAATACTTATGTAATTCAGTTACTTAATATATTCGGATTTCAGATGTCACACTTTAGATATAACAAACGTCCATAGCCCCATTGGTATAAATGGCTACATTCTTTTTTTTTTTTTTTGAAGAAAAATGCCTACATTATTATACAGGCATTATAGGCATAGCTACGGAAATATTTTGACATTGTTGTAAATAATTTGAAAAAAAAAATATTTCTCGTGTTTCTCAAAAAAATAAAATTTATTTGTCGTGTGAATTTTCTTATTGGATGTCAGGTTGCTTGTTGGATTAAGATAATATTTTAATTACTATTTATCTGGGTTAACTTGTGTCAAAATTCAGGGATTAGCAAATCCCATTAATATTTAAGGCACAAAACGCTGGAGAACTTGTTTTCATAGGTATAACAGGAACATAAAGGAATAATTAAAGCATTTCCCGAAAAAATAAACACAGCAAATCCAGATTACGCCATTGCCTTCTTGCCCTCTGTGTGTCTTGCAATCGGAAATCTCGGAAGAGGTTAGTCGATATTATTTTTTTCTAGTTTCTTGCCTGCAAATTTCTCGGTACTGAAATATTTTAATTTGTTTTTTTATTTATTTTAAAAAATTGATTTGATTGTAGTTAACTATCTATCGCTGTTCGTTAAATCTTTTCTGATGAACGTGTTTTATTTTTACGATTTGAGTTTAGTTTTGTGGAAAGATCGTTGTTGTTGATCTGTAAATTTTTTCATAAGCTTTTTTCTTTGTTTGAAAAAACTGTAAACGTTTTTATTACAAATAAAATTATATTCATTACTATTTCCTGTTGAATTTTTATGTTTAGATTTGTTTTGGTTTCAGTTCTTTTTTCTGTTCATGTTTTATCGCAAAAGTGTTGCAGTTATGCGATCATCGCCGCCAACGCGAATATTTCTGCGGTTATACAAAAATAGAAGTGGTATACATTTTTCCGTATTTGAAGGTTTTTGATTGCTTCAAAAAAAAAAAAAAAAAAAAAAAAAAAAACCTTGCAGGTATTGATTGCATAAATTTGAACTGCCGAAGTTGTTAAATCTGTATATTTTTTCTCAGTTAACGGTGAAATACAATTATACAAAACTTTAATGGATGTCAATTATACTTTTTCTTTCTGTTTTTAAAATCAGAACCCAATAGCTTTATGATTATGGTGCAAGCAGTATAGAGAAACTTTTTACAACTGTGTTCATTCGGCAAGGAGGATTTAGGATTAGAAAAGTTTTTTTACAAGTTGTGCTTTAGTCGTTCAGATATGCATTAATTTGAAGGAGGATTTAGGATTAATTTGAATGTGTGTTTTGCTTCATTCTCATTTGAGTACTAGAATGGCTGTAATTGTAGTTTGCAAATCTTTTCTTTTCAATTTGTGCATAACATCTGCCGTGTTCTTAAATTTCACTAACTCTTCGTGATCAGTTATTGTTTCACTTCTTGCTTACTGTGCTAAATTTTTGTTTGCAGTTAGAGAAGAACAAACCTGTTAGCGTAGCTGAAATCATGAAATATTCCAAAGGGAGTAAAGTTGAAGTACTGAACACACAGGAGGTGCCTTCTGGCTCGTGGTGTCGTGCAGAAGTAGTAGCTTCCAACAGATACTACATTACTGTGAAGTATGCCATGGATGCTGTAGATGAGTTCATGCTTGAAAATGTGGCTAGGAACCGTGTAAGGCCTTGTCCTCCCCCCGTGGTACATTCTCAAAATTGGATTCCTGGTGATGTTATCGAGGTCATGCATATTTTTTCTTGGAAGATGGCTACAGTGTCGAAGGTTTTGAAGAAAAACTGCTTCATGGTCAGGCTGGTTGGATCATCTACGGAATTCATGGTTCACGAGGATAATACTCGCTCCAGGCTATCTTGGTTGGATGAGAAATGGGTCCTAGTTGGACAGGTAGGTTCAGCAAAATTTTGCTTATTGGGCATTTTATTTTGTAAATTGTTTGATGTTTCCCTTGACCGTGTTGCTAAATCTTGTGAGAATGGGTTCATGTTTTCGGCATCCACCTAAAGTAGAACACAGATAATGCTAAGACACACTCCTATATGCTTTTGTTGTTCATCAACCTCGTTTATTTTAATGTTGCTAGTATTAATAAATAAATTAATGGATTGCGTTTTATGTTTAATGTATCAACTATTAATACTTCAAATTTACTTCATTGTACAGGGTTCTGGAGACCAGAAAGCTCGAGAATGCAATGAAAGGTCTGTTGTAAATTACCAATGGCTGTCCAGTTCCCAAAGTAAAGGGATAAAGAGAAATGTTAATTCAGGTGAAGAAAATGATGTTTTTAAAAATGAGGAAAATGTCCTTTTCCAGGAACCTGTTATTGTTTTTCCAAAAACTCTTAAGAGAAGGCCACCCGACTGTTGTCATGCTAGAACTCATGAAGGAATGCGGAAATATAGGTTGATCGAAAAAGATGGTGGTTGCGATCGAGTGATTGTTGGAGATCCTTACTGTATGCGTGAGAAAGTTCACCCTTATGCATATACTAGAAAGGTGGGTGGTGGAAATGAAGCGTGCTCTCGTGTAGGCGATGGGAACATGATCTCAATGTCGCATGAGGAGTTGTTGGAAATTAAAGATGAAGTTGGAAAACTATCTGCAAGAAGACATGAGCATGATGATACAAGCTCTGTTGGTAGCTGTAGCATTACTACCCCGTATTCGTTTCAAACTAGGATTTTGGCCTTCCCTGCTGACAATGCTGATGATCATTCCAGTGATGCTGAGTCTACTTGCCAATCCCGTGATGAAGATGTGAACTGTTTAATCTCAGGTGGGGAGGAGCTGACAACGGAAATTCATAGGTTAGAATTGCATGCCTATCGTCGCACCATGGAGGCATTGTATGCATTAGGACCTTTAAGTTGGGAACAAGAATCATTAATCACAAACCTTCGTATTTCCCTTCATATAACAAATGATGAGCATTTGACGGAGTTAAGGAGTTTAACTTCTAATGCAAAAAGCATTTCTGTTAGATGACCAAAAACTAGGGCTATTTCATCATGACTTGATACTTTTACTGTTGCATGTAGACTATCTTCATAAAGTTAGGCGAAAATTGTTCTTACGGTATGATTTCTATCACCTACATTTGTATCAATTGAGTAGGAGGCTTTTGTAATAAAGATGTCTAGAATGAAATTTCAGTGTTTTTCTCAGCTTTGTCTTTTCCTTAGAATGTATAGCTCCTGTCTTTTGAGAACTAATAAGCGTTCATTGCAATAATGCTGCAAGATTTACATTTACTTTATAGAATATTTTGAAGAACATTTCAAGCCTGTAGTGAAGGGTTTTCGTTGCTATTTGCTTGCCTTTTTCATTTGTTAGTGTTGGTTTCACTGTTGAAATAATTTGGTGAGCTTCATACTGTTGATGGCATCTGACAAACCTATCTTTGAGGATATTATTGATGCCTCGCTTCCCTTTTCCAGGGCCCATTTGGAGGCTCCTACTTCTTTCTCCCGAGTGCTAAAGATGATGTTGGGTTTTGCCACCTTGCTCTTGATGAAGTTAACGGGGCAACATCAGCATCAAATTAGCAAAGGAAAGTTGATTCCTTACATGAATTGGTATGGTTAGAACTGTTGTGTATATTGATTCCCTAACATATCAGTGTCAGATGAGTGTATGGATACACGTAGAACGGATCCTGTATGACTTGTGTCATCTGGTCCTCATTGCGTCACTCGTTTCTCGATCACCATGCATGAAGGTATGGCCAATTTTGCTAGATTTTCTTTTTTTTTTCTTTTTTTTTAATTTGTTTGTTACTGCTCACTTGGAGGTGTCAAATACATTTGATCTTCCCTTAAATTAAGTTGGGAACGTAATATGACTGAAGATGTTTACTTTATAGAGAATGAAGGTTAGGTATTTTGGTTGTCTTGTTCAAATATTAAATTGCAGAGCAGGAAATACTTATTTCAAGGGGCGCGCACACGGAAATTGTATATTAGTAGAAGATAAGGATGTCCAAACTGGAAGTTGTCTTTGTTAAAGTGAGAGATGTAATTTGAGATGTGTGATGCGACAGAATGAGACAATAACAGAGTTTTTGTGAGGGAATCAAGGTAAGCTCCTCTTGCTTTGTACTTTGTTATGAAGTAGGTTGAACTTTTAGTTGGATGGGACTGGAATGCAATTTAGCGAACATCTATTATCATTGGCTATTTCATGATGTGTATTAGCAAACTTGAATGTGTGTGTGTGTGTCTCTGTATCCATGGATATTCCGTTTGAGATGATTATAATTGCAATTATGATAAAAGTAAAAGCCTTAATATGTAGGGGTCACAGAAGTATTATCTGGCCGTGTGGTTTGAAAATTGGCTAATGCTTTGCTCATTGTAAGTTGTTTTGGGTATTTAGTTGCCTACTGCCTGCCTGATCATGCTGGTACTAGTGGCTAAATTAATGTCTTGAATCCTGTTTTATTATGGGGTGTAATGAGGGTTTTAGCATGACAGTGGATTTGCACTAGTAGAAGAGTAGGAGTATTTGACATGCCTATTTAAAACTTGAGCGAATCTCATCTTCTGCAGTACGTAAATCGTATCGGAATAATTTCTTCGTATTGTCTGTCACATAATTTCATTCTTAATCTGCTGTATATTACTAGATTGATGCAGAAAAGCAATGTGTCTTTTATGGATTGTTGTTTTGTATTTGAAGAACTTTATATGCAAATAGTATAGTCATTAGTCTCTCTCCATGGAGGATAGAGAGTGTTAAATTAGATTGGTCGGTCATCCATTGGACTGGACACTGGAGGCTAAATTAAAATCAAGCTCTGCTACTTGTGCCTTTAATCATTTACCATTACTACTACAGGTTATATATGGGAAGAATTCATAGGTTCATTAAACTCTACACTTGGCCATTACTTTTCTGTAGCGTTTAACCACCACATAAAAAAGGTTCAGTGATAATACTTTTACCTATCAAACCCATCCCCTTTAATTATGTTGTTGATGACAATTTATATGTTTTTGGAGTAGTAATTCTATCTTATTTCGATGAATTTAAAATTTAAAAAAAAAAGGCTATTAAATTACTTAAAATTAAGGTAAATTTGTATATGATAAATATTGAAATGGTTCTGATCCATAAAAAAAAGCTATTATGAAAAATATATTTTTAATTTATGAAGTATAAAATCTTCAAATTGTAAGGTTATTCATGTGTGGAGCGATATTTATGCATTTTATCCTTAACAGAGATTATATAAATAATGAACGTTTAAACATATATGAACAGAGGATATGGTTTTTTTTTTATTACGGCACATAAACAGAGGAGGGGATCTGTTAAATAAAGGGATTTGGGTTTTACTCAGGTTTACGTTCGTTGTGGAATTGACTCCTCACCCAGTAATCTTGACCGGACTTCTGTTTTGTGGATGACAAATTCATCTGATGTCATTGAATTTTCACTTAAATTGTGTAGTGCATAATCCGTTCAGGATCCTCTGCAGCTGTACAGCCTGCTGTGATAGTGTATTTCTATACCCTTTCATCAAAACGACTAAAAAAAAACCAACGATCAGATCTGCCCCAAAGTGTAAATGTATGGTCAGATCGCACGTACAGCAGAGGATACAGCGGCCTTCCACAGCAGACGACTTCAACCCGTGCATAATCACTCAACATTTTCTATTCATTGGTTATGATAAAGACACAATTTAATCAATAGTATTAATACAGTGTATTAGTAATATGTGTAGTATATATGTCATTTTCTTTTCGATTCTTGTCCACAGCATTAAAGAACCGTTTGATTAGGTTTTAAACATTGAAATTGAAATGCTACAGTATAACACAACATATTTATGTGTCAATATGGCCATGTGGGTGAGCTACAAACGATGTACTAAATGTTGCATTTGTTTTACATTTTGGGGATGGACTAGGTAACTCTAAACACTTTTTATTTATTTTTTGCTTAAACACTTGAATAAAAAAAACATGAGCTGTATCGTATTATCTATAATTATGTGTAAAACAAAATTTCTGTAATAATAAAACGCAAATGTGTGCAGAGGGTAGTAGTAATCCCCAGGTAAATCATGAAATCTTCATTCATCATACATTCCTTGACGCAAAAAGCATGCCCAAAGAGCTTTACATGTTTTTGCCCATTTGTTTGTTAATTTCAATACAGCAGGGAATAAAAATTACTACAAATATATACATGAATCCACAGAGACCGTTACAGAACACAACTAACACGTTTACTGATTATCACCGGCCGGAGGTACGATCAGAGAAATCCAAGGCGAGTCTAGAGGCGACGGCGGAGTGGTACATGACGTCATGGAAAGCCTCTGCTTCCCTGGTCATCTTCCGGAGCTGTTTTGCTTTCTCCTCCGTAAGCAACCCCGGTACCAACCGAGATCTCTGTACAAGCTTCAGATCCTGATTCACGTCTGTCTTTCTACCGCCGGATTGTACTGAAAGATCAATCTTCTCGTGAACCGAGTCGATGATGTAATCCGGCTCAGCTGACACACCGAACAGTGGGGACCACCAATTCGAAGAAGAAGACGACGACTTCCTTCCTACAGTTATCTAGATCTGGCTTCCGTTGGCCGGAAACTGCAAGAGCTTGAGTTCCGGATGGTGGAATCGTCATCATAGTGGCTGCCATTGATTGATGTCACACAGCTGCTTTTCGAATAGTACCTGCTTTTTATGACTAGCGAGAGAAACGGTGGGTGACGAAATGGATTCGAGAAAAGAAAAGTTTTTTCTACTTTTTGCAATGGTGGAAAGGGGGATGAATTTATAGGGGGGGATAGAAAAGAAACGGATAAGATGTACACCTGGCGGTAAGCGCTAAACGCGGAACACTGTCGCCCACGGTAATTTACCGGTTGTGTTTTGTACTACCCGTCAATTTTCCCGTAGTAAAAATTATCGGTTTATAAAAACAACGTGCATCTTTTAATGTATTTTTTCTATATCCTTTTCATACTTTAAAATAAGCGTTTATTATTAAATAGATGTATAGTCGTATAGATGTTTATAATATTTAAAATACAACACAATTTAATTATTTTTTTAATCCGTATGAATCATAAAAAGTCGATAATTTTTGTGGGACGGAGGTAGTATTTATTATCGTATCTTAATTTCATAATGATGTTATTTTATTACAATCAATAAAGCAAATGTGTGTAAGGTATTTTATTATTTATTTTTTTCAGAAACGAAAGATACACATATCATTTTTTTGTCTCAAACGGAAAGCAAGCCCTGGTCGTTTGTCAGGTTATGACCTAATGTTACACATTAGGCCGATATCCAGGGCCGGCCCTGGGCTCGGGCGGGATGGGCGACCGACCCGGGCCCACGATACAAGGGCCCCATAGTTACATGTTTTACAATTGTATTTCGATATAAAATGTTCAACAATCAGTATATCACATTAGTGCGTGTTGGCGTAGTGGTGTTAGAGTGGTTACTCCCTTCTAGATGCAGGTTCAAATCTTGTGTGCTACTTTTGTTTAAAAAAAAATATATAAATTATTTTGAATAAAAAGGAAAAAAAAAAGATGTTCATATTTTTTTTTTCCTCTGCTACTTTATAAAAAAAAGTATCCATAATTTAATTCATCTCTCATCCGTCTACTGCTCACGGCCTCTGTGTTCAGGGACGATTTTTTTGTTAATTAGTATTCGATAAGCTGTTGATTTCCCCATGAATGATTTTATTGTATTGATTCAATTTCGCCTTAATCTTTTCTTATACGCGATTTGATTCATTTCATTTATGTATGGATATTGGTTTTGTTAAAAAAGGGGCCCTTGTTTTAATTTTGTCCCGGGCCTACTAAATGTCAGGAACGGCTCTGCCGATATCTTGTTGTTTGTTAGGTATAATTGTTGTGGTATTAACATTATTTATTTCGATATGGATGACTGAAATACAATAGAATACATTTAGATAGTGGTGAACAAGATTCATTTTGATACAGTTAAGTCATAATAGAAACCGAACAAAAATCAAACCGAAAAGTTTTGACAATTTAATTGAACCGAATCAAATCAAACTGAAATTATCACCTTCGTTAAACAAATAAAAAAACTGATCTAACTTTTTTGAAAATAACAGTTCAATCAAATTATTTAGTCCAATAATGATTGAAAATTATAATCACCCATCATGATCAGACGGACTTTGTAATCAAAAAGCACTATGTTCACAATCTCAAAAGTGAAGCAAATGCACAATATAGAATCTTTAATTTCCTTTTCTTTCTTGCTTGGAAGCAACCTGGACTATTTTTCCAGCTCTTTAGTTTTAATATAGATGGGTTTTGTAGTTGATTTTATGAGACAAGATTCGAGAAAACAAAAATTAAATATATTTTGATTAGAAGAGCAAGCAACAAGAAGCGGTGCCTTGTAGATAATATCTAAAAAAAAGAATAATCATGTATTATCTAAGAAAGACACCCCTTGTAATATTATATAAAGGTAAAAGGTGTCTCGTAGATAATATCTAAAAAAAGATATTCACTTTATAGGTAATATCTAAGGGGAAAAAGCCCATCCCATACATAATATTTTTTTGTAATATCGGACGACTCAAAGATATTACTAATAACCAGGAGAAAAATATTAAAAAAATATAAAAACGGGTCTAATTTCCAAATTTGACTAAAATTAGAGAAAGTTTCTTTTAGAGCAAGGGTCGAAAATTAGAAAGTTGAGCGTGTTTTTTATTTTCTTCATTGTCCTTGTCAAAGGAACACTGTATCAAGTTTCCTACGGAAGTGGAAGGAGAGCGTTGACCAGATTGCTCAATGCAGACGTAGACACACACACACACAGCATATTCTGAATGAGAATCATGTGATTCTTTCATTTTAATGAGCTGCTCCCACATTTTTCTCCAAACGAAGTAATCGAGTCGAGCCGGAATCGAGTCGATATTTCTGCGCTTCAAAACTCACTCGACTAAAAAAGTTCGGGTTCGAACCTATTTCAAATTCGATCGGCGCCTTAAAAAACAAGACATCAAACTCGACTCGTTAAGACTTCGATAAAACTCGATTATTTTCTTAAAATTCATTTATTTTTAATGAAATATGGCAGAAGATCGAAATTTCACTGCCTAATACTTTCTCATTTCGAATAATATTTTTTTTAATTATGAAAACTAATATTTTATAATAAATTTAATTAATTTAATAATTATTTAACTAAGCTCGCGAGGTACTCGATTTATATATTTTAAAACTCGAAATTCACTTTCAGTTAATTATTCGAAGAAGAATTTCACTTGTTCGAACTCTCGAAAAAAAGCGAAAAGCAGTCGATCTCTCATGCAAATGAAAGATTTAGTAAATTTCACAAGAAATTTTACCATTCGTTTACAATTTCTACTAACGATATCTCTTCGAAAGGGACCTTGGTACTCCTACAACATTTTCACGGGAGAAACAGTAGATTTAGTACGACTTTATTTAGGAATGTTAGAAAATAAAAGATTAAAAACTAGGAATGTCAATCATGGTCATTGGTCACCCTGAAAAAAAAAAAAAAAAAAATATTTAATGTTTAGTTTCTTCAAAACCAAGGGCTAGCAATAGTTATTTGGGGGAAATTAGTAAATCAGGCAACTGTAGCAGTGATATTTATTTTCAGGTGTGTCAGTCTCTGACATTTTTTTTCAGGTAAATCGTCCAAATTCGGACGAAATTGTCCAAATTTGGTCAAAAATGTCCAAATTTGAATGCATGTCGTCCAAATCCATATAATAAATTTAACCGTCCAAAATGGACGGAAACCGTCCAAATTGGACGGTATCAATGGGTCGTACCGTCCAAATTTAGACGGTTTCATCCAAATTGGACGGTCTCGTCCATTTTTGACCCTTATCATCTCCGTCCATAACCCTTATCATCTCCTTTCATCCAATTTGGATCTCGATTTCATTTTTGACCCTTATCACCATCTTTGAATTGAAAGTAAAGCTACCAGATAAGGTTTCCGCGGGAAGCGTGTATAGTCAATATATACTTCTTTCTGAAATTTTCATGGCTGCCATCTGAAAAAGTGTCGCTGGTAATCCTTGTAAATTTTATTTTGATAGTGAAAAACGTATCATCATCTGGAGCTGGAAGGGGAGAAGGATGGTGGGCTGTCTTTTTAATTTTCCAGAATAGATAACAAATATTATAATTTGCAAGGTTGATTATTTTTGAGAAAGTGGGATCGAGAGGCATATTTGAGAAAATTGCAGAGAATTTAAAGATTTGAGCAGATTATTTGGATGGATTCTCAGGTTGAATGAAATCGAGATCCAAATTGGATGAAATGAGATGATAAGGGTTATGGACGGAGATGATAAGGGTCAAAAATGGACGAGACCGTCCAATTTGGATGAAACCGTCCAAATTTGGACGGTGCGTCCCATTGATACCGTCCAATTTGGACGGTTAAATTTATTATATGGATTTGGACGACATGTATCCAAATTTGGACGTTTTTGACCAAATTTTGACGATTTCGTCCTAATTTGGACGATTTACCTGAAAAAATCGTAAACTCATCACACCGAAAATAAATATCACTCTTCATAATTTCTTTGATTTATTAATTTCGCGTTATTTGGAAGATGTGTTTTCACTCCATATCAAAAACATCATTGCAAAGCTTTTGAGAAAAATTGAAATTAATCCAAGCATTGATTCTTGAAAACCCAAAATACGATCCTGTCGGAAAATCGAAATAAGCATCGTTCAACCCGTGTTGATTCAATCACAATATCTAACCGCGTGAATACCTGTATCCACGGGCACAACACAAAATAGCGGATAGGGAATAATTTTACCCTTGTATTTATTTTTCTTCAACATATTATAAAAAATATAATATTTAGAAAAAGTTAAATGAAAGACATTCTATTAAGTTTTTAGGATAAATGACATGTTCTTTAAATTTAATAGATTTAAGAGTATCTTTTTGGCCTCGGTGGAAGCGAGGCGTTTGGGGATTCAGAGATTAGTGATAGAGAGTGGTTGCTTGGCGTGTGTCTCATGCCTCCGACGACCGGTAGTAGAGTATTGCAGGACTGTTTGGATCTTTTAACTACTTTTGCTTTTGTTTCTTTTACTTTTATTCGGCGCAAGAGTAACGTCCCAGCGCATCTAATTCTAACTCGGCATGTTTTGTTGTTTTCTGCTCAGGTGTCTTGGGGCAGCTCGCCCTCTGGAGACGTTTTGACCGCTTGTTTGACGGATGTTGATTAATAAAATTCGTTATTTTCTTAGAAAAAAATTAATTATTCAAATTCATGATTTAAAGGCAATAATAACAAATTATACTCTTCACCAAAATATCCTTACTTAACCTAATTATTTACTTGTCCTCCTCGATCATGGCTCGTCGAAACCAGTGTAGGATCCAGAAATTTGTTTTAGTGATGCTACCGGTGCTTAAAACTATATTTTTTTTAACAACATAACTATATCGTTTTAATACTACATAAAAAAAAATCGGATCTCAATGGGATCACATGACCCCACCGAGGACAACATCGGTCCACCCATGCTATATAGAGTAGTTGAACCTAACGCTCCGATACCAGTCTGTTGAAAACACAGATGAAAAGCTTGCAGTTTAAGAAAGATAAAACAGAAGCAATGCAAACCTAAAGAATGACGGAAATTGATAAAACACAAACAAAAGAGAAACACTATGGAGAATGCATGGCATCCCTTTCAAGGGCAAGCCCCCGACTTTATGGCCTTACCTCCGACATTCAGGCGATTCTCCGTTCTTAAAGCTCCATCCCCATGTTATCGCCTTATCCGGCTATACACCACCACAAACATCAATAGTAATTTGACATCTTGTCATCTTCATCAGATTATCTATTCTCACTATGAAAATTTTAGCTTGGAATGGTAAGGGATCGGGTAAACTGATCACCCTTAAAGCACTCAATGTAGGTGATCTCAGATCACCAACCAACCATTTTCTTTTTTGCAAGACTATATCTTCTTCTTCGCGCATGAACTGGATTCGTGGTTCACTAAGAAGTAAGAATTCACCATTCATATTACGTAGGTTCGAAGGGTAAAAGTGACGGATTAACACTCATATGGTCGGCCGTGTAATCCATCCTTACTCCAGAATGCCATATTGACGTACTTTTGGATGATGCAGACTCTCCTCACAACTAAAAATTAATGGAAGTTGTTAAATAAACTCTACGAGAAATTCCATTGGTGTGTGATGGGAGACTTCAATAAAATCCTTTCTCCCATGAACATGAAGGACCTAATGAGCGATCCCATTTAGTTATGCACCGTGACGGATCGAGAAATTTTGTTCAGCGAAGATTCGTATTTTCTTTTTTGCGGGGTTCGAGATATTTTTCTACAGATAAAATGTAGAGTATTTTTATTTTTAATTGGATCCGTAGATCAATATTGGAACACATACATCCGCCTCTGGTTATGGAAGCCAAGCTTTTTGTTACACACATTTTTGGATTGTGATCTCTTTGAAATAGGCTTTGAGGACCTAATTGTAACACCCCGATTTCCAATCCCGTCGGCCGCCGGTATTGGTCACCGTAGTGCCACTCATCACGACACACAGTCGTGGTAGTAATATCCAACATTCCACAACAGAGAAATAAACGTCCACCATTCATTATTTAAAACGTTAAAATAAGTTCAATCTCCGATAGAAAAGTGAAAACATGCGGAAATGTCAATATGTTTCAAAGTTTCAAAATCCAATAAAGTGAAAACACGTGACTGCGACTACGTGGCTCTCAAAACCCGCGACATCCCAGCAACAAGTAATCATCCGTAGAAATACTGCTAAGAATCGCTCTCCCATAAATGGATCATAGCAGGCCCACCAAAAGTAGAAACCGTCAACTATAAAGTTGAGTAAGAATAAATCCAAATATGCAAAATAAGATCGTGTACTTGTTCGACGTATTCAAACACCACTAACATTCAAAAACCCAAGCTACAAGGAAAGTAAAACTTTCAAACCATATGTCAAAACCAACCCACTCAGGTTAACCGAGGACTAAACTAACCCATGAAAGGTGCAACCAATTTATGAAAATTACCAACAATCCATAAGGATACAACCAAACTATAAAAGACACAACCAACCCATACCGGACACAATACATCACAACTATCCATACCTAAAGGTCCCAAATGTGCACATCCCTCAAAAGGGTAAAGCCCTAGAGAGGAGGATCCTAGATGTCACCCAATGGTACCATAACTAGGTGGACCACCACGTACTGGGGTGCAAGGAAACCTTCCCGGTTCCCGGCTTCGGTGCTACCCTATCCGGCCCGACCACACCACTGCATGCAAACTCCCAAGTACACTAAGGACACTTTGGGTCGTAAGGAAACCTTTCCGGGTTCCGGCTCGGGTGCTACCCTATCCGGCCCAACCACTACGGGTCTACGAACTTCGATGCCCAAAATCCGAATCTCACCAAGACACCAATATCCTTGACTCATCAAAACGTAACTTACCAAAACATGTTCATAAGATCGACAACAACCCACAAAGAAAGAAAGACAAAATAAGCTGTACATCCGTTTGGAAGCTGAGACGCGTTTGAACTCCGCGGGCGCCCGTCCATAAAGCCAGGCATTCGTCCACCAAAGTTTCTACATCCCGAATCAAATTTCTCTCTGGGCGCCCGTCCCCAAACACCTGCAGACGCCCGTCCACCTCAAAACCACTACAACTCGAATCAATTTTAACACCTGGGCGCCCGTCTGGTGAGCCAAACGTCCGTCTGAAGTGTACCAGGCGGACTCCGCCCACACGAATCGGACGCTCAGATCACGACTGGGTTTCAACTAGAACCCTAAAAATGCTCAATACGATTTTCAAGTCGTTTTCAATAAAACAACATCAAAAGCAACATATTAAGCATAGAAACCTTCATATGAAAGTACCATATCATCTATCGACTTC
Source organism: Gentiana macrophylla (assembly GCA_026214975.1). Lineage (NCBI taxonomy): Eukaryota > Viridiplantae > Streptophyta > Magnoliopsida > Gentianales > Gentianaceae > Gentiana > Gentiana macrophylla. The sequence goes on along the minus strand of CM047805.1, from coordinate 182,791,575 downwards.
ACAACCAAAGTAACAACACACTACTACCGGTGTTTAACATACCAAACACGACAACCAAGTGTAAACGCTTGGATTAAAAGTGGCGACATTACAATCTTCGTTTCAAAACATGATTACAATCCCTTAAACACTCTAAGACACACTAAATAGCCCCAAATTACACCTAATAAACCTTGAACAACAATACCAAGCATCTAAAACCATACACAACCCTATACGATACTCAAGACTTCATCTTTCAAGCCAAACAAAACGCACTATATAAATTATTCTTACCGTAACGTTGCACCTCTTGAAAGCCTTTGCTAACAAGCTAGAATTGATCTTCTACGAAACCCGAAACGATGACGACGACGACGGCGAATTCTTCAAACACCAAGAAGAAGTTTTTTTTTTTCTCTCCTTCCACACAAGGCGACGGCAAGGGGGTTGGTTCTTAGGGTTTCCATATGCTTTTGGAGAAAAATAAGGAAGGAAAAGGGATAAAAGATCCTTTTAATCGCTCATTAATAAATAAGTTACTAATTTACTTAATTAGGAGATTTAAAAAAAAAGGGATTAAAAATCTTTTAATTGTCAAAATAAGGGATCTTGGAGAACCTTCTCCTTTCTAAATCAAATAATCAAATAATCTCCCAAAATAAATGGACCCTTTACCGATTAAATAGAAAGTCAAAAATTTCGGAATGTTACACTAATTAAATGTTATCCACTTATATTTATGTTTCAACCACTTTATTAATCTGTGTAGAATGATTTATATTTGGGACGAATGTAGTATTAATAATACCACTTCGAGAGGTAAAATGTTTATATGATAAATCGTAAAACGTGTGCTTTCATTTACTGAGTTTTACCACCATAAAAGAAAAAAAAAAAAAACCGTGTGCTTTCACTTTCACTTTCACTTGGATAACGAATTGAACAGTAGTTTTATGTTGGTTTAGGACCAATCAAATACACACCAAATCAGTAATTTTCAGAGGTTAATTCCTATCGGTTTGGCTTCACCATGTGCATTTGCCCGAATTGAAAGCTGCGGTGACGGTTACTGCTGCTGCTGAAACCATTCCCATAGAAAAAGAAAGATGATAACGATTCACCTCCTACTCTATAAACCATTCCTCCATGTCTTTCCTTGCATCTCCACGCAGCAGCCTCTCATCTCGCCGCAACCACAAAATCCTCGGTTTATTGTCGCAAAAGTTTCATCGTCGTCTCTGTGGAGGAGGAGCCGCCGCCAATTTCTCACACAAGGGGCAGCTTTGACATCGATTTTATTTTCAGGTTTCCAGAGAGTCCTTGCAGCTGAAGCTGAACATCCATTTTCTGAATCGGAGACACCACATTTGCTTATAAATTACCTTATTCATGGTTAGTTTTTTAATTTATTTATTTTTCATTTGGATTATTGATTTCTCTTGTTCTTTTTGATATTTCCTATCTTAGGTAAATGGTGGTGGTTTTGTAGTAGTATTCCACTCATTTCTGTTTTTTTAGAGGTACTCTACGACATACATGCACTTGTGTACTACTTTAATTAAGGCAATGATAATAATAAGAACAGAGTGGATAAAGAAAGAATTGAACAACATTGCTCATGTAGAAGATCTTCAACGATAGAAATAAAACGATAAACAAGAGCTAATCCAAGCTTTTAACTGATTTTACTCATAAAGAGATTTCAAGATTACTTTCTAAGCTTAGCTTCTAGGGAACTAAGGGTATTTACAAGATTGAAAGCCCATTTACCTAAAACTTACCCTTACAAAAGCCCATTTGACTACTCATCAATTTAAAACATAAATCCTTCTCAAAAAAAAAAAAAAAAAACCATCAATAAAAGACTAATAATTATTATGATGTGCTTACATCATCTCCCACTTTACATCGATGAGAATACCATTGGCGTAGCCATTTTCAGCCTGCATGATCACGCACTTGGTATGTCATGGGACTATTTTACAATAGAGATGGACGCAATTTCTTCATTAAATCCCTGGAATTGTAGTGTTCTTGACATGGAATTTAGCCACTTGATGAATAGTTTTGTAATCTTGCCGACTATCGAATGTGCGAAAAAGCTAATTGCACTGGTGCAAGTTATTACTATCTGTGTGTTGAAGATGGGAACAAGAAACAAATTAATATTGCTGGATGGAAATGGTAATAGGAATCCACGTCTCGTAGGTTCTTGTGTTGTTGATTCTTTAAGGGGATTCTTGGGAGCGGTACAAGGTAAGAGATGCCTAATTAATAATGTGTGCAGCGTCGTTTTGTTTCCCTAAATCATTGAATCCTTATGACTGCCAGTACTAGAGATATTGTTAGAAATGGTGATGAGATAGCCTTTGTTCAGTCAATCATTCTGAAACTACTTGTTGTTTGGCTAGCTGTCCATGTAATTTATATTTTAAGAAAAGCAGGGTTGATGTCAAGTTTGGATTTGTTGAGACTGAAGTGCCTACTTGTGATGTTTATGGGAAGCTCATTGATATTTTCATGAGAGATGGGTTGGAAGAGGATAAATATGCAGAGGAGGAATTAGAAAAGATGGCTTTGGATAAGCTATTTATTGAAACTAGGGGCTTGGTTATTATCCTTTACATTTTAAAAAGTTGCTTCTTCCCGGTGGATAATAAAATGATCTCTTCTGCTATTCATTATCTTATTGAAAATTCTAAGACACTGCAAGGTGCTAAGGAGTCGGAGATACAATAGGTTTTGGGTGCAAACGCCATGCTATTTGCGTAACTGTGAGGTTGATAGGCAATGTGGTCATGGATGATAAGTATAATGACTTACTATGGGGAAAACCTAAACTTATGTTATTTCATGGACATTCAAGTGTAACTTCTACATGACTCATGGACGAGTTATTCCATGGGAGGGTTGGAATGATGAGACAAATCCAATACATTGATCATGGCTAAGCGGAGTGTTGCTACAATCTCTTTGTGTTTGAGCATTTTGGACAAGAATGGACAATTTAAGAGGATTTTGAAGTTGTTCCATAAGATGGTGAACGGCCTTGATCCACCTAAGGATTTATTGGTGAGCTCGGGAGTTTCAATGTGCTTGTCTTGTCATCACCAATGGACTCGCTCGTGGACGAGCTTTCGATGATCGCAATACATGGAACTCCACCCGGGTCAAACAAAAATGTTACAGCATCATCAAGCGACATAGAAAAGCCATTAAAAGGTTGTCTATTAATTCTGGAAGCCACTTGGTGCTCCTGTTTCAGCTTCATACTTTCAAAATGAAATCCTTCTTGCAAGTTCACCAGTTTGCACAGTGTATGCAGCCATTTCGGCCTCCAAACGTTCACTGAATGGTTGGTCTTTCATCTTCGGTGGTTCGGCATATAAGACCTTTTTCCCAGGCCCTTTAACCACAATAGAATCAGCTTCCTCACAAAGCGTTTGCTTAGTTTTCCTTTTATCTTCACACATCAACATGTTCTCAAAGTTCAGGACTGTGAAATTTACTTTCCGGTTGAAGGTGTCCTGTTATTCCTTTTGCTCGTTTCAGCCACAAACTGAGTTTCTTCTTTCGCCGCAGCTACCAACGGAGTCGCTGTAGGTGCCTAAAATGCATATGTCATCTTCTTCATATCTAGATTGTTAGCAACAAACTCAATAGACCTAGCACTGCTGCACTTAATGGATTGTTGCTGGTTTGCTTCCTTATTGATGCGATACGATCCCGGAGATCGACGAAAGGATCATTGAGAGCGGGAAATCCTAACCTAACTTAGCAGCAGTCTAGGAAGAGGGCCAAGAACAACTCAACGCTTTGCTCAAGAACGCTGATAAGCTCTCGAAAGGGGTGCAAAGCAAAATCGACTTAAACAAGAGAAACTTCTCTCAATATATTGATAATGATTTTCATAATTGATTTTTCTCAAAATTACAAATAGAATGCCTTTGTATAGGCTACAAAATAAAAGAGTAACAAACTCCTAAACAATGTGAGAAAAATTACTTAGTAATTTTCGCCACTTTATTTCCTAGTAGGCCTAACTTGACTATAATAAGCCCAAATGGCTTTTATTTGCTGAAAATAAAGACTTAGCCCAATATACTAACATATAGGCAACTCCCCTAATGGGCTTTTGGCCTTTTACTACTAAAACATCACAAAAGAACGGAAATAATTTAAATCAAGCCCAATAGGCCCAATAGACCTAACTGGACATAAACAATGCGTATTGGCTTCTATCTTCGACTGATCTTCTTGTTTCTTGGCTAAATGGTGCGTCCTCATTCTTCTTGAAGGATCACATCACTTATCATCCACAAATTTGTCCTGCTCATGAGACTTAGGTGAAATATATTCACATTTGATGGTCTTACTAACATCCCCATTGCTTACCAAGTAATGGCATATATCTCTGGGACCCCATCTTCCTATCTCCTCTAGCCCGTTGTTGTTCAATTGAGATGGGTATGATCAACTCAATTCCTTTGAATGCAGATCATTTTTGTTGCTACTTTCCACACCATCTTCTTTTTGTTTGACCTCAATAGTTGTCAATGAAAGAACGGTATTTGTTGCACGCACCTCATCCGACCCCGAATCGGAATCACTCGCCTTGGAGTTTGCTTCATCATTTTCCTTAAATGTCGCCTCTTTTTCACACTGTTTGGGGCTGTGAATAGTTAAGGGGCATTTCATCGAACAGTTTGCGCGCAAGAATTTCTTAGCTAATAAAGTCTTCATTCTAGTCCAAGAGGAGATCTTCGATTTACCCTCCAAGCATCTGTGGTACTGTAACTGTTTCCATCACAATTCAGCTTCTCCGACGAGAGCGTAAGAAGCCAATTTACATTGTAATCTATCGGATAGTTGCATTTCTTCAAAATAATTCTCAATCGTGTCAATCCAATCCCAAAAATCATCAATGATTGAAGTGCCATCAAAGGTGGGTAGGATCGATCGGTAATAGCTTCTCTTTTTTTCTCCGAATTGAATTCGAATTGCTGATTTTCTTCAATAACCCAAGCCATTGAAGCATGAGGGAAATCTCAGCTAACTTTGGTGGGTGTTGTAGGGAAATCTCACTAACCCAAAAGAACCTCGATTCAATTCGGGTGTGAAAGAATCGAACTTCCGATCAAGCGTCAACGGAATATCCCAACGGATTTTCGAATCCCGAACAACGTCGTGAATCCGGCTATCTTCCCAGCTCATTTTAGTCATCTACAAGCAAAGGGAAAAACCTACGCTCTGATTACCAAATGATGTAGAAGATCTACAACGATAGAAATAAAAACGATAAACAAGAGCTAATCCAAGCTCTTAAGTGATTTTACTCATAAAGAGATATCAAGATTACTTTCTAAGCTTAGCTTCTAGGGAACTAAGGGTATTTATAAGATTAAAAGCCCATTTACCTAAAACGTACCCTTACAAAAGCCCATTTGACTACTCATTAATTTAAAACATAAATAAAAGGCTAATAATTATTATGATGTGCTACATCAATTACATAGCCAATAGTCAATAGGGGGGCATTGAATTTGTAGGCTTATGATATCTACTCATCTACAATTTGATTTAACAGCATAGGATTGTTGCCAAACCTCTGTTGCTGTAGTGTTGTTTGAGACAAGAAGTGAAGCAACCATATGTGTACAAGGCTTCTGAAGGTTTTGAACCTCTGAATGCTGTTTTTAATTTTTAAGAATATGCGCTTCTTAGACTTTTGTATCAATCTGCTTCTGCCTCTTCACAACCCTAAGCTATAGGCACATATAAAGTGTAAACGTTTCCGCTTTGAAATTGAATGATGCTTTCTTTTAAGAAGAAGCATTTGCTTGCTCTGATGCACGAACACACTTGTTGGCCGGCGTGTCTCGTGTTTGACACAGCTACCTGTCGGACACGTGACACACAGGCTCTTGATTCTGCCTTGTAACAATCTGTTTTTTACATCTATATTGCAAAGAAGCAATCAACTATGCATGCCTAAATAATCAAATGAAAATTCAACCTGTTTCCCGTACTTACATATTTCGGTCATTATATTTTTCGTATTTACAAGTTACCACCCTTCATACTTGTATCCTCTATTTTTCAAGAATCTCGTATCCACGTTTCCCACATCTATGTATCCGCTTGCTTCTAGCTCTTTTGAAAACTAAAATAACTTTTGAAGATTGTTTTGTGTGTAGAATTTGAACCTTACAATTCAATGCTAACATCACTAAACTTGTTATGAAATGATGAACTTTCTATGTTTTAGTGTAAGGGATATGACTTGTCCGTACGAAAGTGTAAGCAAGCACATGACTCGACTCCTATGTCTTGCATCCTTTTGGTTCGATGTACTTTAGACCAGCCTCTTTTCATCAACCAATCGAAGTTATTTACCATCTCTTTGGTTCATGTACATTTGCAGGAGCAGGAGAGCCAGCTATTTTGTCATACACTTGTGATGCGGGGGAAACTTGGAAGCTTATTCCATTCACTTCTCGACGGCCTGGCTTCACCGTGAGCATGAATTTTCTATTAAGCAAGCAGTCGATTTGAGACACATTCTCTTAAAAAGCTAAGTTCCTTGCATCTTATATAGTTACAGCCACACAATGGAAATGGAAATGGAAGTGGTAGTAGCAGTAGGGATAGAAGCAAAGGGGACAGACCAAGGTTTTTCGATACGAGAGCTAAAAGCATGTGCTGGGATAAAGCTGAGACTGTCCCTGGACGGCATCCTGACAGGTGGCGAAAGGATATTGCTGGCAACATAGTTTTCAAGAGATTCCACAATTGTCAGGGGTGTCTTTGTTTCGAATATGACCACATACTTCCATACTCCAGAGGTGGTCTGTCTGTGGCTGAAAATTGTCAGCTTCTACAAACTCGAGTAAACCGCCTAAAGTCCAATAAGGAAGACGTAGTTACAAAGCAATTGAAAGGGTATTCTTGTGATATCAGTTTCAATGACGACCAGCTGGATATAATAGAGATTTCTTTCTACGGGGACATTCTTCGGCCTGGTAATAATGAATGTCGAGTTAAATCTATCGATGAAAGTCGAGGGAATCGTAAATCCAAAACAATGGCTGCATGCAAGTTGCCCTAGCTAGGAATTAATAGTTTACACAGGAATCATAGTAGTGATAATTTTGGATACGATAGCGCAGAAATATATGCAATATGCTGGTGTGATGGCCATTAGAAATGCAAGTGAATTAATTGTGCATTAACATGCATATGCCACTCAAAAAAATAACATGCATATGATCACGGTTTTCATCATGTAATGGCATCCATTTTAGAGCCAACTATTGTATTAATGTGTTGTGTAATGATGACTTAAATTTATGCTACTAGAGACCTGGTATGGAAACATTTTCGGGTCAGCAATGTATAAAGCGTCAGCTGAAAACTGATGTTCAACTGGGGCAGGATCAACAGGGTTGATTAACCTGCTGATGGCTAGTCTACTGAAGACAAGTCTGTTGATGCTCAGCAGACTTGTAGAACACGTCTGCTGTATGTTTGTTCTAGTTACTTCTGGGGTATTTCAGTCATTTACTGGGTTGGCTGTTTAGTCGGTTAGGGTTGGATTCCTAAGGCTATAAATACCATCTGTATTAATTGTAACTTGATGTAACTTTCTGGTGATAATAAAATATCCTTGTTTGTCCGTGGAGTAGTTGACATATTGCCGGAAACCACGTTAAATCCGTGTTCTTGTTTCTGTGTTTATTTACTTGTTATTCTTATTTCTTTACTCACAGTCATCATCACTTCTTGATCGATCCATCATAACAAACTGGTATCAGAGTGTCCAGGTTTATCAAGAAATCTGTTTATCTGTTTTAAGCAAGGTAGATTGGCACCAAGGTCATAATCGACGATAGGATTTGGGATCTACACAAGCTTTTCTGGTGAGAAAGATGTCTGCTTTAAATGTTAAGATTGACAAGTTTACAGGGAGAAACAGTTTTAGTCTGTGGCACATCAAGATGCGTGCTTTGTTGAAGCATCAGGGATTATGGGGCCCCTTGTCTAAATCAACAGACAAGGAGCAGGGACATTGGAAAAATGAATGTCCAAAGAGGAAGAAGCAGCAGGGTACAACTGCTTTGGCAGAACAAGACACCAACTCTGAAGAAGATCTGGCCTTAGCAGTTTCAGAGTCAGTAGGGCACAGAGATGTGTGGATTCTGGACACTATGCATCTTATCACGTGGTCCAAACAGGGAGTGGTTTTCAACTTATCAGTAGGTTGATGGAGGTCATATTGCTATGGCCAACAGCAAGGTCTGCAAAATAGTTGGGATTGGATCAATCCAACTTAAGACACATGACGGTAAATTCTGCACACCGAAAGAGGTTAGGCATGTTCCACAAATGACCAAGAATTTGATATCACTTAGTCTACTGGACAGCAAAGGGTTCAAGTTCAGGGGTGAAGGTGGAGTGATGAATGTCTATAAGGGTTCAAGTGTGATTCTGAAGGGTATCAGGCATGGGACATTGTACATATTACAAGGGTCTACTGTATCAGGTTCTGCTGTTGTTGCATCATCAGAGGTTCACAGTCACAATTGACTAAGTTGTGACGTATGAGATTAGGTCATATGGGTGAAAGAGGGATGCAAATTATGTCTAAGTCTGATCTACTTGGGGGGCATAAGGTCAAGGAGTTGGAATTTTGTGAACACTGTGTGTTTGGGAAGCTACATAGGAGCAATTTCCCAAAAGCAATCCACATCACAAAAGGGACACTTGATTATGTCCATTCTGATTGTTGGAGACCTTCAAGAGTGGAGTCATTGGGTGGTCAAATGTATTTTGTGTCTTTTATAGATGATTATTCAAGGATGGATTGGGTAGTTATGATGAAACACAAGAGTGGAGAATTCAAGCACTTCAAGTAGTGGAAGGCTTTGGTTGAAAAGCAGACAGGGAGGAAGATCAAGAGACTTAGAACTGATAATGGACTAGAATTCTGTTGGTCTGAGTTTGATGAATTTTGCAAGAATGAAGGCATTGCTAGGCACCATACTGTTAGAGATACTCCACAGCAAAATGGTGTTGCAGAAAGAATGAATCAAACTCTTCAGGAGAGGGCAAGGTACATGCTCTCTAATTCTGATCTAGCAAGGAGATTTTGGGGGGAGGCTGTTAATACAGCCTGCTACTTAATCAATAGGTGGCCTCACACTGGGATCAAACTTAAAACACCACTTGAAGTTTGGTCAGGAAATTCAGCAGACTACTCTGGACTTAGGGTTTTTGGAAGCACTGTCTACTACCATGTCAGTGAGGGGAAATTGGAGCCTAGGGCCAAGAAGGGTGTGTTTGTTGGATATGAAGAAGGAGTTAATGTGTATAGAATCTGGTCATCAACTGAAAATAGGGTTATACTCAGCATGAGTGTAGTCTTAGATGAAAACTCTATGCTTAACTCATCCGTGAGAGCCACATCTGAATCTGAAATTGGATATGAGACTGAGAAGGTTGACAAACATGTAGAGCACAAGTAGAGTCTACTGAATCAAAAGACTCAGCAGGGGTTGGTCAACAATCAGCAGATCCAGAGCTGGATCCAAGCCAGTCTGTTGAACAAGGGTCAGCAGACACTCAAGCTGCAAATGGATATTCAAGAAAAAAGAAGGAATGACATATGCTGAGGATATCAGATATAAGGCACATTTGGTTGCTAGGGGGTTCAGTCAGAAAGAGGGAGTAGACTATGAAGAGATATTTTCTCCAGTGGTCAGACATACTTCCATTAGGGTGCTGTTAGCAATAGTGACACATCAGAATCTTGAACTTGAGCAATTGGATGTGAAGACAGCCTTTCTACATTGAGATGTAGATAAGGAAATATATATGACACATCCAGAGGGTTTTCAAGTTCCTGGCAAGGAAGGATATGTTTGCAAGTCGAAGAAGTCCTTGTATGGACTTAAGCAGGCCACAAGACAGTGGTATAAGAAGTTTGACAGCTATATGATTCAACAGGGTTATAGCAGGAGTCCATATGATTGCTGTGTGTATCACAACAAGTTGAAGGATGGTTCAATCATCTATCTGGTGCTATATGTAGATGATATGCTGATAGTTGCTGCAAACAAGTCTGACATTCAAGATCTGAAGAAGCTGCTCAAGGCTGAATTTGAGATGAAGGATTTGGGGAATACAAAGAAAATCTTGGGGATGGAGATCTTTAGAGATAGGAAGCAGGGGAAGCTGTTCCTGTCTCAGCAGGGGTATATTGAAAAGATATTATCCAATTTTGGCATGTCAGCAGCCAAACCTATAGATACTCCTATGACACCAAATCTACATTTGTCTGTTGTGTTTGCTCCACAGTCAGCTGAATAGGAAGAATACATGTCAAGAATTCCATATGCTAGTGCAGTAGGCAGTTTAATATATGCCATGGTCTGTACTTGGTTTGATTTGGCTCAGGCAGTCTGTGTTGTCAGCAGGTTTATGGCTCAACCTGGAAAGGAACTGATGTGATCCCGGGCAAGCATCATGGTGGTTTCCAAAGGAAAAAGAAGAAAAAGAAGGAGAGTGGAAGAATGCAGAATTTTATCCCACATTGCAAGTTTGGAAGATTTTCTTAGAATTTTATTAGTATTTATTTCTTTTATTTTTATTTTTATTTTTATTTTTATTTCTAATAAGTTTGTCCCACATCGCTTTGGGAGTAGTTTATGTTTTTCATAGTAGCCTATATAAGGCATTTAGGTGTTTCTTTTATGGAACAACACATATTTTATGGAGTGAAATTATTATAAAGCTTTCTAGCTTTTTGTGAGTATTCTATTCGTAGAGTATTCGAATATGAACTTATCAAGGTTCTGAGCATACCTTCTGGCGTTCGTATACCAAGGTTCTTAGATACGGGTTATCTAAGGGTTAAGGTCATACCAAGGTTCTTAGTTACGAGTTAGCTAAGGGTCGCGGTGCTCGTTTTATTGGTGCCTTCAGTCGGTCCTTTGGCAATTTCAGATCTGATTCAATCACGGATCACATCAGTTGGTATCAGAGCTAGACACTGACGGTATTCAAATATCCTTGTTTTCCTTTTTCTTTTTTTTTTTCCTGCGTTTTTTTTTTCCTTCCATTCATAGACAAAAAAAAAATTAGAAAAGGTGCCCGCATTTTATTTTCATTGATCTTGTGTTTTCCCCTTTTTGTTAATCAACAAAAAAAAATACCAGCCTGCTCTTTGTTCTTTTGTTCTTTTTATTAAAAAAAATAGACAGATAATTTTCCAGCTTTTGTTCAATTTCTGTACGGTTTTGATTATCACAAAAAAAAAATGAAACACAATTCCCAGCAAACTTCTCCTGAATTCCCCCGTCCAAGATCTGCTTACAATACCACAAATTAAAAAGAAGAAAAAAAAATCATTCCTGCTTCTTGGTTGACGCCGACCTTGCCTACTCTTTGCCCTATTTGATTTATTTGTTTTCCTTTTCCTGATTGGTTAAGCCCAAAAAAAAAACAGCCTCTGTCACACCCCCGGTGTGACGCTTACTGCTTTTCGATCAAAAAAAAATTCCTTTTTTTTCCCCCCCTCTTTTCTTTTAGGTTCTATCATCTTTCAATTGTCCCAACCAAAGCCCTAGGTCCTTATATAAGCTCTTTGGTATTGATTGTTTCGGGTGCTCATTATTTTGGTTTGTTTTACGATTTGAACTCTACACGAGGGGAGTGTAAACACGAGTGATTGTGAGGATATATACATATTTTTGTTGAACTTGCATCATGACAAAAGAGCGGGATCACATCAGGAACACTGGAAAGCAGTAAAAAGGATATTTAGGTACCTTAGGGGTACATCAGATATTGGACTCATTTATGGGGGTGGTACTCAATGTTTTGTCACAGGGTACTGTGATTCTGATTATGCTGCTGATGTGGACGGTAGGAGATCTATGACTGGGTATGTGTTCACTTTGGGTGGTTCTGTGGTAAGTTGGAAGGCAACTTTACAGGGTACAGTGACATTATCTACTATCAAGCGTAATACATGGCACCGAAGCAAGCAACAAAAAAACAATGCTTAAAGGGGCTAGTCAATGATCTGAGTCTGCATCAAGATCAATCCAGGTGTATTGTGACAGTCTTAGTGCAATATGTTTGGCTAAGGATCATGTTCATCATGAGAGAACCAAGCACATTGATTTTAGGTATCATTTTCTAAAAAATGAGAGAAGGGTTAAAGTGGAGATGATCAGCACTGATGTGAACCCTGCTGATATGTTCACTAAACCAGTTCCAATAGGAAAGTTTCAGTTGTGTCTGGACTTGCTGAATATCCAAAGATGTTAGTTTGAATCTGGGAATACTCAGCTGAAGGTGGAGGTCTGCTGAGGTATTCAAATCTGAAAACAAAGAGGATTTCTGGCACTTGGTTGTGCATCTGGTCAGTTTGCATGAATTTGAAGTCAAGGTGGAGATTTGTAACGATGTCTTAAACTTATGCTACTGAGTCTTTGTATGGAAACATGTTCGGGTCAGCAATGTATAAAGCGTCTGCTCAATAAATCGGTGTTCACCAAAGGGCGGGATCGGCGAGGTTGATCAACCTCTTGATGGCTAGTTCATCAAGACAAGTCTGCTGATGCTCAGCAGACTTGTAGAACACGTCTGATGCATGTTTGTTCGAGTTACTTCTGGGGTATTTCAGTCATTTACTGGGTTGGCTGTTTAGTCGGTTAGGGTTGGATTCCCAAGGCTATAAATACCATCTGTATTAATTGTAACTTGATGTAACTTTCTGGTGATAATAAAATATCCTCGTTTGTCCGTGGAGTAGTTGGCATATTGCCAGAAACCACGTTAAATCTGTGTTTGTTTACTTTTATTCGTATATCTTTACTCACAATCACCATCGCTTCTTGATCGATCCGTCATAACATGTTGTTTTACGTTTGGTGTAATATATGTTAGAAGATTTATTTTAATTAGTATGTTACCTAAGGCTATGTTAGCCATATTATTTCCTATTTTCACATGTTTCCCATTACTTAGTAGTTGTTGGTTAAAGCCATGATCCCATGTTTCCTACTTTTTAGGAAGTGGCTTAGTGGTTAGTTTTCTACTACTTGTATATATATGTTTGTTCAATCAATGAAATTATTAAGTTTTCCCAAAAACTATCTCTTCTATAAAAGTTATCAGTGGTATCGGATCCATATTCTCAATAGCAATTGGAGAAAGATCAATGACCGAGACAAATTTTGTTCAGGCTTCCATCACAGGGTTTGATGGATAGCATTATGATCACTGGAGCATGTTGATGGAGAACTTTATGCGTTCTAAGGAGTATTGGACCATCATTGAACAATGAGTGGTTGAACCATCAGGAAATCCACCCCAAACGAGGCTCGGAGTGCAGATTTTGAGAGCAAAAAACTCAAAGATCTGAAGGCCAAAATCTATATGTTTCAAGCAATAGATAGAGCCATCTTGGAGACTAATCTCAACAAGGAGTCATCAAAGGATATCTGGATTCAATGAAGAGGAAGTACCAAGGAAATGCCAGAGTGAAGAGATCACAGCTACAGGCCTTAAGAAGAGACTTTGAAACCCTACAAATGAAGGAAGGTGAATTTGTCTCAACTTATTGTGCCAGAACCATGGAAATCTGCAATAAAATGAGATTTCTTGGTGAGAAGATGGAGGATGTAGCAGTTGTGGAGAAGATTTTGAGGTCTCTAACCTCAAGATTTGATTATGTGATGTGCTCCATTGAGGAATCCAAAGACATTGATGCACTGTCTCTTGATGAATTGCAAACTTTCTTGCAAGTTCATGAACAGAAGATGAAGAGAGGATCAGCAGCATCAAATGAAGAGCAGTCTTTGAAGACTACTGCCTCTAATAACAATTATAGGGGCATGGGTAGAGGCAGAGAAAGAGTTAGAGGGAGAACATCCAGAGATTCTGACAACAAAGACAACTCTCAGTCATCCAAGAATGGAGAGGGAAGAGGTACTTGCAAACAAAAAGAATGTTGAATGCTTTATGCGTCACAAATTTGGACACTACCGGTGAGAGTGCTACACCAAATTGCCAGCAGACAAGGAGAAGGGGACTCAGCAAAGCTCTCACTTTGCTGGCAAAGAGGAGGATGAGACCCTGCTGATGACTACACAAAGTGGCGAAAGGCATTTCAAAGACCCCAAGTATGGTATGTTGATACAGGATGTACTAATCATATGTGTGGTAATAAGGCATCATTCTATTACTTGGATGAATCTTATCATTTGAATGTGAAGTTTGGAGATACTCCTCAGTAAGTGTTAAGGGAAAAGGAAATATATGCATCAGATCCAAGAATGGGACATCTGAAACCATCTATAGTCAGCTGTATGTTCCTGATCTAAAGTGCAGTCTGCTAAGTGTTGGAAGTTACAAGAAAAAGGATATGAGATTATTCTGAAGAATAAGGAGTGTGAAATCAATGATTCAAGCAAGGGAATCATAGCTAAAGTTTCCATGAATGCCAACAGATTGTTTCCTTTGGAAATTAAGGAGCCACAAGCATGTCTTATGGCAGAATTGAAAGATGCATCTTGGTTATGGCATTACAGATATGGACATCTCAATTTTGGTGGTTTGAAAACTCTTCAGCAGAAAGAAATGGTTAAAGGGCTTCCACAGATCCAAACTCCTCAACAAGTATGTGAGGAATGCACTAAAGGAAAGCAACATAGGCATCCGTTCCCAAAAGGAAAGTCTTGGAGGGCAAAGCAAGTGTTGGAATTCATCCACTCTGATTTGTGTGGACCAATCAACCCATCATCTAATGGAGGTAAAAGGTACTTCATTACATTTACTGATGATTTTTCCAGAAAAACTTGGGTTGAAGTCTTGCAAGAAAAATCTGAAGCCTTGAATGCATTCAAGAACTTCAAATTGCTAAGAGAAAATGAGACAGGTCAAAATGTCAAGTGTCTGAGAACAGATAAAAGAGGAGAATTTTGCTCAGCGGTGTTTGAAGAATTCTGTACCAGTCATGGAATCAGAAGGGAATTGATAGCAGCCTATACACCACAGCAAAATGGTGTATCTGAGAGGAAGAGTAAGACTATTCTGAATATGGTAAGAAGCATGCTGGCCTATGGAAATGTACCAAAGAGATTATGGCCTGAGGTTGTAAGTTGGAGTGTGCATATTCTAAACAGATGTCCAACATTTTCTGTTCATAACATGACACCAGAAGAAGCATGGAGCTCAATCAAACCATCTGTAAGTCACCTTAATTTTTTGGATGCATTGCTTATGCTCATATTCCAGAT
This sequence comes from Gentiana macrophylla, assembly GCA_026214975.1. Taxonomy (NCBI): domain Eukaryota; kingdom Viridiplantae; phylum Streptophyta; class Magnoliopsida; order Gentianales; family Gentianaceae; genus Gentiana; species Gentiana macrophylla. The sequence goes on along the minus strand of CM047805.1, from coordinate 182,776,285 downwards.
GCAAACAGGAAGAAACTGAGTGATCAATGCGAGCAATGTGTTTTCTTGGGGATCAGTGAAATGTCCAAGGCATTTAAATTGTACAATCCTATAACCAAGTGGATAGTGGCCTGCAGAGATGTGGTGTTTGATGAGCTGAACACCTGGAATTGGGAAGCAAACAATGCTCGGTTCCATCCAATTCAGAATCTGATAGATGAAGAACCAAGTGAGGATCTGCCACAGGGTCAGCAGACTCGGGATCAGTAGGCCAAAAACACTGCTGAGGGTTCAGGAAACCCAAATCATGAAACAACAGCTGAGGGTTCAGCAGCCAGATCTTAGAGAACTAAGAAAAGGCCAGGCTGGATGACAGATTTCGCGGTAACAGGTTTGCCACAAGTAGAGGAGACTACCTATTATACTATATTTGCTAGTGATGATCCAATCACTTATGAGGAGGCAACAAAAGACAGGAAATGGAAGAATGCTATGGATGAATAAATCATTTCCATTGAAAGGAATCAGACTTGGAGTCTCACAGATTTGCCAAAAGGACACAAAACTATTGGTGTCAATTGGATCTACAAGACAAAGCTGAATGAAGATGGTAAGGTCAACAAGTATAAGGCCAGACTAGTGGCCAAAGGATACAAGCAAGAGTATAGGTGATAGGAACCAACTTTACAAAGACATTTACATACTGATTCATTACGATTATCACATTTCTGGCATGTTTCGGGTGAGTTTAGACCCTATTTTGAGTATTAAATGAGGTTTTATTGTACGGCGAGTGATCATCGGTTTTCCGTAAACTCGACCTTATTTTAGCATTTTATACTGCGTTTTCCCGAGCACCCGTAGTTTGCGGGTTATGCGTTTGCTTGTTGTTTTCATATGGATGCAGGACTAGGGTGTCTCGAGAACCCGGAAGGTGAAGATTTATGATGATAAGTGTGATCAAGGTGCAAGAATGAGCCAAGGAAGGAGAAAGAATAAGAAAAGAAAGAGAAATAGTTGTTGCTCTCACCATATGTTCACTTCATCAGCATTTTGACCGATTATGGAGGCATTTTCTGGTCATGGTGTCTTCACGAAAGCTGTAGATAATTCAAAGATCTTTCTACTGGTTTTTGAATCACCCCAATCAGAGGTCGGATGAAGAAGTTATGAAGTGTTTACTGCAGAGCTGTCAGAAATGGAGCAATCTGGAGGCAAAACCAGAGAGTTGTCCGTACGGATGACACATTTTGTCCGTACGGACGGCTGGAAAATGATGAACTATCCGTACGGATGGCCTTTTATCCATACGGACAAGTGCCCTGGACTATAAAAACACCTCAAACATCGCAGCAGCAGCAGGTTCAGTTTCCACCAGTCCGGTCCTTTGAGCTGCATTTTGACCCATCGAGGAAGCATTTTCTGGTCAAGTCGTCTTCATGGAAGTCGTAGGGAATTGAACGAGCTTTCCGACGCACCCTGAATCATTCAATTCGGAGCTACACACAGGAGATTATAATGATTTCATCAAGACGGGTCAAACGAGCCGAGTTGGTCGGCCCACCACTCAAACTCGCGATTTTTGCACTATATAAGGGGCTCTCTAGTTGAGAGAGCCAAATACCCTCATTTCTTTCGGCATGGACTGAGCTCGAGGCCGGCTTAGGTGTGCCAACCCACCCCGCTCATGGCGGTCATTATGCGAGTTGACATCTAAATAGTCGGATCAAGGCTTGGGCCCGTGCTTTTAGTTTAGATCTTTAGTTTTGTTATGATAGTCGAACGCGTATTCGATCGCTTGCTTGTGGATTTCGTCGCGTCACGGTTGGGATTAAAGACTGGATCTTTTGTCGATTTGGGACATGGGCTTTCAGATCTAATGTATGTCGATGTCGATCTTGTGAGTTTCCTTTGTCGATTTGCTTTCTCTCGATTTTGCTTTGATTGTTTCGATCTTTTGTCGATGGGGATTGCTTGTTGTTGTTGGTTCATGCTTTAAATCCTTTTTAGTGCCGTAGTTTAGTATGGGCTTCGGTCGTTTATCCCGTTGGTGTGCTCTTTGTTCATCGATTTTAACACAGGTTTCGTATTCGACCCAATTTCCTCGTGGGATCGACCCCGTACTCTTTGCCATTCTACTACGATCGACCCGGTGTTTGGCCGGTTAGAGAGTGGTTTCACGGTATATGAGTTTCGTGGATTATAAATATTGTTTGGTTTTTGGATCGTGAAAAATCCTCTCATCAATAGGGTTGACTACAATGAAGTGTTTGCCCCGGTAGCAAGGATGGAAACTATCAGACTAGTGTTATCTTTGGCAGCTCAAAACCATTGGAAAGTACATCAAATGGATGTGAAGTTGGCATTTTTGAATGGTCAGCTGGAGGAAGAAGTATGTGGATCAGCCACAAGGGTATGTGAAAAATGGAGCAGAAAACAAAATGTATAGGCTTAACAAAGCCTTGTATGGACTCAAGCAAGCCCCAAGGGCTTGGTACAGTTGTATTGATTCTTATTTTGTAAAAGCAGGTTTCACAAGGTGTCCATATGAACCTACCTTGTATGTGAAAGTTAACGAAGGGAAGGATTCTGATTGCTTGTTTGTATGTGGATGATCTTATCTTTACCAGCAGTGAACTCACTGTGATAACAGAGTTCAAAGAAGCAATGAAGACCAAATTTAGTATGACAGACATGGGACTAATGCAATATTTCTTAGGCATTGAGGTTCAGTAGACTGAATCAGGGATATATGTTTCTCAAAAGAAGTATGTAACTGAAATACTCAGCAGGTTTTGAATGAAGGACATCAACCCAGCACTCACACCCTGTGAAACTGGTGTGAAACTCAGCAAGGAAGGTACATGTGGTAAGGTGAATCCCACCCTATACAAACAGATGATAGGGTGCCTTTTATATTTGACAACAACAAGACCAGACATCATGTATGTTGTAAGTCTGGCAAGCAGATACATGGAGTCACCATCAGCGGATCACTTAAGCTATGTGAAGAGGATCCTAAGATACCTAAATGGAACCATCAATCTTGGCATCAAGTATGGTTCATCAGGGAAGGCTCAGATGACTTGATATTCTAACAGTGATTATGCATGAGATGTTGATGATAGGAAGAGTACTTCTGGTTTTGTGTTTATGTATGAACAAGTGCTATCAACTGGTCATCAAAGAAGCAACCAATAGTCACTCTATCCATAACCGAAGCAGAGTTTGTTGCAGCAGCACACTGCTCATGTCAGCTGATCTGGTTAAGAAGAATGCTGGAAGTTTTGGGAGTAGTTCAGCAGATTGGAAACATCATATATTGTGATAACAGTTCCACCATTAAGTTATCCAAGAATTCAGTCTTACACAACAAAAGCAAGCGCATAGATGTGAAGTATCACTTTCTAAGGGATCTATGTGAAGAATGGATCATTGAGTTGTTGCATTGCAGAAGTGAAGATCAACTGGCTGATATTATGACTAAATGACTCAAGAGGGATCAATTTTGAAGCTTAGAGACAAGCTCGGAATGTGTGAAGTAATCTGAATTGTTAGCTCATATTAAGGGAAGGAATGTTAGAAGATTTATTTTAATTAGTATGTTAATTAAGTTTTATTACCTAAGGCGTTATTTCCCATTTTCACATGTTTCCATTACTAGAGTAGTTGTTGTTGGTTAAAGCCATGATCACATGTTTCCTATTTTTTTGGAAGTGGCTTAGTGGTTAGTTTTCTACTACTTGTATATATATGCTTGTTCTATCAATGAAATTATTAAGTTTTCCCAAAAACTATCTCTTCTATATACTATTTAAACACGGATTTGAGAAACCTAGAAATGTTTGTTTATATATTATTTGCGGGCTTCATGATATTTGATTAATACGAAACTTGCTCCTTGTGACCTTGAGAACATGGATCAATACGTTTGCTGAATTGACAATATGAAGGCCAAGATTCATATATAATCTTTTGTTCGCTTCATCGTCTCTAATCCAAATACGGTTGATGGGGTGGGTAAGGTAGGGTATGACGGGGTGATTGGTAGAGTAGAGTGTTGTAGGGTTAGGTAAGAGAGCAAAGAGGTACATAATAGAGAAATATAAAAGAGATTGATTGTATTTCATTGATTGATAGAACATTACAATATATATAACCTAAATAAAGATAGATAGATCCCTATCTAAACCAAAGAATATATCCTAACATAATTCAAATTCAAACATAATTATCTAAATAACTCAATCTTGTCAGTATCTCTAACACGCCCCCGCAATCCCATGGTAATGCAATGAACATGGAGATTGACTCGATATGAATGAATCTGGTCTTCTTCACATTGTGTCTGCAACAAACTTCGTCATATCAATCGGCATCCACTTCTTGACAACTTGATATTGTTTGAAACTGTAATGGATGACTCAAAAAGTTCGGAAGAGTCATATAAGAAATTATAGAGGAAGAAAGATTTGGAGGGAATATCATACCCTAAATAAAAGAAATAGAAGAAGAGAAGAATTTAAATATTGAGATAGAGCAAATCAAGTGACTGAAAGTATATATGCCGATGATAGGAGTGAATAGAGAGACACAATTGAATTTGAGTACGAGAAAGAAATAAGAAAGGGCGTAGAATGCTTGGAAGCAAAAGAATAGAGGAGGAAGGCAGAGAAAAATAAATATATCGAGGACTATCACTATTTAAGGTATTGGATCGTTCATAATTTTTTTTTGTAAAGAATAAAAGAAAGAATTAACCACGGATTGTTGGGGTTTGAGAGATGAAACCTGACAAGAGAAGAATTTATTTGGAAAATTAAAATAAAAATCAATAAAAACAATAAACAGATCAGCTGATATAGGACTTGTAAACTGGTATTTTAAAGAAAAGAGAAATTTGAAAAGCAAACAGGAAGAAAAGATGGAAAGGAAGGGAGGTTTTATTTTTTATTTTATTAATAAGAGATACCCATCCGTCCCGTAATATAAGTCTTTTTGGTTTTTTAATAGTGTCCCAAAATATAAGTCATTTTCACAAAACAATACAATATTAAATGCATTGTTTTCACTTTCACACCAAACAATGTAATATTATTAGCTAGTCCCCAAAAATAATACAATATTTTGCATTGAAATATTAAAAACAACTCATTCATTATGTTTTCTTAAACTGTGTGAAATGGCCAAAAGGTCTTATATTATGGGACGGAGGGAGTACTATAATAGAGAAATATAAAAGAGATTGATTGTATTGCATTGATTGATAGAACATTACAATATATATAACCTAAATAATTATAGATAGATCTCTATCTAAACCAAAAATATATCCTAAGTACATTGTGGTTGTAAGTTAAGGTAAGGCAGGGTCGGTAGAGAGGTAGGGTAATGTGGGGTGATTGGTAGGGTAAACTGGGTGGTGCGGCTGGGGGCTACCCCACGTCACCTACCCCTACCCCTTCCACCATATCATAGATTATGCACCATACCCTACCTTATCCCATATGGCTCACCCAACCTTAATCCACTACAATACCCTACTTATCACTCAAAATGTAACATTTTATATAATTTATTTAATTCTATTCTTTCAAATTTCAAACGCAATAATGGAATAAGTTTATTCAATTTCTATGATTTTATTTTATTCTACTCAATTTCAATTTCATTTCTTCGTAAGAAACATGTCATAATGTCCCTAAAAAGAAAAACATAAATAAATATTCGTCTCATTTTCGATTTAGTGAATACGTGTCTCGTATACCAATGATGTATTGGCCTAGTGGTTAATATTGTGGCTCTTTAAAATATTGAAATAATTGTTGAGAGAAATTATAATAAAAATGATAGAATTAAAAAAATAATAATAGTAAATAAAATAATGATGTTAATAAAGTGGACGCGAATGAATCTAGGGAATGAGGGATAATGACACCAACATTTCATCAATTAAGGAGAATCAAAGCTTTTTGAAACTTTTGCATAAATTGCAAAACTATTTTATTTTATTTTATTTGCCTTTTTTTTCCAAATACAAAAACAACACATTTTCTCTTCCATCCATCTTTTTTAAACACTCATATTTTTCAATCCAGAACTCCAAATTTAAAAATTCTTTCACCAAATTTCTATTTTTTATTTTTTCATGCTTTTTATTTTGAGATCACATTCAACATATTCCGACGTGATTTCAAAAAATCCGTTATCGAAATTCACTATTATTCGAAATTCAATATCAAAATTCACTGATTTTTTGGATTTACTGGGGAGATTCACTGAGTAAATTTCGACAGTGAATCACACGAAAAATGATGTAATTATATCGAACCAAATCTCAAAACGAAGATCATCAAAAATATAAAAAAATTCAACGAAATTTTTATTGCGTTTGAATATCTAAATCAAAAGATATGAGTATTTGAAAATGGTAGAGGAAAAAGAAAAAAAGAAAATAAAATGGTCCAGCAGGCACGGCAGCTGCACGCGGTTTTTTGTTTTAGGCTTTGACTTTCATGTTATAAAAATTATGAGAGTTGTCTATTTAAAATTGTGTTTTTATCCCTAATTCTCCCATGAATCTTTATGGAATTTCTATCCTCGCTCGAAAAAATAAAATTTCGACAGAAAGTATGCCGAATAATTACCCCTACCCTTAACTCAATCCAACATATCATTGGTTGAACCCTAAACCAATCTTAAAAAACAATGGTTACGGTTACATCAAATGGACATGGACCAAATTCAAAAATATTTTTGAATGTTATAGATAAGTACCAAATGACCTCTCTTTGAATTATAATGGAAAATAGTCTTCCCCTCTTTAAATTAATATATATATATATATATATATCAGCTAATCAGCATCACTTATTGGATTAACGACGGTATAAAATTGTTTTTCTCCTATACATGCATTACTGGATTAACCATAATATAAAACAGTTTTGTACGTTTAAATGACATGACTGAAATTGAAATCTACATAAATATCTCAGCATGCCCTGCCATTTTAAGCTTTAATTAAAATGTATTATTGGCAACCAAAAAAGAGGGCCATATCTCTTGTCTTCTTGTCTACAAAATCCGTATCTCAACCACCAGCTACACGTTACTTGCTTGGTCTACATTGAAAAAGAAACTCATATGCTTCATTTATTGAGTTTGAGGGGGGTCCTTTTATTTCCATAGGGAAATGATTATCCGAAAATAGCTAAAACATTGACGGGTCTGTTTCCGTCAGGTAGTTTGGAAGGAAGACTTGGACGTGGGATATCTGGCCTCTTCGTGGTGCTCCGATCAATGAGGTTATCGCCGTCGGGCGGTGGCGTTTATCGATGTTGGTGATGAACTCACGGTGGTAATATGAAAGCAATAAATACGAGAGAGAGATAACAAATCTTGATAGAAATAAATGCGCAAAAAGTTGTTCTCTATATCTTCATTAATGTCATAGTGGGGTATTTATAGGAAAGGATAAAGTCAGTAAAAGACTACTCGTGCTAAGCGCGCGCCGATGCCCGACAGATGGCGCTTGGCCTCGCGATTCTATCTAAGCTTATGAACTTTCCATTTAACTAATATTCTCATAGAATGGGCCCGCATCTTTGGGGCGGCCCCCTATGCTTATGATGATGGCGGGATGACCAAGAAGTTAGCGGCCGCGCGCTTATGCTCTGGGAAAGAGTTTGACTTATGTCCTCAGGCGAGTTGACCGGGATAATGGGACCGTGTCGAGTTCAGATCATCAATGGCCCCTACTCTGCGGGGCGGAAATTTGTTGCGGCGTAGAGTAGTATATCGGTCGAGGAGTCTCCGTTGTCGAACACTCTTGGAAGACAAAAGTTGAGCGGACTCAGATTAGGGATACAAACTCGTAGAGCCTCATCAAAACCTTTCTTAAGAAAAACCCGGTGGGAAAAAATCTTAAGCAAGGAAAAGAGTACTCTCTGCTTGTATCGTAAATCTCAAGACCGCTCCTTCGAGGCGAGGCGGGTTGCGACATGAAGTTGATGCAACATATCCCGCGAGCGCCGTGAAGTTGAAGCTATATCTGAAAGGCTTGCCAATCACTACAAGCGGGTTTCCTCCTCCTAGTACACGTTAGTGGTGATCCTGAGTCGCCGTCGCGCTTTCGGTAGTTCGCAATCGATCGCAAGCAACAAGTGGATCTCGACCTACCAGCCGCCCCCTTTTCGAGATATAGGAAGCGATCTTCTCTCATCCGGCGCGCCTACCAGTCGCCTCCCCCTCATATAAAGCGATCCTCTCATCTTGGATCTCACTTGCGGACTCGGTGATTGTAAGGGGCCCAATTCTGGTGAAAGACGCTTTGCCATTCTTCCCAGACAGCGTCGACCATGGCCCCCTGGCAGTTTCCATTCCGGACTAGACGCACAAACTTTTTGAACAGTTTGCTTTGTGCGGTCTGTGGATCCGATCGCCGATGAATACCTCTGATCCTCCTGTGAGCTCGCAGGACTCTGGATTCACTTATCTCGCCTTCCTCCTCACGCCTAACTCCGCAATCTCGTGCAAAGCAAGAAGCGCGGCAATGTATCAAGATTCTGCTCCATTTCCACTCGTGGTATTAAAATTGAGGTTGTTCTTCCCACGATGGGTTATGGAGGAAGTGCAAGCTGGATTCCGTGATGCTCGTTGCCTTTGTAATCCTCCATAAATTCGTATTCAACATTATCCGACCGAGACATTCTTGTTTTTCTCGGGATTTTGTAAGGAAGAAAACGAGTTATTCGAATGGGAGAAGAAGCATCCGTGGAGGAGGCGGTGAAATGGCGGGCTTTTATAGAGAGGGTGGCGTGTTGGGCATGGATTACCATAATGGTGGGACGATGGATCGACGGCTATCTGAAGAGACACTCATAATGACCGGCGTAATGATGGTTATCTGAGAGGTTTACCGTCATTATGAGCATTCGAAGGGACGGTTATTTATGGTGGGTAGTCATGGGCTATTTTTCGTCCAAAATAGTCCCTAGTCAAAGTAGCCTCTATTAAACACGGCTAAAACTCGGAAGACCACCAATGATGGCTTTTGAACCGCTTCCATCCGTTGGGATACCTGACGCTTGTGGACGCAGCGAGGGAGAGATGTGATGACACTGCGATCGCGATTTGAGGTGCACAAAGATGTAGCGATCCGTATATGCCGCGAGGAGTCGCTTCGTCGCCGCGACTGCGGCTTGAGAGCTTGCGATGTAAATCGTCCGTGCTCGTTGGTCTGACCGAGGTCGACATGTTGAGGTGCACAGCATAGAGCGATCCAGATATGCCGCGAGAGTCGTTCGTCGCCGCGATCGCGCTTGAGAGCGCGCGCGTTTGCGGCTTGAGAGCTTGCGATATAAATCGTCCGTGCTCGTTGAGTGGTCCGACCGAGGTCGACATGTTGAGTTGCACAAAGATGTAGCGATCCGTGATATGCGCGAGGCCGCGAGTGAGTTTCGGTCAGCCGCGATCGCGGCTTGAGAGCTTGCGATGTAAATCGTCCGTGCTCGCTGGTCCGACCGAGGTCGACATGTTGAGTTTCGGGATTTAATCATTTTCTCGCGATCCCGGCGAGATGGCGTCATTTGTGTTGGCGAGCGAAAAGCGTGCATAAGCGAAGCTATTACAGGTGGCGCGCCACGTGGAGCAATACAAATGGGCTGCAGAACGCTGCGTATCATTAAATGTGGCGTCCTTTAAGTTCTGACAAGGTGACGTTTCGCCGTAGGACGTGACGGCTGGTAATGATGGCGTTTCGTTTTTTACGCAAATTTCAAATTTCAAAGCGCCGTGTCGGATTCAACTTTTCGCTTTCCGCGTAAACTGAACCGTTGGATGAAGATAATCACAACCGTTGGTTGGTTGACTGCCTGTCTATTTAAGGGGGTGTTGCCCCTCCTTTTACCACCTTTTCGAAAACCTTCTCCAAAATTCCCAGGCTGATCAAGCTAGAAATCAAGAGCATCCTGTGGTGGTTTAGAACCAAGTTTCCAGAATTCTGAGGCTGAGGCTGTGTTTGAACTTCATCGGAGTGAGCCTTTTTCAGCGATCGGAGCGATCATCCTTGTCTTCCCAATTTTCTGCCATCCAGATCATAAAGGTACCATATTTATCCGATCTAACACTGGGTTTTTCTTTGTTGATCGTCTTTTTGTGGTTGATTCTTGCCTGTATAGATCATAAGTATGCTTTTGTCCCGTAGATATTCGGATTTTTGAGGTTTTCTAACCGGTGATAGAATCCGTATGCCTAAGCCCTTCTTTTGTGAATTTGAAGCCTTCAGGGATTAGGGTGCAATTTTCAATTTTTCCGTGTAGTATGTCTTTATGACCCCTGTTGCCCTCAGGCCGCTGGCTTGCGCGAAATGGGGCGGTGTCGACTGAACAAGCGTTGATCCACCTCTCTTCATTTTGCAAAGATGTCGCCACACGCCAGGACGATAAATGATCAAGAGGAATTTAGTTATGGGGATGGCGGGGCCGAGGAAAGGTCGGGCGGCGAGGTTTCACCTTCCCATTCTGACAAAGAGGACTCGCGTCCTGCGACTGGCGAGGCCCAAAGGCTACTTATAACGAGGGGCGCTCAGCGGCTTTCTGAATCCTTGCAGCACTTAGCTCCCAGAGAGCGAATTTCTAAGACCGCCGGTGAAAGGATTCAGACGGCGTCCGCCTCCAAAGCCGCAAAGCGAAGGGGGGGACCGTGGGGGCACCTAAACTCGCTAGCTCCGCCCCACGAGGGGAAAATCCAGACGCCTTGAGATCTGCGAGTCTTTGGAAGAGGGTGGCAAGTCGAAGGCCATGCATCGCGCCGCCGATGTAGAATGGAGATCTTTGTTGACCGGCGCGCGACTTTAACACCGCTTATCCGCGCCCGATACCGGCTTTCCGACGACTATCATTTTTGTCCGTGCATGGACAACCGACGATATGATTATACTTGTGGGCGCCTACCAGACCGCTTGTATGTTCCTTTCGACACTTTCTGGCGGGGTTCAGGCCCCTTTCGATCCTTTTTGGTGGAGGTGATGTACTTGCTTTGGAAGCCTTGCGGCGGACTTTCACCCTAATGTTTGTTAGGACCCAGCGGCGTTTATTGCGACGCGTCGCCTTAATGGAATTGAGCCTCTCCTTGGGCCTGTTTAGGGAGTTCCATGATTTCGCCGGCACCCAAACTCCGGTCGTGTGGCGTGAGGGCGCGTGAGGGGAGGCCTCGCCTTTTTACCCCGCCGACAACAAAATCTACAAGCTGAGCCAAAGAGTGATGCGGGTGCAATCCAGGTCGGATGGCCATTCCCGCATTTTGGGAGTCGGGCTACACGCGACTGGACTCCAAGTGGCTCAAAGCGCGTGGTTCCTCTCGCAAAGCCCCTGAAGAAGTAGAGCGATTGTGGCCTTGATAAGCTCTGCAAGACGGTCGGCCGCCATGGGTGCAGTCCGCATGATCGCCGTTCGGATGTTGACGAACGTAAAAAGCCGGGGGTATCAAAAGCGCAAGGATGGCATCGGATCCCGGCCAAAATTGGGCCGCTCGGGATTTTACTGTCGTGAACATTCCCCGCCATCATATGGAGCTTAGTGATCCCGACCGGTCGGCGAGTGCCACTCGTGGTAGGAACTTTCCGCCGCCATACTCCGACGAAGAGATGTGGCGGTGATTGGTCGAGATTCGCAAAGAACGAAGAACATACGATCACTGTGGCAGCGTGGCCTTGATTCCGGAAGATTCGCAAGCTGGCCTTGATTCCGGAAGCGTTTGACTCTCCTTTTGTTATTGATAAAAACTTTGTTGTTGATTTGTAATATTAACTTTTGTTTCCGGCTGATGTGGGGCTCGCCACCCTGTTAACTTTGATCCTTTTCCTTCTGTGCACATTGGGGCCGCTGCATGGCCATTTCGTTTTATGCCTTTGTTCTCTGCTTTGGTATTTTGAGTTATTTTTATTTTTGCTAACCCAAAAATACACAAGCCTGTGCGCGGGGTCGGGGCGGCGCTGGGCACAGTCCCCCTACTCCTTTTTTTTTTTTTTTTTTTTTTTTTTTTTTTTTTTTTTTGCTAAAAGGAAGAAAAATATATACACAAGGAACAAAAACTTCCAAAAACGAGAGGACTACATGTAATATCTCTTGAGGTTGGCGGCGTGCCAAAGTATTCTCATATTCACGGCCATTCCTGCCTTTGAGATAATATGTCCCTTCTTTAGCTCATGCGAGAGATCCGAAGGGGTCCTCCCAATTGTCGTCTAACTTTTGGGTTTGCGGCGGGCGGCTTCACATTTAATTAATATGAAATCTCCGCCTTGAAAAAATGGTGGCGCATCTTCTTATCGTGATGTCGCTTAGCGCCATCTTGAAGTTAGCCAAACGGGTCGCCGCTGCGCCTTTTTTTTCTTGAGCATGTCGAGCTCAAACTCACGCGATCGCTCGTTGGTGTCCTCGTTGAAATGCGACACTCTGATGCTAGGTAGAGACATCTCCACTGGTGTCATCGCCTCCGAACCATAAGTCAGGGAGAATGGGGTTTCTCCTGTGGTGGACTTTTTGGCGGTCCGGAGCGACCATAAGATCGCGGGCAGCTCATCTACCCACCTGCCTTTCTTTCCGCATAGAGTGCGTTTCAGGCCTCTGAGCACTTGTTTGTTTGCGTTCTCTGCCTGACCATTACTTTGAGGATAGCCGACCAAGACGTCGCATGAATGACGCCATGCTCTTTACAAAACTCGCCGAATTCCGCTCGAATCGCGGTCCATGGTCGATATGATGATGCGAGGTACCCGAACGAGTCCACACTTGATCCATTAAAAATAGATGACCTGGGTGGTGGCGATCTTCTCGAGGGGCTTCGCCTCTGTCCATTTGGTGTAATAATCACCACATTACTATGTACTCGCATCCTCCGCGCCTTTAGGCATTGGACCGACGAGGTCGATGCCCCACATTTCGAAAGGCCATGAAGCGTGATTTATGCTCGCTTACTGAGGGTAACTGGGTATATCTCGTACCTTTGACAGGGTCGATTCCCTAACGAATATATCCGCATCCTCAACAAGGTAGGCCAAGAGTATCCTCGCGGTGATCGCTTTTTGTGAGAGTGTTCGACAGTTTGGATGCCCGCCGCACACTCCTTGATGAAGCTTCATGGAGGATACCTCTACTTGCTCGGCCTCGACACACAATGGAGCAGAGGTTTGGAGAAAGAGCGCTCAGTAAAGTACCCCATTTTGCAAGACATATCTTGCTGCTCGGCGAGCCAAGGTTCTCGCCTATCTTGTTTGAAGGCAAAACTCCATGCTCAATATAATCCTTGACCTCATCGATCCAAAGCAGCCATGAGGAGGGTTGAATATCCATGACCTCGCATCTGCTGATGAAGGTTCCTCGAGGTATTCCAAAGGGATGTCAGAGCGAGCGCGCAAGGCGGCGTCGGATAACTTAGATAAATAGTCCGCCTCAAATTCTGAAAGTGCGTGGTATATAAGAGAGCTCGTAATATCCGAATCGATGACGTAACTTTTGGACCAGGTTGATGTATCACGCTTCGTAGTTTCAACAATAAATCTTATAACCTCCATTCACTTGATTGACAACCGCCAGTGAGTCGCAAAAGACGTGTATGTTCTCAACTCTCATTGCGAGGGCGAGCTCAAGGCCTGCGATGATCGCCTCATATTCACTTTGGTTGTTTGATGCCGTGAAATCGGGCGGCGCGCTTTCAATTTCTTCGACGCTCCCGGCTCGAGCAAGACGATGCCGCCCCGCAGCTCCAATTCCACTAGCGCCGCCAACGAACAATCGCCAACAGCTGGTGGGCCTCGTGGGGCCGCTAGAGCCGGTTTGTCGGGCGAAGTTGGTCGGGCGGGAAGTGGGTTGTGTTGTCGAGGGCTCTCGGAAGCTTGCTTCAAGAATGAACTCGCCAGGGCCTGTGCCTTTGATTGCCCTTCAAGGCTCGTGACTTGATGTCGAATTCGGTGAGCTCAATTGCCCATTTCTCGAGACGACCGGCGAGGTCCGCTTATGTAAAACTGACGCAGCCGACTATCCGATAGTACAATGATCGTATGTGATGAAAAATATGCACGGAGCTTTCTAGTCCGCTATAACAAGAGAGTAAGCCAATTTCTCTCGCGTTAAAATATCGACCTTCTACAGGATCGAGAGCCTTCAAACATAGTAAATGGGCTTTTGAACGGGATTCTCGTGAGTCCCTCTTCCTTTACAAGAATCAAGCGCGACGACCTATCTCGAGGCCGCCAAATATAAATAAAGTCGGTCGCCACGATAGGACTTACTAAAAGAGGCGGGTCGACTGTATTGCTTGAGCTCTTCAAAGGCTTCAGCATTCTCCACTCCATTCAAACCCCTTGCCGCCTTTCAAAATTTTATAAAAAGGAAGGCACCTGTCTGCCGATTTCGAAATGAACCGCCCCAGAGCGGTTATCCTTCCATTCAACCTCTGAACCTCTTTCACAGTCGTTGGAGGCGCCATGTCCAGAATGGCTCTGATTTTCTCAGGATTTGCTTCGATGCCGCGCTGTGTGACCATGACCTAAGAATTTTCCAGCTTTGACCCCAAACGTGCATTTGACTGGGTTTAACTTCATGTTGTTTTCTCGCACGTTCGCGAAAGTTTCCCTCAAATCTGCTATGAAGTCGCATATGCTGGATTTGATGACCATGTCATCTATGTAAGCTTCCATATTGCGGCCGATTTGAGTGTGGAAGACCCGGTTGATCATCCTCTGGAATGTTGAACCTGCATTCTTCAGGCGAAGGGGCATCATTTTGTAATAATACATGCCGCCCCACCTCTGGAAAGCGAGAAGTTGTCTTTCGCCCCCGGCCATACGGACTGATGGTATCCGCATAGGCGCCGACGAAACCGAGGATTTCAAAACCCGCTTATCCGATCTACCATTCTCGTCTACGCGGGGTAGCTCATAGGGATCCTTGGGGCAGGCTTTGTTCAAGTCGGTGAAATCTACGCACATTCGCCACTTGCCGTTGTGCTTCAAAACCATAACGACGTTGGCTAGCCAAGTAGGATATTGTAGTTCTTCAATGATATCCGCCGCAAGTAGTTTTGCGATCTCAATTTTACACCCTCTTCCTTTGCGGTTGAAAATTGGCGAGCCCATTCTTCAATTGGCTTGAAGTGGGGATTCACGTTAAGACGGTGGAGTGCGACTCGTGGTCGACGCCTCGCATGTCAGTGACCTCCCAAGCAAAGGCCTCCAGGTTCTCTTTCAGCACGTTGATTAGTGCGGACATATCGGCCTCGGTGAGGTGCGCCCCGACTTTGATCTTTTGGTCGGGTATCTCTCATTGATGATTACCTCGACGAGCTCCTCTCGCTTCAATGCTTGGATCATCTCAGATATCGCAATGTGTCGCATATAATTTCCTTTTGCTGTTTCTTAGGCGGAGGAGGGCTGTTCGTGCCTTGTCCCCGCTCGATATGAGCTTCCAGCGCTCTTTTCTTAGCGCTCGCCTCCAACTCGGCCGTGGACTCACTTATCCGGGGGTTGACTCGCCCGGCGGTACTTGGGATCTCAGCTGTATCGATTATCACTTGAGCTTCTTCCAACAGATTTATTGAATTCGTGATGGGGTTAGTCCCTGCTGGTGCGACGGGAGGTGTAGCATGAGCTTGTCCTAGCACACCTTGGACTTCGGGCTCCCGTGCCCTTTTCAAACCTGCCTTTGATTTTGCCAAGTGGTCAAGATAAGTCTGTGGTCGGCTAATCGCCTGGCCTATCTTGCCATTTTCTGTATAAAATTTGACCCTCTGATGCGGAATGGAAGACACCATTTGAAACTTACGCATCGCAGGTATGCCCAGGATCATGTGGTAGCGAGCTGGCAGATCGACCACCAGGAATTCCACTTTTTCGATCCGGAAGGGCTCGAAGTCTCCGATGCGGACCTCCAGGTCAATCATTCCTTTAACCTTTACCTCATGGTTGGTAAAACCTCTAGCGAGCCCAGTGCACGGTTTCGATTGGCCTCGGTGAAATTCAAACCTTTGAGGCGCCAAGATAGATGATGTCTCTGGCGGCACTGTATTCACCAGACTCTGTTAACCCCGCACTTGCCGATCCCGATTTTGATTATGAGGGGCATCTCCATTGCTCCCGTAACAAAGCTAAGCTCGCTTTTTGTGAAAGTCAAGGCCTCTTCATCCGTCGCAGAGTTCTAGGCCGCCACGCCCAAATTCGTTGATCGAGTTGATCTGTTTTTTATCTCGCTCTGTTGCTTTAGCGGGCTTTCGTGGATGACATTAAGCTCGCGCCATACTCGGGCGGCGACGAGTCTCTGGTTGGCACCGCCGCCAATTTGAACCGATCTAACTTTCCTCCCGGCCATTTTGTTCAGATCCTTATCGTGGAAAAACAATCATCCGTGTTATGGCCGTGATAATTATGAAACTCACAGAATTTGCTTGTGTCCGCTTTTTTAACACCGCTCTTCGCTACGATTGTCGCGGGGCTTCCGGATGTGTTCAAATTTCGCTCAGATCGCCGACGGTCGGGCATTCAATGGAATGTAATCTTTACGCCGAACTTTTGCGCCTTTTTGAAATCACGGTCGTCCGTTCTTTCGCCGGATTGACGGCCTCCTCCTTTCTTTGGGGATCGGCCTCGAGTACTATTGGACGGGCCGTGGGATCAAATTGAAGGCCCCGTTTCTCGCGGAGATGACCTCGACGGTAGTAAACTTCCGGCCTGCTCCAACATGTCCTCGTTGGTCGGAGCGTGCATCGTTAAGTGTGTCTTAAGTTCGCCGCCCACCACCCGATTAAGAATGCCATCATGACCGTGGGTTCGGGCTCGTCCCGTGTTTGATCGTAAACTTGGACGAATTTCTCGTAATACGACCGGGCGGACTCCCCAGTGTCCTGCTTTATCAAAAACAGATCGGTTGTGGTCTTGCGAGGTCTATGCGCTGTCTTGAATTCTGTCAGGAACTTTGTGCGCATATCCTCCCAAATTGTTAATCGATCCGCCGGGCAATTTGCGAAGCCATGTAGAGGCTCTATCTTTCATGCAACCCACCATAGCCACGCACCAGGCCGCGCTATGGCGAGTAGCGAGCATCATTTTACTCTCGAACGAAGCTATCCATTCGTATGGGTCTGACTTACCCTGATAATCCGTTATGTTGATGTTGGAGACTCGGCGTCGCGGGAGGCTCGCTATGAGCGAGTCTGAAAGTGCATCCATAGCAGCCGCTTAGGTTCCTTATCCTCTTCTCGCTTATTCTTTTTCATCTCCGTAACCATCAACCTCGATCTTCAAATCGCCGGTTGGTCCGGTTCGAGGTGCGCCTCGAGTGGGCGTCGCCCTCGCCAATCGCTGAGCCTTCTGCTTCGCCCGTGCTCTTCTTCTCGTGATAATGTCCCGGGATTTTCACCGAGGGGCCCGAGCCTCCGCCTCGACGTTGCCTCGCGTTCCTTTATCTTCATCCTCGGTGGTGATGGTAAAGCTCTACGCTTTCCCAGCGGTCGTGGTGCCGATATTCTAGTTTGGTCAGTATTCACCGTGCCGAGAGGAGGATACGCTTTCCCTCGATGCTCGTGGACGCCGAGCTCGCGTTGTTTCCCCATGTTTGGCCATTTCCACGGAGGGGCGATGACGTTAGGTCCGGCGCTCATGCCCTCTATGGTTGGTTGAAGAAGGATCAATTGCTAGCGCTGGCGGGCCGCGGAGATTAAGATCTCGTTGGTCGCCTTCATTCTCGCCAGCAGATTCACCATAACTCTTTATTCTTGCCGAGATCGCCTCGCTAGAACCGGGCGGGCGGGGGCCTCTTTGTCTGGGCCCTCGGTGTTAATCTGTCTTCGGGCGAGCTCTGCCTCTAACTGAGTGTTTTTCTTTCTTAACTCTAAGAACTCGCGGTAATCGACGGTTGTACGGGCGGGGTCGCTCTCATGAGACCTCGCTGGGCGATCCGCTTTTCGCCGGTTGGGTGTGACGGGGTTAGGCGGCAGGTTAGCCATGATGGGAGGTCTGATGCAAGTCTGACAACAAGCTTTCCAAGGTAGCAAGTGGGATTATTGCCTCTGACACAAGCCAACTCTAGTATCCTTTTCAAAAGGTAGTTGATGTGACGTGACGTGACGTGATCTGCTGTCAGATTTTATGTACGCAACATCCGATGAACCTTTTACCCTCCTACAAGCAATCGATCCCAACACAGATATGCTACAAGTTGAATTTTATGGCGTTCACACCGTCCTGATCAACATGCAAATCGGAAAAACGCTAACCACAGCCGTTTCTTAGCGGTTCATATAAGATTATCCCAATAGTGGTGAATCTTCAAACGCAAGATTGGGATAGTCTACATAAACACATGAGCTATTTTTCAACGGACTGTGAAGACAAAGATAACCGATTTGATGATGATAAACTGGAATAACAAACCTGTTATACAAGGGAGACGGAGATCGGTACAAGCTGAGCAACTATGGAGTTCACGAAGGTGTTGAATCCTTTGAAGAAAACGCTTCCCGTAACGGAGCCAATTGACGGTCCATTTCCGCCAGGTAGTTTGGAAGGAAGACTTGGGCGTGGGATATCCGGCCTCTTCGTGGTGCTCCGATCAATGAGGTTATCGCCGTCGGGCGGTGGCGCGATATCGATGTTGGTGATGAACTCACGGTGGTAATATGAAAGCAATAAATATGAGAGAGAGATAACAAAGGTTGATAGAAATAAATGCGCCAAAGTTGTTCTCATATCTTCATTAATGTCATAGTAGGGGTATTTATAGGGAAAGGATAAAGTCAGAAAAGACTACTCGTAAGCTAGCGGCGCCGATGCCCGACAGATGGCGCTTGGCCTCGCATTCTATCTAAGCTTATGAACTTTCCATTTACTTGGTATTCTCATAGAATGGGCCCGCAGCTTTGCGGGCGGCCCTTATGCTTATGATGATGGCGGGATGACCAAGAAGTTACGACGTCGCGCTTATGCTCTCCGGGAAAGAGTTTGACTTATGTCCTCGGACCAGTTGACCGGGGATAATGGGACCGTGTCAGGTTCCGTATCATCAAACATGATGTAATAAAAATATACAAAATTTCGAAAACAACCCATTGGCCCAACGACTGGTGCTGTGGTTACTAATTTGAAAATTTCGAATTCAAGTCACGGTGAAAATAAAAATATTCATACATATATAAAAATATACAAAATTCTTGGGTGTACTGTTCACATTAGTAAATGGGTGTACTGTTCACATTAGTAAAGACTTCAAATATGAAGGGAATGTTAATTTTATTTAGGGGTAAAGGATTTGATAGAGAGTTATTGTGGGTTTCAGGTTTGGATATTCTCCCTATACTAGATTTCGGGGTAGAAAAAAATTACCATTGTGGACACTCTTATCCTTAGAGCAAGTCCAATGGTGGGTGTCAAACCCCTTTTTTGACACCTATAGGAAGGTACTAGCATATCCAATGGTAAAATTGATAGGTATCAAAATTTGATATGGTGCTGGAGAGACTGTATTTTGTACCTCCCCTAATACCTTTGAGAATGCAAACACGCGCTTGTGGAGGAAGTGACCAAGAAAAGAGCAAAAGTTGGCCCGCCACTTAATTTCATTGTCCCCCTCCCTCCCTCCTCCTTTTTCTACTTTACTTTTGTTGATTGTGTAATCTTCCTAAATTATCAAACGTGCCACGTGGCGATACACCCATTTTCATTTGAATTTTTGTCAATATATCCATCGTATATAATTTCTTTGTTAAATAACCGATATTAAATCACATGCTTCTTGTATATAGTTTTTCAAAATTATTGTTAGGTTATTTTAAAAAAAAATTATTGTTAAGTAAAAAAATATGTTAATTAATACGACATTATTATTTTTGTGAGTCAAGACAATATTTTTTATATTATTGAAACATTCATAAATTTAATCAAAATGGATTTAAAAAAAAATGATACTACTAAGTTTTGATATTTTGGGTTGGAGATGAAAATTTGATACCTATCTTTACACTGTTCATATGTATCAAATTTGGGTTGGAGTTGCCCTTACCCTCCATCCCATACCTCTCCCCAACCCACCTTGCTCACACCAATCACCCTACCCTCACCCCCACTTACCTTAATTAACCGGTCTATCTTACAACTTTCACCTTGTCATTACCACTTTACCGCAACCCTCATCACCCCAACGCCCTTACCACCCAACATCACTCTTACACCACTATTCTTAAATAACCCCATCCCACCCAGCTCACCATATGCCCAAACTCACACGGTCACACTATCCCGCTCCACCCCCACAATTCTACTACTCTAAATCTAATCATCTATCTTCATTATCGATCACCCATTTTTCGTTTCATTCAATCGCGTGGCAAACGAATTAGTGAAATAACTCCATTATATATTACATTCATACATCCAAACTGCTCATATAAATCTCAATATTGGTGTGTGGTCTTTCAAACGATGGGTACCTCCATGATGAATGATTGAAAATCATAATCATGATGTACCTTCAAAATTTATTTTATTTTAAAAATTGTTTCCATGATATATATTATTTTATATAGTCAATACATTATTTATTACTATTATTTCTTAAATAAACCGTTTAAACGCATAGATATACCGTAGATCATCTATCCTTTTATTATCTATAATCTTTTCACATTTTAATTTTTTTTTTTAATTTTTAATATTGAATGACACATAATTAAGCCTAGATTTTGAATATTGCTTGAACTAAACAAAAAAAATAATACCATTGTGTAATTTAGTATGTTGTTGAAGACGTGGTTCTTTTGTGACACGCAAATACAATCAAATAATACAAAGTAGTGTTTATATATATAATTCTTTTTTCTGTGTGTAATGCTTAAAAAATAAGGGAAGGGATCGCAGATCTAGAGAATAATTCCTTCCATATGGAGTGTTTCACAATTCATGATATGATAATAGAACTAGTTGACTCTATCATTGTTATTTATTTCACAAAATGATACGATAAGTTGACTTTATAATTTATAAACCCAAAGGATAAGTCAACACATTTGATTATCCCCAAAGGGTGTTATGGATATTTTTTTTTTTTTCATCCTCAAATGGTACAATGGATAAGTCAAACAATATTGAATTGGAAATCAGTGACCATATATATTTGCTTGGAATGAACAGCCAAATAACACTTCTTTTTATTTTATTTTAATAATAAAAGCTATCAAATGAAACTTACCTAAATTGGATAAAGGTCTCACATTGTTCTCTCTGTCGACAATTTTTTTATTTTTTATTTTTGGTCTCTCTTCATCATTTTTTTATATTTTTATATGAACTCTTTAGTCTCCAAACTAAAGGGGTGGATTAATTATTTATTCATTTCACGAGTTGTGCGTTTATTAATTATCATTTTCCACAAGACCGTACTAATATTTTGCGTATATTTCAAATGATAACAACAATATCATCTTGAATTTAAACTACAAGATTGAAAATTTTAGGAGAATGAAAAGCTTGTCCAGAAAAAAAAGGAGAATGAAAAGAAAAAAAAAAAAAAAAGAAAGTCGGTTTAGTAAGAGTCGTCTACTAAGATCCAAAGTCATTTTGTAGATGATAAATTCAGACGCACGGCATTATATCTCATGATTACGCACACATTATTTATCATCCAAAATTGCACAAAAAGAAGATTTCAAAACAATTACATACGTGAAGTTTGTGTTATTGGTCGCTCAAAAACGGAGATCTTCTCGTATATTAAAGAGCGGAGGGCAAAAAAAAAAATTATCGGGATGGAAAAGAAAATTCCTCTCCCCAACCGGTAAAGAGGTTCTAATTAAATCCATTATTCAAGCTTTACCGCAATATGTTATGCAGTGTTTTGCTCTTCCTAACGGGATCATTGCAGATTTAGAAAAGATGGCTAGACAGTTTTTCTGAGATGCTAATGATGGCCAACGCAAAATTCATTGGAAATCTTGCTATACGTGTTGCAAACTAAAAGGAGAAGTAGGTATGGGTTTTAGAGATTTAGAGTGTCTCAATAAAGCTCTCTTGGCCAAACAAGCGTGGAAAGTTTTACATGACCCAAATTCGATCTCGGCTCGTATACTGTAAAATTTTTATGGATGCTACCATCACTAGCCACCCTTCGGCAATATGGAGAGGAATTTTATTGGAAGAGACCTTCTCACGCAAGGTCTCCGTTGGCGAGTTGTTAATGGCAATTCTATTGATATAGCGGAATCACTATGGTTGCCTATGTTGTCATCATTTCGATCCCACGTCAACAGTTCAGTACTACTTAACATTCACAGGACTTGTATTCGGTGAAAACGGGCTATATCTTAGCCTACGATTTCAAATTTTGCAGCAACACGAGAGAGGAACCTTTTAGTTCCCATGGAAATCAGAGGCTATGGAATGAGCTATGGAAGTTGAAAGTTAAGCCATGATTTATTCACTTTTTGTGGAAGTTGATGCACAATGCTTTGTTTACGGTCGTAGGCTTAAAAACAAGAGGAATAGGCGATGGATAGTGCCAAGCATGCAATAAATCCAAAGAAAGTGCCTGGCACTGTTTATTTGAGTGTGTCATCGCTAAAGCTTTATAGAAATCATCCCCGTACGGTGATTGTCTAGGCTCTGTACGAGCTTGTTCCTTTTTGGATTTGCTGAACACCAGACCGTAAAACTACATTTTTTATCCAAAAATTTCTTCCCGTGGAGTCACCGGAGCCTAAAACTCTATTTTTTATCAACAAAACGATATTTTTTAACACCAAAACTACATCGTTTAAATAAAAAAAATTCTCCAGATCTCAGTGGGATCACGTGACCCCATCCTGATATACATGCCTCCGCCTCTAGCTGGAAGAGATTTTAGACTTTCAATACGAGCTCAAGGTGGCCCAACTAGTAACACTCCTCTGGAATATATGGAAAACACGTTGTTCTTTGATCTTTGAGGAAAAGGACATTCATATTAATTCCTGCTTACACAATCGCATGTTGAAGCTGAAAATTATTATCATGTCGTGAATCACCAAGGGACAAACCCGGTCGTTCAAAAGTGGGCCCAAGCTTGGAAACCTCGTGAGGGTGGTTTATATAAGTTTAAGGTCGACGCGGCATTCAATGACACAAAGACAACAATAGGAGGAGTTCTTAGAGACAACCGAGGCAGAATCATCAAGAGTTTTTCAAAAAAATTAGAAGGAATGTACGACATGGAGATTGATGAAGCTTTAGCTATATACCTCTCCATCGTTTATGCTATTACGTGGGAGTATTTCCGAGTCATATTCGAAGGATACTCTCTCTCCACTTACCATCGTCTTCTAGCAAATGATGAAGACATTTCACCAGTGGGAAAAATTATCAAGGATTGTCGTAGGATGTTACATGATTTTATCTCTGTTTCGTTTTCTTTTTGTGAAGAGACATGAGAATATTCCTGCTCATTTTCTAGCTAGAGAAAACCTTAATTTATTAGGAACCGTGGAATTAGTACCTCTCCTCCCCATAATGTTTCTCTAGCTATTTCCGCAAATTGCGAAGGATAAATACTTCTTTACCCTAAAAAAAAAAGTTTGTGTTGAATGAAAATCTTAGACATTACAATCCCTTGGGCACTTTCAGATTTTCTATTAGATTTCACCTTTTGTAATTTATTGAAAAATAAATGTTCAAAATACTGTATATTAAGAGGATCCATATACATTAATTATTATATATTAAAAGATAAATGTTTAAAGATATATTGTACTAAAGCCTTCATTATGTGGAATTTTTTCTTTTTTTTGAGGGGAAAAGAAAATTTTTTATTAACTGCAATCAGTAGAAATAGCCAAGAGTCCATGAGAGGGCGGGAAGACGCCCCATTCCTATGTGGAATTTATTTTGATAAGTGATGAAGTTTTGTATATATTCTTTCATCAATGTTTAAATTTTTTTTTGTTGAGGAAATCATGTTTAATTTTAAATGCATGTTTTATCGAACATTTTATTTTTAATTTTTCAATTGATCTACTTTTATTGATCACCGGCTGGCTAAGAGTATTCACATCAGAAGCCCTATATCCTCCTCTATTCCTAAAATAAAGATAAAAAATGGAAATTTTTCTCAAATACCTCTACAGCAGAAGCTGTATCCTTATTTATTTTTAGAGTTAATGAATAGTGTATCCCTATTTATGAAGCACTATTCCTATTTTAATGGTATTTGGTACTATAGATGTTGTTATGGAGTGTTTTGAATTGAAATGTTGTAAAATAAGAATATATATTATTTTATATTATTTTAGGAATAAAAAAATGGTTTCTGACGTGAATAGCCTAACATACCTTACAAGTATGAAGCAAACATAGTAAAAACAACAACAATCATGACTAGCTAATAGCTATTATTGTTATCTAGACCCCAAGCTAAAACCAATCAGAATGACTAAAGTTTTTTTCATTGGTATTTTACCTTAAAAGAATTGAAAAATCCGACATATGTACATGTATCTAAGAAAATATTTATTACATTTTTCTCATTTTACTTTTCATTTATTATTCATTCACCCATTTTTCACTACTGCATTAATAATAAAGGTCTTTTTAGATTTTTCCATTAAAATTAATGACACATAACCAATTTAACCAACTTTCTTAATTTGTGTGAAACCCCCCCCCCCCCCCCCCAAATGGATTTACATTTTGGGACGGTGTTGGGACAGATTGTCCATACTCTTAATGTATAAGAAATAAAGTTTTGCCTTTACTACCACTAATTGGTTT
The DNA here is from genome assembly GCA_026214975.1 of Gentiana macrophylla. Classification (NCBI taxonomy): domain Eukaryota; kingdom Viridiplantae; phylum Streptophyta; class Magnoliopsida; order Gentianales; family Gentianaceae; genus Gentiana; species Gentiana macrophylla. The sequence continues at coordinate 182,751,525 of CM047805.1, read as the reverse complement.
TAGTAGAATGGTAAGCGCTTGATCCTTAACATGGTATAACTGTGCAAGTGGTGGGACAGATTGTCCACACTTGAGGGTCTGTGTTGGACAGATTGCCAACATTTGAGGGGGGTGGTGGGCAATCTGAGGGGGGGGGGTGTTGGGACAGATTGCCCACACTCTTAATGTATAAGAAATAAATTTGCGCCGTGTGTTGGGATAGATTGCCCACTCTCTTAAATAAATAAAAAAAATTGTGCATGTGTTGGACAGATTGCACACTTGAGGGGGTGTTGGGACAGATTGTCCACACTCTTAATGTATAAGAAATAAAGTTGCGCCTTTACTACCACCAATTGGTTTTAGTAGAATGGTAAGCGCTTGATCTTAATACTAGATAATTTGAGATAGAAATTATAGCCTGCAACGGAAAGAGCAAGCGTCAGGTCCAACATTTTCAGGTTATTTTAATACCTCTCATTTCATGTCAGGCCGACCTCATATTTTTGTAAGTCTCCGTCCAAATTCCTCCCGGTCCGTTGGAAAAAAAAAAAAAAAAGCAGCATTGAAATTTCCAAGGATTGAGAGGGAAATTTTAATAGGCCGGGGGTAAATTTCAACGGGCCGAAGGAAAATTTGCATAAAAGACTTATAGAAAATATTAAGTCTGACCCGATCAAACATGAAACAAGAGTGTTAAAATAACATAAAAATATAATTGAGCTTTCCTGATTGCTATAAGTTGAAGAAGCATGGGAAAATAGGGAGAAAGTGGACCCAACGTGAAGGGAGCATATGGTAGGATTTATTGACATCGATACGCGCAACTGCCACAAACTGACCAACAATTTGTGACAAACCCAGCCCTACTCTTTTTTTTTATTTTTTATTTTTTATTTTTTATAGGGAGCCCTACTTTTATTTTCCAGCAGAAACTACTGGCGGCCTGGAAATTCTTTCTTGTTTCATTTGTACAGTAACTGTATGATAAATATTAATTTACGTAGGTCTACGGTGTAAATTGATTAATCTATATGGATCTACGGTATAAATGAAGTAACTATGAAAGAAATACCCTTATTCAATAAGTCGACCGCTTGTATGACAAAATTTTTTGACAAAATATCTTTCTCTAATCTACATCATGCTTATAGCTGTGATTGTTTTGAGTTTTATTTTTAAACTCCTTTTACAAGAAAGACTTGAGGTAAGGCTACCACCGCCCAATATTACATTCATCCGTCCGTTTGTATGATAAAATTTCTTTCTCAAATCTACATCATTTTTATACCAGCATAATTATGTGGTTGTGATTGTTTTAAGTTTTTTTTTAAATTCTTTTTACAAGTAATAAATATGTGTTTAGATAATAATGATGTAAAAGACTTGAGGGAGTAAGTCTACCATTGCCCAATATTTGTAATGCCCCCAAACATGTGTTTGTTTGCGGTAAACGAATTATAAATGATCTGGTCAACTGTTTAGACCACCGTCTTTGATTAGTTTAAAAAGACTAACCCGAATTGACAAGATATTTATATCTCACACTTTGAGTGGGTATTCTACTATTTTAGCGATGTGAGACTTTGCAATACTAATGTCATAACTACTCAAATAACAAAATAGGTTAACATTGATCATGATGTGAAACTATTATAATCAATACTCCCTCCGTTTTTATATAAAAGAGAAGAATCATTAAGAAAATAATTAATATGTTTGGAAATGTATTTTTATTGGAGATTAAATGTTTTGTTGGTAAAGGAGTTTTTGAATTGGAATTGTGTAATATTTTATTGGTAGATAATAAATCTTTGCAGGGAAATGTAAAATAATGAGATAAATAAAAAATGACAAAAGTTTAAAAAAAAAGACCAAACATATTTTTTTCTTGAGTTACTTGTTGGGTGTGACCGATTGTAATATAAGATAGACTAGGGATTAAGGTAGGATGTCTTTAAAAACACCACATTTTTTCTACTTTACGCACCAAAACAATATTAAAAGTATGTACGTAATTACCTTAGGCACCAGAGGTCAAATTGTTAAATGATGATATTATCAAAGACACCACACCAAGTAATTTTACTATGTACAGATTCTTTTACTATTTCCATTTTTTATCATCACAAAACACCCACTAAGTTATAAAAATTACAATTTTATCATCATCTCTCCAACCCATTTATACACCACCAACCCACCACCACCTCCTCCTCCTCTTACCACCATTTCTACGATCCCTAAATACTTGTCCCCGTTGGTTGAGCTCTCAAATTATGATGGAGAAGTTTTCTGTAGTAACTAACAAATAATACAAATTTTGAGACATAAAAATATGCGCGTTGCTGCCATTCGGACCACCGGAAGACACGCTAAGCCGCCATCTTTTTTCTACGCACAAGAAAACAATCTGAAAATGCCGGTAACTTTAATGAACGCCCAGCAAGGGAAGCACGCACATTTAATTTGCTGGTTTTTTTTATTGTTTTGTTTTATTGTTTGAACCAACAAAATGGATCGATAGATAATGAAGAGAAAAGCAAATCTGAAAATACCAGCGACTTCAAAGAACGCAGTTTGGAAGCACGCACAATTGCATTTTTTTAAAACAGTAAAATAGATTGATAGATAAAGAAGAGAAAAATACAAACATATATCTTTTACTTGCATCAAATCCATTCCTCATACGGTCATACCCAAAAATTGACAGGCAGCAGGAAGAGGGGGAGGGGGTGCAGGAGGGAGGAGAAGGAGGTGGTGGTTGTGAAGTTTAGGTTACTTTAGAAGAAGTAGCCAGAAAACAAGAAGGGGACAAGAAAATTGACTTTTGGCAGCGTGGTTTTGGCAGCATGCCTTTAAAACATGCCGCAAATATTAGAATTTGCAGCGTGCTCATTATTTTACGCTGCGGATAAATACTAATTGCAGCGTATACAAGTATAAGCTGTTGATATGCTTTTTTGCGGCTTCCTTTTGCGTGCCGTGAAAATATTTTTTTATTAGCAGCAGAGAGTACGCGCCGTCACTTTCTAACCCATATTTCATTTATAATTCCTTTTCCCGCGATTTCAAAATTTCCCGTCTAAAAATTCGCGCTAAGTAAAAAGAAATTCCCTCTTCATTAAAACCACGAAAAGATGCCCTAGTCTTTCAAAACTTCCATTAAGCTTGCAATTGTTGCTGCTCTCTGCCGTTGCTGCTCTCCACCATGAGGGTGAATTGGTCGATTTCTAGCCCGTCACAAGAATCTCCAGGTAAATTGATCAATTTCAGTTTGTTTTTAGTTGAGAAATATCTTCCCTTGTTTGTTGAATCTGTCAATTTGAGGAGCACAACGCTCTGCTACCTTTCTAGTGAACAAGAGTGTTGCGGGATGGAATTCAGCTTTGTCAAGGCACTGATATTAGGGCGCCAATTCATTATTGCCCCCGGCTTGAAACCTGACACCGCCGGTGACTCATAAACATTGAAGAAGCAATCAGATGTACTTTGGTTTCAATTTCACAATCCTGATATTCAAGAAGGAATTCATTGTGTAAAATTTATCGCCGTCCAGAAATCTGAGCAGAAATGGTGAGAGCTCATCGCAATCAATTTGCTCGCTGCCATCTTCTCGAATCTACCCATTTTCGACCAGGTTCATTTTGGACATTACTACTTTTTTGGTTGGTGATGTTGATAAGGATAATTAGTAGAAGATTACTGTGTATGATGACATCTCAGATTCATAATTTGTTTGTCTTACCACCTAGTTATTGTCAAAGGATTATAGTCTATAGGGCCCTTTGAATGTTAGGTTATGGAAAGTCAAGGGTTGTTTATAAATTATAGTTCATGACCCATTTTGTCTCAATGAGTTGCGGTTTCTAAGTCTCAGCTATATGTTTCTCCTAGTCATTATAGTAATCGAGTTTCTCAAGCAGAAAGGATTAAAGGACAGGAAGCATTGTTTGAGTACTTGCATTCTACTAGAGGATTGAAGTACAATGATGCAGAGTATATGAGTCAAAATTCACCTCATTTTGTTGAGAAGTTACTTTCCCAGGTTGAAACACAGGAAGATGTTTCAAAGGCCTTAGGGAAGTTGTTTAGATATTTCCCGATTAATGAGTTTGAACCTTTTCTACAGAGCTTAGGTTTATATCTCTCTGAGTTTGCTTCGTTGCTTGCTCGAGATAAGATATACTTGAGTGATGATCGGACATTTCTTGAGAATTTTCATGTTCTTTGTAATTACGGTATTGCTCGTTCCGAGATTGGGAATTTGTACAGGGAGGTGAATGAGATATTTAGTTTTGAGAATGGGTTATTGTTAAAAAGATTGAGAGTGTTAGAAAACATAGGTTTGAGTAAGCTAACTGCTATCAAGCTTGTTGCTTGTTGTCCTTCGGTTTTGGTAGGTGATGTGAACAGGGATCTAATAGGTGTTCTTGATAACCTGAAGGAGTTGGGATTTCTGAGTGATTGGCAACGATACACGTTTATGAAAATTTCGAAGCGAAAGAAAACAGAACAATAAAATTTGACAATTTGATTTACACTCTTAAGTATTTCATTGGCAGCAAAAGTACGTAGCCTGAGATTTCTTATGTTTCATGACCTTTGTCTTTTGTATTCTCTTGGGATTCATGTACAATCACAATGAGAAGTCTGAAAAATCAATGTTGCCTATTTATCTGGTTACTTTATTAGTTTAACAAAATGATTTGTGATATGAAGTTATTTTATAATAAATGATACACAAATGAGTTCTAAAGTCATTGTGGTGATATTGCTACCTTGTTTTTAACAAACACCGTGATGAATCGTATGCCTTTTTGATTTAGATTTTCTTAAGCTTGTGGAGGTACTTCTTCTTGAGGTTCCTGTGACTTTTGTCATTGTTTTTGTTCAATGTTGTGGGATCTGTTTCTACTTCTGTAAGCTTTTCTGGACCTGCTATTGTTGCTGTGTTGTCCCAAATTTCCATGGTGTTATATCTTCTTTCTTGGTTTCGTGGATTTGGCTTGATTTAATTCGGTGGAGAGGAATTGACTTTCGCCACATTTTGAATGATGAGGGATTCATGTTCAATCGAGGTAAGAGAAGATAATGGGTATCTTAATCCTATTTTCTATCTTATTTGTTTGTGTAAAAGTCTGTCTCTAACAGTTCTTTAGATTATTATGGAAAAATAAGCCTTAAATTCTTGTTTTGAAACTTAGTTTTGGGGTAAGATTTTATTTGAAAGTGTCAAAAGCAAGGTGAATCTGAAAGTGGTTGTGTATTCTTAACAACTGTTTTCCTGTGCCTTTGATTTCATTTAACAATTTTCCTAAGAGAACTTTGTATTGTTTGTTTGTGTGCTTTCATTGAGTTGTTCATTGGGATCAGCCACAGGTGGTGAGATTTCATGTGTATAATGTTCGACTGAGATGTCATTGATTGCATCCAAAATCGAGATATTAGTTTCTTCGACAGGCTTCTGTAGATTTACAAGTGTCACTCGGCTGGTAATTTTTTCGGTAGTGCACTAAAGAATACAAATAACATGTTGGAGTGTTCAAGATTTGGCAGATCGGGGCCTCTAAATCATATCTTGGTCAGTTCAAGAATTAATCAATTTGTATAAGTATATTCTACTTTTCAATTGGTAATTCTTGATTTTAATTTGTTTTTTATTTAATGTGTGGGCAGATTGCTTGAATCCATTCAAATGAATGTACGGCAATAAAGACACCCATCTAAATTTCTAATGGAAGCAATCTCTCAAGGCAAGAAAAGCAGCCCTTATTGCCTTCTTTTTGTTGTTCTACGGTAAAATTTCAAAAAAGAACTCGTCCAGTTTTAGTAATTTTTCAAATAAAAGTTACAATTGTTTTAGAATTAATGTTTATTGTGTCACGTACACTTATTGGAAATACTAACCACTATTTTCTTTATTTGCACAGGAGCTATGTTCATATAGGTACCTTTTGATGTTTCTCTTTCAATTAGTTTTAGGACAGCCAGTTTAAGGAATGCCAAGGACACAAAACCACTAGCGTTGAACTTGAGATATGTTGGCAAAGTGGAGACGAAATTATCTTTTATCGTATCATCATAATTATATATTCAATGTGTTGAATATAGCATTGATTTGTGTATAATTGAAAAGATTGTGTATTGGGTTTGGTATTATGCGAATGGTTTTGGTTTTATATAGGCAAGAATCGGTTTGTATTGCTTAAATATAATTTTTTTTAAAAGAAAAACGTAATCCGCAGCACGTTTATGTATGCTGCTATTAATAAACTATCGATTTGCGGCGTGATTAATGCACGACGCGTTAGGTTTTGGGGGCATGCAATGTAAGCTGCCAAAAATAGCATCAGCGGCACACGACATAAGCTGCTACTAATAAAATTAGCGGCGTTCGACTGCACGCTGCGGATAACCTGTTACTATTAGCGGCTTTGAACTTTGCAGCACACGATGTGCGCTGCCAAAAGCTATTTTGCACGCTGCCAAAAGTCATTTTTCTTGTAGTGAATTGGTAAGAAATCGGGATTCAAGAAGGGGAAGTTCTTGTGTGGTGTCTCCACAAATGTGAAGATACCGTGTGGTACCGTATACACCATACAGTTTCATTCTATATTTATACTGTGTGGTTCTGATTATTTCACCCGTCCCTCAACTTCAAATTCCCTCACCACAGAAGAATTTCCCTTCAAGAAGAGGGAGAGCAAGGTATTAATCTTTTTCATCTTTTACTTATAAAACTTTTTTTTGGGCCATTAATCTTTATAAAGGTTTTTTTTTAGGGTAAAAAATGTTCAGAACCTTCTATAAATGCTCATTTCTTCCACTTAAAGAGTTACCCCTAAATAAAAAAGTACATCAATAGATATCAACTAAGGATGATATTTTTTAAATTTTATTGTTGGTCTATTTTTACATTTTATTGATCAAACTATCTGCTTTTTCTTTGAATTGTTCGTTTAAAAAAATGGTAGCTAAAACTTTGCAGTTGATACTCTTAATTTTATACTCAATAGATAAAAAAAAAGATAAATTATTAAAATGTCAAAAATATTTTATTCTCAATAGATTAACATTTTTTTTACTACTACCTCAATCCCACATTCCCACCCAAAAAATGTCAATTTAGAAACCAATACATTATACTTTCAAAACAAAAAAAAACAGTACATTATTTAACGCATGCATTCTTTTAAATATACTCCTATCATAGTCCTAGTATTTAATGTTTGTATGTTAATTCCATATTTTAAACAAGTATTGTATTTATTATGAGATAAAGGTTTATATATATGTCAATAAATGCTTAATATACAATAATAATTAATTTCTTAACCTGCGTTACAAAAAAAAAAAAAAAAAAAAAAAAACTGACACTATTTGTGGGCCGGATGTAGTAATATAATATTTAGTACCACATCCCCTAAATAATCATTTTAAAGGTCTCCACGCATATTAAAAAATTGGACGAATGCAATTAATTTTAGACGATAAATGCTAATATACCCCTTGAATACAATGATTGTAAAATTTCAAAAATTGTTGAATGAATAATAAATTATGAGTAGTAGAAACAAAAAGTAATAATACTAATGGAGATGTGTCAAAGTTGAATGGGCTTTAGATGTTTAAAAGCAATTGTAATAGCCATTTGAATAAATGGAATCTATTTTAATGTGGGCTTTATAGTCAATAGCTGTAATAGATTTCAATCTAAATTTTAAAACAAAATCAATTTTAAACAAAATCAAAATAGAAAAGATAACGAAAATGCTGAAAAATCAAACAATAAAAAGATGTCGTTGGAAAAAAATTGATTGAGGAGAGGGAAACTTTTTTTTATTTTTAAAAAGGAGTCTATATGCTACTCTATATTTGGATTCTCATCTAGATGGTATTAATGTTTTTCAAATTTATTTTAGAGCCATTACAACATAATAAAAATATCAATGGCTTCCAAAATTTTTGACTTTGGTGTAAATGAGTTCTATGTTGAAGTCATCAAGTCCAAGGATACAACAAATTGGTGTTTTGATGGAAGAACTCAATTCCAATGATTCAGCTAATCTTACACCAAATTGATGTTTTGAGTGATTTTAACGGTAAATTTGCCGTGGGTTATTTCACCGACAAAACATTGTTCACTCTTTTTTCTTATTAAAGATGGAATATTATAGGAATATTCTTTTTTGATGTTGAATGGTTGGAGTAGGTGGATAATGTTTGGTGTAAAAGTTACATCAAATTGACGATTTGATATAAAATTTGTCTTGTTCCCTTAGAGATGCTCTAAACAAAGAAGTCTCGAGTTTGAGCTCTTATAAATACAACAAATTTTATTGGGAAATGTTCTTACCTTTTATGCCATATAGTACCTTAAAAAACCTTGATTAATTAGTCTCGGACAATTATCTTGAAATAACAAGGAAGAAAAAGAGAAAGTAATAAATGATGTTTTGCTAGTGACTAATAGTGTATAATGACAAATTTTTTTTTTTTTTAAGAAGACAAAATATATTATAAAAAAGGACTTCTAATTTAGTTAGATTGAACTAAATAAAAAATGCCTATCATAATTGTTTTTATTTTTATTTTTAGGAGACCTGTCATAATTGTTAAAGATTAATATTACAGACCTTTACCATGAAGCTATGTTGCACAGACACGATGATGCGACACGTATGCTGCAATTATTACCTACAGCCTTATTACATGACGATACTGGCTTAATTCCAAAATTTAACGATTATACGACACGCCGCGTCGATACGTTATATATATATATATATATATATATATATATATATATATATATATATATATAATGTAAATAAAATTCAATTTATCAAAAAAAATATATATTCGTAAACATCTAAAAAAAACTAGACAAAATATGATAGGTATTACATGAACTCTATTAATATCTAGAATAAATATCTTTATACGGTATCAAAAGAAATTGTGATTGACCTTCATAATATTACAAATTGTAAAAATGATTGTTTATAAAAATAATATAAACTTTATACGTGTTATGAAATAATATCATTGATGAATTATCTATTATTCTGATTGATTTAAGTAGATTTGTGATTAATTCAGATTATTGTGTTCACATTGTAATCTCTACTATAAATACCCCCTTATATCATTGGAATAAGACACAAGCAAATTTCTTTTCTTATTTCCTCTTGTTCTTCCTCCATAATCTTCTTAGTTTTATAACACGTTATCAGCACGAGTCTCTACCTATTGAAATCATGGTAGATCCGGGATCAATCTATTGAAATCATGGCAGATCCGGGATGAATTCATGGCTGAATGGCAACCCGGTGAAAGAGATGAATTAAAAAGGAAGTAATCTTTATGTTTTGAGTTTTTATCGTTACCCATGTACCTTAAATCTCCTTAGGCAAAAGATCACAATTCCTCTACACAAATATTCCTCTTTGCAGTAAAATTATTCTCACAATAAATGGTGATTGTGTACGGATCGTCGCCTTTTCCAAATAGGAAAATAAATATTTTTATTTTATTGTTATTGGTTAATCGGAAAATCAATAAATGAAAGCATCCCAATAATTCAATATCAAGTTTTGCAAACGTTTATAGGAATTTTTGTGCTTATGATATTTTAATCATCGTTAAGGTTTTGTATCACAAGAAAATTTCAGTCTTTGCGTGGCGGATCATTGTCGTCGATGCTCAAGTTTTGCATACGGATCAGTCTGAAAAAAATTGACAACTTAATCTTATATCAGAAAAATTATGAAGCTGCATATAAGGTAATCTTTGTATTTGTTTAACTTATTTTTATAAGAATCAATTGTATCATACAAATCTAGTATTGTATATTATATATTTCTATTATTCCATATTCTATGGAAGCTAGTGATATTGACTAAATTAATATAATGATGGATCAAGTCAATATCATATTAAAATTGTGATCTACATGATCGCTAGATGAATCCTTGAAGGATCAATATCTAAGGCAACAATATTTTGTCTTCTAGACAATTTTGAAAAATATCTCATCATCCAATGATGATCAATATATCAAAAGCAGCATATAAATGGATTTGAAGTCCATATGATATGTGAAAAGTCGTAAAAGTGAATATAAAATTCACAAAATGGGCATGTCGTTAGTTGACGAAAGTGAATATGAAATTCACATATTTGAACGTCGACATGCCAAATACTCGTAAAAAGTGAACTTGAGATTCATAGCAAAAAAGCGTGGACATGTTATTCACAAAAATAACTAAGGACCTGAACTCCATTAAAGAATGTTTCACGAGTGATCTGAAATTGGAGATAAAAATCTACGAATATATCAATAAATTTATATGATCATCGATAAATAATATTTTATCATAATAGTATGCCCTTGAAGTGGCACTAGTATGATTCATACGAGTTGATTATGATGGTTATGTCATAATTAAATAAATAAAAGTCTCCCATATGTAGGATATGAAAACACCCACTTATCACTGATATGAATAGTGAGTCCAGACCAAATTATGACATTCATTCCTTATAAAGAATGTGACTCTCAATTGTATTAATATTTGGTTATGGTAAGTGGATGAGAACATTATTGATACAATCCTAATATATTTCAAACAATTGATAGAATAAGCATGATAAGAAACGAAATGATCTTTAAAAGATCAAGCCACGTACCATAATTGGTTGTAATTTTGAGGAAATTATTTTATACGATTCGTTTGAAATTTTAGCATCGTTTGTGGTAAATGAATAAATAAATTGGTTTCTTATCTATGTATTATTTTTGCAACGGTGTGGGAATTTTTATATCTTTTATACATCACTTTATGTTTTATCAATGTATTTCCGACTATAAAATTGACATTATATGAAAAAACATGATATTGCCATATCATTTAGTTAATTGGAATAATATTAACCATAACTTTACAAAATTTGCATGATCATTGTAATTGATGCATAAAATTTATTTTTGGCAACCGTATTTGCATTAAATTTAATAAATAAATCATATTTGTTTATTCAGTGAAAAGATCTTATTTTTTTATGATTATTGTAAGAATAGTGATAATTATTAATGTGATTATTTATACATATCTTTATTACAAACAAGATACATTCAACCTGCGGTTTTTGAAAAATGAATACCATGTATATGGTCTAGTATTGTAAGGCGCATTTGATCTATAATTCAAAATTCGTTGATAGTTGTGAATGAATATGACAACATATTATAATGCCTTATTTATGAGTGAAATTATTTATAATGATTGATTCACGAATTGTAATACTAGATAATTGTCTCTCGGATCCACTAGCATTTATAATATCAATTTGATTTGCTTGAACTGATAAATAATTTAATTTTCTATTGGAAATGATTAATCATTGTAATTCATTTATATTATGTAACAATTGTCATCTTTTGGAACAAATTATTGCTCATTTCGTTCTGAAGGAAGAAATGGAGCCGGAACATGAGTGCAATTAAATTGCCTCATCGATAGTCTTGACATGCATTATTATATTGAGAAACAAGTTCTCAAAAGAATTAATGAGAGATGCAAATGGTAATGCAACATGCCAGTGCTATATTGTTTGAAATAAAGCATTATGCTCTCTCAAGTCTCAAATTTTTTTTTTTGAGTAATATGGGTGTTATATCGAGATTGGAATATTTGCTTTATATACTATTTCCCGATGGAATGTGTATAAACAATGTGTTTGAAAATAATGAGATATGTTCATTCCACGAAGAGAATGTGATTGATACTACATGCATCATTAAAACAATGATATATGTATCATATTACATGGGATGCATCACAATCATTATGTGAAATGAATGCGACAAAATTCAGTATTTAAAATGCATATAGTGATTCTGAATATTGTTGTTATTAACATTCTTTATGTGAGAATCCCACTAGAATTGGGATGGTGATTCAAGAAAATTGGTATAACTCGATACATTGTATCCATCATTGTGAGAACAGATATAATGACTCTATATGAGACAAAATTTCTCCACAAATCGAAAAATATAATAGAAGTTTGTTGATACCCGAATAAGAGGATCTCACATTACAATGTTGAATCCGTCACGGGTTATTTCAAATTTTCGACATATCGATTATGAAAAAAAATGTTGTCCGAGAATGAGGGGAGGAAAACCCAATATGAATTATATCTCGTGACCAACTTCGACGTAAATGAACTATGAGTTCACATATCATTCATTGATATCAAACCTATGAAGGGTAGATTTTATGCACATTTTGCATACATCAAATATTTTCTAAGCAAAATGGAGAAATGAACCAAAAGTTCAATGTCTCATTCGAGTGATTTATCTACATATGATATATAATTTGAACGATTCTTGAAGAATCCGAAATCACATAGTGGTATATAAAGCACAAGAGATATAATGTTTTCAAAAATCTCATAGAATGAGATATTTAATGAAACCACTATGTTTTAAATGTGTAAATCGCTTTAAGCGAATAAAAGAGCATCAATGTATAGCTCGGTGCAACATGTTCGATGAAGATCGATTCTCGGCATTAGGGGGAGATAAAGAAAATCTCATGTTAGAATAAAAGAATGCCGAGAAATTTTAACAAGATAAACGATCTTCCACGCATCGAGTTAATCGAATCTGCGAAAATAATCTTACTTGTAGTATTTAACAAGTAATATGCCGATGCCTATATTGAAATTAAATGAGTGATTATTTATAAATGCACCAACAAAGATGATTAAAGATATTTCTATGCCGAAGCGTAGAAGACCGATCGGTGTTAAAGATAAAAATCCGCGGAAGAATGATCAATTTATTATTGATATTCATCCACTCATGAAATCTCTTAAAGAGATTCGTCTTGTAGACGAAAAACCCCAAAACAAAAATTGCACGTGCATCAAATGATTAAATATTGGGGTTGCGGAACAACCAATCCATACATTGATAAGAAATTGGTTTATGCTAATATCGAATTAGCAATGAATTTTATGGGAGAAATTATAATAAAATATAATAGTAAATCGACGACGATATTTGCCTCTTTAATTGCTATTATTATATCTCCGGATCCAAAGACACAAGTCATTCGCAGAGTGCCATAAACACTCAGGACTAGGTAAAATGAAATAAGCAATTGAGGTTGAGTTTGAATTGGAAATATTTGTTTGTTAATGATCAAATATATTCTCCCATTATAGATAATATAATGTTCCGCTAACTAATATATCTCGCAAGAACTTTATGTCATGACGGTATATTTACGGTCGTTAGACATTAATATTGATATGAAAATCCTTGGTGGATTTGAAATGAATTAATATGACAATCGCAACATGCATATGGTTAAGGTCGTTATCATTCATGTTGAATGTAGTATGACCAGTGAGTAGATTCCTATTGAGAAAAGAATATGTAAGTAATGCATGGTTAATGTCATAAATTTTAAGGAATTACGATGCATGATAGTGGAAATATATGCATGCAAATTTCGATTATATTACTTCCCATTATTTAGCTTAATTACGGTGTTGATTGTGTTGCATGTGTTGCACAAGTTAGTAGTGGGAATGACACTTATTAGCCCCTACATTCGACTATCCAATAAACTCTAAAAGAGAGTGATATGCAAAAATGCGCTCAGTGACAATCTCATGATTTGTTCACTAAGATTATTCTACATCGGTTTTGGATAATAAGTGTTTATAATAATGGAATGTATGCATTTGAAAGATTGTTGTCATCGGGAAGAAGCGACAACTTCAAAACTTTTGTGTGGATTTGGTCTTAAAACCAATGATTGTACTTTTTTTCCTTTAACCAAGTTTTTCCCAGGGGTTTCTTAGTTAAAGGTTTTAATGAGACGATCGGTCTGAATATAAACGCATATGGCATGAACTATTTACCTTGTCTAGTTTTTTTTTTTCCCAGGTTTTTCTAGCAAAGTTAATAATACATGACATATACGTTATGCAACTACGATCGAGACAATCAATTGAGACATTGTCTGATGAGAATGGAAATTATTTAATTGCATGAAGACAATGCATCTTGCATATATCTCAATTGAAGTGAGGCTATATTAATGGAGATTAACAAAACATATTTCACCCAAGTTATTCTTTACTCATGATTTGCAAAAGAATGAGGAGATTGATGTCGCAATCCGATCCGTCAACCGATTTATCAGGCGATTAATAATCGTGATCGCGCAACATTTGAAAGACCATTGAAGAGCATTGGGATGCAGAAGAATTGAAATATCGAAATTGACGCTTGGTTCGTGGGAGTAAATCAAACAGATAAATATGTACTCTTTTTCTTAATTAAGATTTTTTCCCACCTGGCTTTCTCTAGTAAGGTTTTAATGAAGCGTATATCATATCATTGTATGTTTAAATAATAGATATCCAAGCGGGAGTGTTATGAAATAATATCATTGATGAATTATCTATTATTCCGATTGATTTAAGTAGATTTGTGATTAATTCAGATTATTGTGTTACATTGAATCTCTACTATAAATACCCCTTATATCATTGGAATAAGACACAAGCAAATTTCTTTTCTTATTTCCTCTTGTTCTTCCTCCATAATCTTCTTAGTTTTATAACAATACGACGTATTATTTATTTAATTATTTCCATTGAAGAAAACTTAAATAAAGAGAAAAAATTAAAAAATTGGTGTCGTGTCGGATATTTAAATTTTAAATAATTTTAATTTAATCAGCCGACACGTATCGAACACGATGTAAAGCGAAACGCGAGTGGCGTGATCGTATCGTGTCTTTATGTCGACGTCGCATACGCGACGCACAAATGACCAGATTGAAGTGTCGGCGATCATACCGATTAAGTCATAGGAAGTTCGTGCTACCTTTTTATAGGCACACAGCAATTTATTTATTTAATTTACCCCCCGTATTTGTTATTTTCTCTGTCTTACTATTTCCCCCTTAACCCGCCATAAATATAGCCCACTGCGAAAAGCCGAAGACCCCCATACCCCAAACTAAGGACGATTATTCATATTCACACAAGTATTTTCAATACGGTGATGAATTTACGTCGCCATAGAGGAGGAGGAGGAGGTGGTTTTAAGGCCTCCATGTGCGGCGGCGCAGTTGCCGACGAGGTCGAGCAGTTGTCGAGAGAGGGCAGCCATTACAGTTTTTCTTCCGGAATTCTTCCCTCACTCGGTGCCAGAAGCAACCGGAGAGTAAAGCTCCGGCGATTCATCATATCGCCTTATGATCACCGCTACAGGTTTATTCTCTCTCTTGCATGTTGCTCTAGAATGCTTTTGCGTCCGTGTGCTCTATCGCACCTAGCTATTTAAAGAAGATTAAAAAATTGGTGCATTATTTTCTAGAATTACCGTCACAGCTTCAATTTATCTTATCCTGTACGCTGTTCCACTTGCATTTTTTAATCACCGAGTCTTATTTATTTTTTTCTTTCTCAAATTACTCCTATCAGCTAGCACTAATTTGATGATGTGAACCTTTAGGATAAATTAAATCTCCATTCCGTTAGATCTAAAACTAGTACGCCTCACTTAATCTCATTAAACGTCTAAATAGGTGAATCTTTCAGTTCCAGTTTCAGCAATCCGATGACAGATTGAATTTATTGACTATATATACAAGTATTAATTGAACTGGAAATAGTTACATAACTATTGTAATGATTCTTGTGGAAGCTTAATAATCTAGTGGTAAGTTAGATGAATGCTCCTTTTTTTTTACAAAGAATTGCCGACTCTAGTAGGCTGTTGAGGGGAGTGGTTGTCATGTCTGTATTGTTCACGAGTTCTTAACTGTACAAGCACCGGTGGGCGGTGGCAGATGGTTGACAATAACGTAGGCACTTATTTTACTTAAAATATGTTTTTTTCTAGTCAGCAATTGGCAGCTGAACTTTTTTTTTTTTTTGCAATTTTATATCAATGCTATTCTTTTTCTTTTTCTTTTTTGAGGAAAATTAATGCTATTCTTTAATACGTTTGATCTGGGTAGTTTTTGGTTTCTTCTTGTCACATTATTTTCTTGGTGACTACTTTCCTGTAAAAAAAAATTCTTGATGTTGATGTTTTTATTAGCCATACATACAACCTTTGCATACCTTTTGTTTTTGAGTTTGGATTCTTTAAATAATTGTTATTGTGTCATTTTCCTTCATAGAACTGTGGAATATATAATATATTATATATTATGTTAGATTGTAATTATCTCACTGTTCTTAAACTGCCACCATGGCATCTTCGTGTATGCTCCACAGAAGCTTTCTCATAATCAACAGTAAATAGTATTATATTGGGAGCAAAAGTCATAAAGTGAAGGAGAAGTAAATGAATGTCCAACAGACATCATGTCTAAGTGTCTAACAAATGGTTGGATGATTCATTAATTCTTTTCTAATAGGAGCAAAATGGGCCATTGAAGAAAACTTTTCCACCTTGTCAGCTTGTACCTTCGATTTGGTGCTTGTTGACTACTAAACGCAAACTACTCTCCTTTATGCTATTTACTTTTAATGTTTCTTTTTGCCCTTTTTGCATGGAGTTGATCTCTCAGCCAGTAAAGTTGACAATGAATTGCAACAAGAAATATATTGTTTTTCCAGTTTTGACTGCACCACCCACTCTTTCTACTGGAATAGTAAATCCTTTTCGTATTAAGCTCCCAAACAATTTAAAATGAAAAACCAACAATTGAAAGAAGCTTTTCCTTTACTCTTGTGTTCCCTTCTTTTTATGGGGGAAGCGGAGCTTTGATGTAACGTTATAAACTATTGTTTTGTGACCAAGACTTAAGGTTTGAGCTGTGAAAACAACTTATAATAGAAGTTTAAGCTAAAACTGCTTACAGTAAGTCTAATTGCTTGACCCTCCCTAGACCTTACATAGCATACCCCAAAATTTAGTCGGTTGGGCTACACCGTTTTATTAGTAAATTTATACCGCCAAAAGTTTCCAAGAAGTCCAGAATTAAGCGGTAGGCCTTTCTCATGGTGTTTGAGCAGTTTCAATATTGGAATCCAATGGTATTCTTGCCTTTTAAAATCAATCTTCATTGCATTGAACTGATAGGATTGTAGTCAGATGAAAATGTAAAAGAAATCTAATGAATCATCACTGTGATGAACTAATGCGACTTTAATATGTGGGGAAAGGGGTAGAATTATGGTAATGTCTGATTGGTTTAGTGTATTGAAGAGTCTCTACGTATACGTTAGGCCTTCCTTGTTTCCAGGAACAAAGTTTTAGCTTGATCCTAGGACAGCCAGGAGAATACTACAACCACTAGAGTGTAGGCAATGTTGCAGTTATTTCCTTTCTGCAGAAACCTCATGCATGTTAATATCACTGTTTTAATGGATGAAATTTTGATGCAATTTCACCAGTTTGAATTTCATTTTCTCAGGGTATGGGAGACTTTTCTGGTTGTTCTGGTTATCTACACTGCCTGGGCATCTCCCTTTGAGTTCGGGTTTATGACAGATATACAACATGGACCATTATCAATCATGGATAACGTAGTCAACGGTTTCTTTGCGATCGATATCATTCTCACCTTCTTTGTTGCTTATCTTGATAGAGCCACATATCTTCTTGTTGATGATCGTAGACAGATTGCGTTGAAGTATGCCACAAGTTGGCTGGCCTTTGATATCATCTCCACAATTCCTTCAGAGCTTGCTAGAAAACTTCTTCCTAAGCCTTTACGGTCATATGGCTTCTTTAACATGCTCCGTCTTTGGCGTCTTCGTAGAGTTAGCGCCTTATTTGCTCGGTAAAGTATTTCATCTGCTACCCAATTTCAGAATTCTTGTCTCATTCCAGAGGAGTTCTTAATTCTGAAGTACTTCTTCTTTTTCTGAAACAGGTTGGAAAAAGATAGGAACTTCAACTACTTCTGGGTTCGTTGTGCCAAGCTAATTTGTGTATGTAATCAATCTCCTCAAACTGCAGTCATATTGCTGATTCCACAAAAATGTGTTATTTATGATTGCTTCTTTACAACTGGTTTTACAGGTCACACTTTTTGCTGTTCATTGTGCCGGATGCTTCTATTATCTGCTGGCTGCCCGTTATCATGATCCAAAAAAAACTTGGATTGGGGCGTCTATGGAAGATTTCCGTGATGAAAGCCTATGGATCCGTTACGTGACATCAATGTACTGGTCCATCACTACTCTAACTACAGTTGGCTATGGTGATCTTCATGCTGAGAACATAAGGGAGATGATTTTCGACATATTTTATATGCTCTTCAACCTGGGTTTGACAGCATATCTGATTGGTAATATGACCAATTTGGTTGTTCATGGAACCAGCAGAACCAGAAAGTTTGTAAGTTACTTCTTTGCAACACAAAAGAAAGTTAACAATTGAATATGATGTCTATGAGTATTTTAATGATTCGTGAGATTTCAACAACAGAGAGATGCAATTCAAGCTGCTTCGAGTTTTGCTCAAAGGAATCAGTTGCCTGGTCGTCTTCAAGACCAGATGCTCTCACACTTGTGTTTGAAGTTCAGGACGGATTCTGAAGGATTGCAGCAGCAAGAGACTCTTGACTCCCTCCCTAAAGCTATTCGGTCAAGCATTTCACATTTCCTTTTTTATTCGTTAGTGGATAAGGTGTACTTGTTTCGTGGTGTGTCCAATGATCTACTATTTCAGCTGGTAATTAACTCGAATTGTTCATTGAAACCTTGCCCTTTCAGTGAACTCATTCTGATGAAACGTTACATTTATCTTATACTACAGGTTTCAGAAATGAAAGCAGAGTACTTTCCTCCAAAGGAGGATGTAATTTTGCAAAACGAAGCTCCGACAGACTTCTATATACTTGTCACTGGTGCTGTGGTAATAGAAATTTAGCTTTATATTCTTTAATTCTTTCAAGTTTAGGGACTTAACGATTCACGAGTAGTTACCTCCGGTATCTGAATTTGCAGGATTTGGTGGTGTTGAAAAATGGAACTGAGCAGGCAAGTGTGATGGATATATCTAAAGGCAAGTACATGTTTTTTCGTTACAACCGTTACTGACACGTAGGTAAATGCTGCAGATTGTTGGGCAAGCGAAAACCGGTGATCTTTGTGGTGAGATTGGGGTTCTGTGCTACAGGCCTCAACTGTTCACTGTACGTACAAAACGGCTAAGCCAGCTGCTACGACTTAATAGAACCACCTTCATGAATATCATTCAGGCTAATGTTGGTGACGGTACCATAATCATTAATAATCTCCTTCAGGTATCTTAATGCTGTTCCCAATAGATGTATGTTCTGAAGAGATAGAAACATTATCTGAAAGCTGGCCGCTTGTTTTTCTTTTTCGACTTTTAGCATTTGAAGGACTTAAAGGATCCAATTATGGAGGGAGTTCTGTTAGAGACAGAGAATATGCTAGCTCGTGGCAGAATGGACCTTCCTCTTAGCCTGTGTTTTGCTGCTCATAGAGGAGATGACTTGTTGTTGCATCACTTGTTGAAGAGAGGTTTAGATCCTAACGAATCCGACAATAATGGCAGAACTGCCCTTGTAAGTAATCCACTCAAATCATCATCAACAATATAGACAAAGCATCATAAATCTTTCTTGCTTATTTTGTCCTGCCCTTTTGCATTGTCAGCATTTAGCAGCAGCGAAAGGCAACGTAAGCTGTGTGCTCCTCCTTTTGGACTTTGGTGCAGATCCCAACGTTAGAGGTATCTAATAAGTTCTGAACCACTTTATCTCGGGAATTGTTAATGGCACCACATCAAACCTACCCCATGTGACGACTTTCTACCATTCTATTGTCTCAATGAACTGGGTGATTGTTGATTTTTGGTGTGGTGCAACAATAGAAACACCGTGATGCCTTTAAAGGCACGGCATTCCTAAAAAACACTTTATGGAATCTTTTTCTTTTTCATCCTTGCAGATTCAGAAGGAAATGTTCCATTATGGGATGCAATGTTGGGAGATCATGAAGCAGTAGTGAAGCTTTTAAAAGACAATGGTGCCAAAATCACTTGTGGTGATGTGGGTCAATTCGCATGCATTGCAGCCGAGCAAAACAACCTTAAATTGCTAAAAGAAATCCTCCGTCTAGGCGGTGATATCACGCGCCCTAACAACAACGGATCAACAGCTCTTCACGTAGCCGTCTGTGAAGGCAACATTGAGATAGTAAAATTCCTGATAGAACAAGGATGTACCGTTGACAAACCAGACGAACACGGATGGACACCAAGAGACCTAGCTGAGCAACAAGGCCATGAAGAAATAAAACTTTTATTCGAATCCCATGGAGAATCTCGCAAAGCTCAGACACTGGAAACAATCCCCGAGCAGAAGAGCGGTGTACGTTTTCTGGGAAGATTTAAAAGCGATCCAACAATGCGGCCAGTATCACATTCCCAAGAAGGATCATCACCAGTAATCGATGGATCATCATTGAAACGGTCGAAACAAAGGCCTAGAATAGACAACTTCCATAATTCATTATTTGGGATCATGTCAACTGCACAGACAACAGGAGGAGACAGTGAAATAGCTCTACCTAGTAATATAAACCAGGGCATAGGCATACCTCCTCCACCTACAAGATATGCTACAAGAATAACAATAAGTTGCCCTGAGAAAGGAGATAATAAGGGAAAGCTTGTATTACTTCCACATAGCTTTGAGGAATTATGTGAGCTTGGTATGAGGATATACGGGTTTCGGCCAGATAGGATATTGACTAAAGAAGGAGCTCAGATTGATGAAATGGAATTGATAAGGGATGGTGACTTCTTGGTATTTGTAAGTAATGGTGGAAACCAAGAAGTTGAAGTTGATGATGATGATGCGAGTAGTAGGTAAACTGGATCATGTTTGTTTTTTTTTAGGGCTTACAAATTGACACCAACTTGACTTGAGTGCCCTCATAATTTTTCTTAAGGGGCATTCATGTGTTGGTCAAAGGGTGTGATCCATTGCAATCTGGAATCTTAAATAACGGGATAAGTCTTTAGTTAAAAAGATCTTTGTGTGATTCCGCGAGCGGCATATTTTCTTTTATGGGAGTGGGACCAACCAAGTGGCTACGTTTGTATGGATAGGGTGCGGATGCGAAACTGAAAACAATAATTTGTACTCCGTAGTAGTTTATATTAGTGGGATAACGCTACTTTTGGCTCCTATTCTATTCATCGTCTCTAAATTGACCGTGTGATCTTTCCGTAATGATAGTTATTTTTCAAAGCTATACATGTTTGTTATACTTTTAAAGCAGTTAACAAAAACACATACTCCCTCTGTTCTTTTAATTTTCGGATATAAAAGAATCACACATATATTAAAAAAATGATTTAATGTATCTGAAATAGAGTGTGATTAGCGGGTCTAACTAGTTGAGTAACGTGAAAAAGTGATAAGACGTGTGATTCCAACACAAAATTTAACATATTTTTATTATCTCTAAGAATATGGATAGAATGTAAACTGATATAATACACGTTGTGGTAAGGTGGGTGCAGTAGAGTTGGGTGATGATGTAAGTGTGTGGATGGTGGGGTAGGGTAAAGTGGGTGGTGAGATGAGGTGTGATGGGGATGAATAAGTTAAACAAAAGATATGATATTGTTCGGTAGGGTACGGTGTGAAGCGATAGAGTAGAGGGCTGGGGTGGGGTGAGGTGCGGTGAGATGTATAGGGGGTAAAGCTGCCCCACCCTACCCCAACCACACCCTATCGACCCTTACCCTAAATATCAACCGCCTCTATAGTCTATAGTAAGGAGTCGGGATAAAATAGAAGAGCCAAAAGGTCAATATCAGAAGTGCCAAAGACCTATATCTCCAACCAGAAACATTCTATTAATTGTGCACTCTACTCAAGGAAGAAGAGATTTAGTTGCATCCAATCAAAGAAGAATGACACGACATGTGGTATCAAACCACGTGTCTTGTCGTGTTTTGATTGAATGCAACTGAATTTTCTTTCCTTATTAAGTAGACTCCGCAATAGAACACCGAGCAACTCACCCGAAAAGTGTTGTTAATCAAAAGGATATTTAACTGCACAAAAGATGAGAAGAGTGCCAAAAGAAATAAGTAAACATATTTAACCACTTCATCAACAACATACATGATACATTATCCCTTTTCCTAAACTGCTCTCACCCTCAAGTTCAGGAAAAGAAAGAAAGAAGGAAAGAAAGAGGACTTTCTTTAGGGTATCTATCTTAAATATCCAATCCAAATACAATCTCTTACAACAACTTGAGCATTTTCAGACGTTCCTCATGCTCAGCATCCAGTTTTGCTGGTATGTAACTTCCATGTAGATCCTCTACAATATACTCCTGCATTTTTTTTTTCCTTCGATAAGTTAATTTATATATGCTTAGAAAGAAAAAAACAGAATAAATGCAACAAAATTCATTTTTCTTGGCAAATCAACTCTCCACCCCCCACGATAAAAAAAAATATCAGAATTAAGGCAACCAATCATACCTGAGTTAGCTCCCTCTTGGTAAGAATGTGGTAGTGTCTCTGCCAGATCCTCTGGATAGCCATGGTGGCAGCAAGGAAGCCATAGGCAATCCCAAGAATGGCAAAGATTACTACAAAAACAATCACCAGTCCAAAGCATGCTTCCACGGATGCTGGAAAACAGTCCAAGATGCCACATCCATAACAGAAGTTCTGACAGCCAGCCACCCGTGGATCATTGTTACCAAGGGAGGAGCAATGTATTATTAGCCCCGAAAACCCGAGCAGCACAAAGAAGCCAATGACTCCTGTTTATTTAACACATGTGGTGAAACTTAAGAAAATGAGAACTAGATACGCTTTTGTTTTCATTGATAAATTAAAATGCTCAACATGAAGGGGTTTTATACACAAGTTTTACAAGTCAAGCAAATATTTGATCTCAAAAACCTAATAAAGCTGGTCATTTATTTTAATCCACATAAAAGCAGGATCTACCAATCGCATTTCTTTTTTGTGTTTGATTACCATTCTCTGGAGATTCCATCTCCAAAAGCAGATTTATAGCATATTAAGATTCTCTGTGAACATTTAGTTGTCTTCATCCTTTTGTAATTTAACTTCCACTACTTCAACTGTTCAAGTTTGTTTGTTTATGATATTAATAGACTTATCAAACAAATCTTAGCTTTCAGCCAGAAGTGTATGCGATGAAGTAAACTTTTATAACAGATTATAACTCAGAAAGTTGAAGACAATGTATCAAGAAAACTCGCAGTGTGGATACTGTATATCAGTGAGCAATCTGTATATCTAGTTATGTATGCTTACAAATAGGGGGCATATTTGTGTAGATGCCGTTAAATAACTGTAGCAATGTGAGCCAGCGAAACTCTCTATGTGACCTCGAGTCATTGTGGGACACAGATTTAATTCACATAAAAGAATCATAGGCAAGGCTGCATATTGGTCCTAAGTGGCCCAAATCTTCTTCCGGCCCTGAATATGTCAGATGCTATGGTTCATCAGGCAGCCACTTGTTACGGTATGTCCTTGACAATTTCAGTCACATGTAAACTGCATCCCTAAATCTATGTATAGTAAAATCTCCAATCAAACGATGCAATGCTACGATTTATTTTTAACTATAGCAAAAAAGTTCAAGTTAAGGGAACTTAATGCACAACTGTTTTCAAGAGTTTGATCAGGATTAAACTCACACAAACTTTAAAGACAAGGGACCAACTGATTGGAGACATGAATCTGCACAATCATCGAAAGGAATGAAAATGTAGATCACCCTAATTTACTGGGGATGGCAAGACTTACATTAAAGAGAAACCGTGCAGATAACAAAGGGCACATACAAGAAATAAAAGAGTGTTGACTGATCAGAAACATCAGTAGCGAAAATGTAAGAATCTCTATACTTTCAGGAATAACTCTAAGGGATATAATAACATCTTTCATACATAATTTGAGGAAATTCCAACATTTTTAGCCTCAAACTCAGAAGCAGAATGAAAGAATCCATCAATTATGCACGAGCATAGAAATATTTTCCACTTGTATCTTTCTTATGAGCTAAACCGCCTGACAGCCAAATTAAAACCCACAACCATGTCTTTCAAGGACCCATTAACATTATCCTTCAATTTAATGCTCACATTCTAAGGAATGACTTCCATAATCATAATGATTTCATTCCAGTATACCCAAAGTGAACATAATAATGGGTAAGTGGATTGTATTTTGCTTCCAGTATTATCTGAAAGGGTCAGACAGCGGTTCGAATCAATTTTTTTAACATGCAGAATAAAGTTACAGATTTACCTGTACAATAGTAAAATGGAATTGGATGCCGTGAGAGTATTTGGTCCCAACTATCACTAAACGAATTTCTGAAAGTTCCATCTTTGTCCATGAAGTATACAAAGCCACCCATCACTGCTATAACCTATCAGATGGTAAAGTAAAATGAATACACATTTAAAAATTACACCCAAACAAATTCTCATATATAACTGGCTCCCGAAATAGAGAAAAAGTAAAAATGAGAGCAGCTAGAATGATTTAAAGATAAATCCCCTTGAGTCTAGAGCAAAGACATTCCTACAACTCAAAGGAAGTAAAAATAACGTCGCCACAGAGAAGTTAAGAGAGATAAAGTAAACGTTAACTGAACTTCATTTTGATTGTAACTAATGGAAACGAAGACTTTGTCATGAACTCATCCAACATGTGAATTCCAGAGAGAAGGCGCTCACAGCAAAAAGTGCTGCTACAATAGGTAAGAGATAGGCGATCCTTTGAGCAACTAATTCAAGCACGATTAAAATATGTTCCCATTAAGACACAGATTTGATTGTTGGGAAATAAACTAAAATAGTAATAGAAAATGAGAGATGACAAAACATACTAATATGCATGAAATGAGGAAAGGATGTCGGAAATTCTATCCGGCATTAAAGGGAAAACGACAAAATATGATGGCATGGATTATCCATGTAAAGCAAGATTTTCAGATAAACCTGTTACGTGTTGTAAAGGTCAAGATACCATATACAGTATAGGAAGGCGGTGGAAGACCAAAAGAGAGTTAGGAGACGTCATTACTATAAACTTGCACGGAGAAGATACGGTACAATATACGCCGAAATGGACAAAAAGAATCCATATAGTCACCGTTCCCAACAAAGTGAGGTAAGGGTCACAATGTTGTTCGTTGTCGTATATGTGTAGTAAATAATTCTCACCAAGCACACTGCTATTGCCTGTTAACCACACAGCTAACAATGAAAACATCGAGTAACAGTACTGCCAAAAAGAGTGACCTAAATATATAAATCGAAGCTTACGGTCTGTACAGCCAGAAAGACAAGGAACATATCTCTAGCCACAAAGAGCCTGAATTTTATTTTCCTCCATGAATTGTCCTCCAGCTCAACTACACGAAGATGAAATTGAGCTTTACAAGTAGTGCAATGTGAGAAAGCAAAACCCTCCTGCATATCAAGACAATTTTCACTAAAAAGTTACATTTCTTAACAAAGCATAGCAAAGAAATACTGCACTCATCAAACAGAAAACTGACTTTCACAGATCGCCAGTGATCAAGGCATGAGCGATGAACAAACTGCTGTGTGCCCTTGCACAAGCATGGAGAAATCAGCTCATCATCTGAATCAAAAACATAATTTTAATAAAATGTACACAAAAAGGAAAGTCAAGGGGATTTACAAAAGATGGTTTCAGTAAACAAATAATTGTAATTTACCTCCTTCGCCATCATATTCAAGGCAGATTCTACAACAAGGCAAGGAGCTAGTCTCAATGTCCTCCACTTTAATCTCATCGGAGGTTACAGGTGATGACGGTGACGGGAAAGAAAGCAGCGGAGGAGGCGACATCTCATGATGCTCTGAACCTTCTTCAAGTAAAGGATCGGTGTCACGAGGGTTCGGCTCAGCCCTCGATTCCAGCTCCAATTCTCCTTTCATTGTCAATTTTAACACTTGAAACTGCAAATTCTTTTACCAAAAACAACAAGATCATTCCAATATAAATTTCTCAATTCGGAAGAGTTTAAATTGAAGCTTAACTACTTAATTTAAAAGAAATAAAGTTCTATACTGAAAATTGAACCTTAAATTGCTCTGGCGGTGACAGAAGCAGAAATGAATGATGCGTAAACGAAACCAGAAGAGAATGAAGAACGGTGTGAGACTATGCTTATTGATCGTCACCCTTATACAAAAAACCAGTTGCCTGCTCCCTTGTTTTCTGCCCTTTTTTCCTTTTTCCGTTTTCAAAGCTTTCTTTATTAATTTAGGATAATTACACTTTTTTTCCCTTTTTTCTTTCTTTATCCTAAATTAGCATCTATATTTCCAAAAAACTCATTTTCACTCCTAATTATACGCTCTTAATAATAAGATAGTTATTAACGGAAACACTTTGTTGACCAAACATGGCGGCACTTAACGGGAAATAGTCATTTCTCTAGAGTCAACGCAACGTATTTTAATAACGTCTCACGTTGCGAGAATGCTTAAAACTCGATGTTCTTCTTTCATACGCTGCTACGTCAGAACAGATGAAGTCGGAACAATATCAATCTCACTTTGTTTCGCATACTAAGTAGGAGGTGCCAGAAGGAACGTCTCCTGAATCTGAGACGATAGAGGGGAAGAATTGATAATCATGACTTTCTCCTAGTTCAGAAAAATCTAAATGATCAACCGTTATAGTATGTGACTTGTGAAATTTTTGATCCACCGTCTTTTTTTTGTTTTCAATTAGTCATTATCTCTTACGAGGTGAGAGTTTTTAGTGACAACAATACTTTTTGTTACATTTTTTCGACACAAAGGATTTGCGATGCTAGTCACCATGTCAGATCTGTTAATTATTCTTAAAGTTTGGTTCAAATGGTAAGTGGTATGAGAAGTATTCAAGAGCTCAAAGATTTGATTCCTTATACGAGATCGAATGTAGATCTCATAACGTTAAAGAGTTATAGGTCATATAGAACCCTCTACATCAGAGTTTGACTATGGATATAATTGGTCAGCGGTGGTTCAAGATCACAGAAGGTCCACATGACCTAAAGAAATTCATGGCGGCTCTAATAAATTACAGCGCTATAGGGCAGAAGTAACGATGAAACTTTGTAGGCATTTAGCATTCGACTCTGGTTACAGTCTGGTGTGATTCTGCTTACCATGTGTGACATATAGAAGATAAGTGTGTAAGATTTGTGTATATAAAATGTGCTTGTAATATTTTTTATGAACTTTGATGATAATAAGACTCATCATCATCATTAACGTGAGTCATTCTCATTCATCTTTAAAAAAAAAGATCGAACTCCAACCTAAATGCCACACATCACCCCGTCTCTAGGATTGGTGGAGGATGTAAATCGAGGGATTTGTCTCAATGATTTAGTATACTCATATTGTCTTTAGAACTATTTTCAACGGACAACCCACTTTTGTCTATCCAATATTATTGACCATTTATCATTTCTAATAAAAACATAAAACTATCGTTCTATGACGGTATTTTCGATCCCTGACCCATCTCGATATTCATGTAGCCCCTCGCTTATAACACACAAACTCTTTAACCATTATCTACCAGATAGAGTTTACAATGTTCATCATATAGGTCTATTATTATTATCTTTCCGAAAAAGGAAAAACTCCATCGTTATCCTTATGCGAGTTGGACACATTCGGTAGCCGTTATCAAATGACGTTGTTGTTGTACTCTTTGTTTGTTGGCAAGAGAATGACGATGTTCCAATGCCGGATTTCTGGTTTCGTGATCACGTGTCAATAATTCTTATTCTGGTAATAAAACTTGATTTTTTGTTTGGAAAAATAAAAAGTAAAAATGTAGTAGTAGAACTATTTATTGTGGTAATATCACTTAATGACGATGTTTCCAATGTCAACTTAAAATGCAGCAGCACTATTCATATTTAAATAGTTGGATTTTATGGACATCACGTAATTACTTTCGACACCACGCTTACATCTTATTATGATTCTAGAAATGCTCGGCTGACCCGGATAACCCGGAAACCTGTAAGCTCGCTCCAGAAGTAGTAATGGAGTGCCAATAGAAGTCTACCACCCGTCTCAGTTCCATAGTAACTGAGACAATTGTCAAAATATTTTGTGAGACGGTACACTTTTCAATACAACATTTATTATGTTTTTACTTGATTAACCCTTATTTATTACGGTAGAAGATATAAAAAAGAAGGCCCCGTTAGTGATATCCAAAGACATTCTAGTCATTTCATTAAATAAGTTAATGTATTATTAACTCATCTCCTTAATATGCGTGATGCCTCAAATAAATTTGAACGGAGAGAGTATAAAATAATGATACACATCGGATGAAGCATCAATTATGCGTAAAATTCCACAAACATTGTGCCCCCAATTCTTTAAACAAGTCTATCTATGTATGAACCCAGCAAGTCCAAAGATGGCTTTGTATAAATCAAATAATAATAGTATATAAAAAAAAAAAAAATGGGCAGTCCATCACCCAGAAGAATACACAATTTAATACTACTACTTGCACTTGGAACAAGCAGCTACATCAATCAATAATAATTCAAATAAATTAGGGAGAAATATATATGCTTTCCAAATCATTCCACTATGAAATATGTTTTGGAGCATACATACAGCCCCCACCCCCCCCAACTGGTACACACAGCAAGAGTGCAGTTTCCCATTATTACTTCCATAGTTTTCTCAAAGACATGTTCTTTTCAGTCTCCTTTTTCATAACCTTGGCAACCGCCATTTCAAAATCTTCCTGAGTCACATGAACACGCCTCTCCCTCAACGCAAACATCCCCGCTTCTGTGCACACAGCCTGCCACCAAATCATACATACCCTTAACGATTAGATTATAGTATTAAACAACCTTAAACAAACCTAAAAATTGCTGTCCTTTGGAAAGGCAACCAATTTCATACGATGCTGCCAAGTTTTGCATATTAGTCCTAGCTCAGCACAAACATGGAACAACAAATCTTGGCCTATAACAGCATTACAATTACAATATCTCAGTGACGATGTTTCGTACTTGGTTTTAGTTACCTCGACAAACTATGATAAACAGGTGGCTTCATTTCCAGGTTATTCATCACATCTTAGTCTACTAATAATGAGCATGACTGTCAATCATGAATTTTCAGCAAAATCTAACCTATTCTCACATCATTACCATAAAAGAGAAAAAAAAAATGATATAAAATCACACATGGAACAAACACACAAAGAATCATCAAAGAACTTTAATTTGCCAACATATATGCACCAACAGGAGGAAATGCAAGCAGTAAAAAGCAAGTAGTAGCCAAGTAGAGAATAATCACCTTCAGTTCTGCACCAGAAGCGCCGTTCATCTTTTCCGCTATCTTTTTCAAATCAATGCCACGCATCAAATTCATCCTTCTAGAATGAATTTTTAAAATATCCCAGCGAGACTGCAAAGTAAAAACAACAAATAAAAAAATAAAATCAACAACTAAGCATGCACCATGCACCCAAGTTTTAGGAGCAAAAGAACCAGAAAATATATATGATCCATAGTAACATGGGGCAAAAAAGACATCTACATCACTTGAACAATGTTCAGCTACACAACAGAATAGTTTCAATCTGCTAATATGTTGAGGAATCATAGTTATTAAGTCGTAAGGCAAAGCCAAGGTGAGGTCAGGTCGCTCAGTCGCCTACGCGAAAGCCCGACATGCTAAGCGAGCAATAAAGTCATGTACTCATTTTTTTGGCCTTTTAGATTATAACATATATAAAAGGCAACAAAGAAGATCACATAATGTCATCAAAACATGTTTTAAGCTTTTAACACACGAACCGAGTACTACCGATAAACCAAAGGATTTTAGTGAACCAATCAACCAAAAGGTTTCCAGTTTCAAAAGTTTTAAACGAATCTAATAGACTAATACTAGTCCTACAGTTCACAAAATGACATAAAAGATGGGCATTAGGCAAAACAAGAAGAAGCCTTTCTCTGAGCTGCAAGGGTTTTTTTTTTTAGATTAACTCCATCGCAGGTCCAGGTCGCACAGCTTGGAACTTGAAAGCATTGGAGACTCGTAAAAAGTGAAGGATGAAGAATGAAGGGCGGGTTGGGGGTAAAAAGTTTAGGTGTAATGCTATTAAACATGGGTTTGGCTTTTTTACCCCTGATATTCACTTTTTTTTTAAAAGTACCGGGCGCTCGCCTTTTTCACGCCACTCGCCTTAGGTTTGCCCGGCATTTTCAGCGCCTTACACAACATTAAGGCGTTACAGGGTCGCCTCTCGCCTAGGCGTCGCCTTAACAAGTATGCGAGGAATGGCCCACCCTTGCAGGAAAAGCTAGGTAACATCTAAGGCAAATATTAACAATTCCACATGGAATGATCGAAATATAAGACGGTATCAATAAAAGAAAACATATTAGCAGGGTAACATCTTGACAAGTTTGCCATTTTTAGACAATTGAATTCGATAATCAAACAGAAAAAACCTATAAACTGCAGCAATTTTCATACCTCTTCATTGGGATTTGGAAATTCAATCTTGCGATCGATCCTGCCAGGTCGAAGAAGTGCTTGATCCAGAATATCAATTCGATTTGTGGCCATCAACACCTGGAGAGGTCATGAAGAATGAAACATAAATTCTTTTCATCAAATAAGAATGACATGTATTACCAGAGCTTACCTTGATCTTATTGGACGCCTCAAAACCATCAAGTTGGTTCAAAAGCTCAAGCATTGTCCTCTGCACTTCACTATCTCCATTCCCACTTCCAGATTCCATCCTCGCAGAACCAATACTGTCTATTTCATCCATGAATATTATAGATGGCGCATGCTCCCTGGTGAAAAAACAAGACCACCTTATATGCCAGCCAACACAATTGAAAGAATTGAGGCAAAGATTTGTTTTTATGCCCATAAAACAAGTACACAAAATTTCACCTCAAAACGTGACAGAAGCACACAAATCAAATGAAGTAACAATAAATCAATACAAATAAACAATCAAATACACAAGTGCAAGGGTACATATGGCAAGGCCTCTGGAAAAAATTACTTGACGGACGTTCTTGTGTTAAAGTACCACTAATTTACCTACCATTGTAAGAGCATGAACTAAATTGAAATTATTCCCGATGAAACCTTAAGTGATGAAATTTTTCCCCAACTGTTTGGAGTAAAGGTAAAAGTTCTTTACGACATACTTGTAAAAGCGTGAGGCGGGGCTGAGGCGTGGCATGGGCGCCTCGACGCCATGGCGCCATGGCGGCGCCTCGGCATGCAAGGCGTGCAATAAAGTCGTAGAACTTATTTTTTTGGCCCTTTAGATTATAACACATATAAAAAAACAAACAAGATCACATAATGTCATCTAAACAAGTTTTAAACTTTTAACACACAAAACAAGTACTACCGAATACCGATAAACTATAGTTAACCAATCAACCAAAAGGTTTCCGGTTTCAAAAGTTTTAAACGAATCTAATAGACTAATACTAGTGCTAGAGTTCACAAAATGACATAAAAGATAGGCATTAGCCATTAGGAAAAACAAGTTTCAACTTTCAAGTAATCATCGGTCATCACTCATCATGATCACTAATAAGCTCCATCGGTCCCGTCCCCTCATCACTATTCTCCCCATCCACTCTTTCGTCAATGTCAGTGTCATCATCATCCAAAACAATTGGTTAAAACAGTGAAAACATTAACACCATAACTTTACATTCTATAAACAGGTGAACACTCGCAAATCAAAATTTAACCCGATTTAACCTCCACGGCTCCACCTATTAACTTTTCATTCAATTAACAGCCACATACAGCCAATTAACAGCCACATACACAAATAAAACAGCCACATACACAATTAACAGCCACATGACTTGCCAATTAACAGCCACATACACAAATAAAACACACCAAATCCATAGACTACTAAGTACTAACAAACAAAGATCACTAGTTCACTACTTAAAGTTTTAGAAAATCAAACAAACAAAGATCACTACTTTGACAATCATTTAATTCCATTATTTCAAAATCAAATTACTCACATCATTAGATTCATTACTTTGATTTTCTTTCATTGTTTCATACTTTCATTAAAAGAAAATTATAAATATGTTTTTCAACACCATAATCACATAAAGAATATATTATTTAACACAATCATGTGTAAAAAACGAATTTGAAAAAAAAAAAAAAAAAAAAACGGGAAGGCTGTTGTTACCTGAAGAAGGCTTAACGTTGAAGCTGCAATAGATTATTACAGCCGGTTATTATGAGAAGAAGGAGAAGAAGTAAGCTTTTTTAAATTATTAGGCTTTTTTTTTTTTTTTTTACTCCATGGAAGATGAAGCTTGCACTTTCTCAGCAGGACTGGAGTGGAGAAGGCAGCGGGAAATGAGAGGGAATGAAGAGAATGGGATGGGTTGACTAGGTTTTATGTTATTTTTAACTGGTTTGACGTTTTTGCCCTTCAAAATTCCATGGCGCGCCACGCCTCACGCCTCACGCCTTGCACGCCTTGGCGCCGCCTTGGACACGCCTTGCATTTTCTGCGCCTCAGCCTATGTTAAGGCGTCATAGCCCCGCCTCACGCCATGGCGCGCGCCTCACACGCCATGGCGCACGCTTTTACAAGTATGCTTTACGACAGATCTTACGGGACTCCTAATCTTTAGAATTTAAAACCCTGTTAACTTCATTCTCATTACAAATAATGTGATTGTTTTTCATGATGTTCAAACTATGGGGCAGGCACAGTATAGAGGTTGTACGAAATGGCATCATAGTTGTAGTCACCCGGAATACATCAAATGAGAGCCACTCTAGTCCTTTTGGGTAAAGACGTTGCATTAAATAATGGGGCCAGTTTTACTTTATCACCAACAACAATACAAAGAAAACGAGTTTCTGATCACAATTTCTTGGAACAAAATACAAAATGTCAAAGTCGATGCAAATGAAACACATACCATATTTCTAATCAAAACCTGGAAAAGATCAAAATGGCCACTCAAGCAGAGAAAAAAAAAAGCGTCGAGCGGGAAAAAAAAAAAGGTTGAAAGCAAACCTGGCCATAACGAAAAGTTCCCTCACCATCCGAGAACCCTCCCCAATATACTTCTGGACTAGCTCAGACCCAGAAACCCTAATGAAAGTACAGTCCGTATGATGTGCCACTGCCCTTGCCAACAATGTTTTCCCTGTTCCTGGAGGGCCATAAAGTAAGACCCCCTGTCATTCAAGGACAAAAGCAAGATAAAGAGCATGATCATCCCAATAAATCAAAATAACAGCTATATGAATTATGCAAAAGGACTGGAAACTTTGGTGGACCTTGGGTTGAGCAATTCCAAGACTCTCAAATAACTCGGGATGCTTGATTGGAAGCTCAATAACCTGAAACATTAAGAGAGTATATAAAGGATAAAACACCTTCAACAAAAACCTATGGAATCCCATACATAAGCAGGACAGAATACGAAAAAACATCAAAGTAGTCAATAAATTTAATGGTATAGAACAATACCTCCTTAATTTCTTTGATTTGCTGATCAAGACCACCAATCATGTCATAAGTAGAATCAGGAACTTTTTCTACTTTCATTAGGTTGACTAGAGGATCCACTTTACTTGGTAATATCAAATGAAGAACATAGCTATCATTGCGAAGGGCAACTCTTGTTGACGGAGTGATCTTTGTTATATCAATGTTTTTATCTATGTCCACAACATACTTCCCTTCAGGGTGAACCTGCAGGAAACAAGCCAGATTAGATTGGAAAACACTGTCGAGAGATATTGCGAATTTGCAATAGCAAACCATTTCAGGCTTCCTTCGCCACTTAGCTGAAACACACAAAAAGGCATCCTCTGTTTACTTAAAATAAATGGCTAGCAATAATCCAAAGTAATACTGAAATACCACCGAATAATGTCACATTCCCTAGGCCTAGGACACGTTGTGCCAAGCTCAGAAGGTGCGATAAAGGCGAAACTTCAACACGTGTATAGCGTAAGCTGAATAGTTACATGTAAAACCACCTATTTCATAGCAAAATGCATATAATTTCTAATCTACATACCTTCAAGCAAAAATATTAACTCCATATATTATCAATGCCATCCTGTGCTCTATGAACAAACACCAGAAAATAATACTAAAGGGAAATTAGACAAAGCAAGAAATGCTATGCAGAGTCTCAAAGGTAGACAGAAAAGAAACTAATATGGAAAACATTGACATTTCGAATTATCCAAGGAGCTTATTCTTTATGAATATGAATTATGATGTCCTCCCTGATGCAATGCATCTTAATATCTCTCTTCCCAAACCTACATGCAAAGGATCCCTTAAATCATGTGCAAAAGAAGCAGTTTCATAAATACAAACGAAATTCAATAAAGGGAGGGTAGGCTTGAGCAGAATTAACCAACTTACTTTCACCAAAACCTTTGATTTACCCATAACTTTCACAACTTCACCCACGTAAGATCCAGCCTCCTGAAGCAATTGCAACTCTTCCTTAAGCATTCTGACTGCTCAATAAAAAATGCAAATACCCAATCAAACTTGATACATACAAGAATGAAATGACAAGACACGTTTGCAGTCAGCAAAGAACTGTGAAGTAGCACAATATACAGCATAATGATTTGTAAATCAAGGAGAGCGTGTAGGGAACACAAGCGCATATAAAAATTGAAGGAACAAGTCAATTTGAATTCCTTTCAGGAGGGAAAAAAAAACTCCCTTTTAGTAGCAAAAATAAAAATTAAAAAAAGGCTCAGTTTATTGACATAAGAAATACTGATAATGCAGCATGACAATTTGAAGCAACAATTTAAATTGCACCCGAAAACCTAAATCATCCAACTCCAAGTTATACTAAAAAAGAAGTACATCTTTGATCATTACCGCGAGCTTAATAGCATTGATGAATTACGAGTCCCCAGATAAACAAAAAAAAATCAACTCAATTTACTAGATTAGGGTTCTCATCAAAGAACGCGGAGTGAAAAAGAAAAAGAAAAAAAAAAGTGGGGGGGGGAAGAATAAAAATTCAACCTTTGGAATTGAGCTCGTTGCGTTGGGCTTCGAGACGATTGAGATTGTGAGATTTCTGACGGACCTGCAGCTGGAGATCATGGATATGTTGCATATAGTACTGCCTCAACCCTTCCCCTTGCTTCGCCATCGTACCTTTAGCCGAACAACTCTCTTGTTTATCAGCGAAAGCTCCGGTTGGATTCACCTCCATCTCCACTGCCGCCATATTTCAATTCTTTGTGAAGCTTACGATAAACGGAGAAAAAAAAATATTGAAGAATCTTATATGCCTATGCCTTTGCCTATGCCTTTACATGTCCATTTAGCGTCCACTTTTATTAAGGGCCTAAGTGGCCGGTTTTGCTTTATCTTTTTATTATTATTATTTTATTTTTTTTAAGCACAAATTACACTAGTTCAAAATTCAAAATAAAATAAAATTGATACAACCTTTTATTTCTAACGGAGAATTAGAAATAATAACAGTTTTTAGATTATTTTTTTTTAAAGAACTTTTGCCATATTTTCCGAAAGAATAAAATCAATTCTCCGTTATATATTTTCTTTTATAAGGAGAATGATAACTTTTATATTTTTTTTAGGGTTAATTTTTTAAAAGTATAATTTTTTTATACTTA
This sequence comes from Gentiana macrophylla, assembly GCA_026214975.1. Lineage (NCBI taxonomy): Eukaryota > Viridiplantae > Streptophyta > Magnoliopsida > Gentianales > Gentianaceae > Gentiana > Gentiana macrophylla. Next base: position 182,715,741 of record CM047805.1, on the reverse strand, counting down.
TTAGCCCATAAGGACAAATTTGTTGAACTTATTAAGACATAATATATCTACATGTACCAAAATACTCCTAATCTAATTTATTCTTCAAGCTCATCGGACATGGAGTTTCCGGTGGAACAGAAACCGGCACCACAGAGCTTTTATTCAATACTTTAATACAATTAGTGGGAGAAGCATTACCAAAAGGGGCAAGACGCAGAGATTCAGCACTTGAAGAAGGAGATTCAGTCGAACCCGAAATTGCACCATTCATGGAGGTCTCGCTGTTCAGCATCTCCAATTCCTTCAATCTGACCCTTTCCTTAATCAAATCCGACCCAGAAATTGGAACAATTTCACCCAAATTCTTCAGTTTTGTACCCGAACCTGCTCCAGTTTTTTTCCTCGATTTTTGCCCCATTTGGGGACCAAAATGGTCGAAAAAAATAGAATAAATTCAGCGCAATTGATGCTATTTGTAAGAACAAAAGATTGTAATAAAGATTGTAAGAACAAAAAAACAGAGTATATTACAAGTTTAATTCAATGCATTATGTTTCCATGAACACCATGTATTACAGAGTATATTGCATTGCTACAGGAACAAAGACATGAAACCTGTTGGTTTTGCTCATGTTCTTTTGTTTCTTGAATTTCTTTGACTTATTTGATAAAGATTGAATTTTGTTTTGATATTCATGGAGGGTAATTCGAAATTCGACTTTGTTATTTATCATTGATCTTTTGTTGCTGACAAAGACAATCTTGCAACTTGAGTTTTCTTATTTTGGGACCATCCATATATACCCATGGACTTGTAGTTACAAATTTAAATGTAATAAGCACTCATTAATGGCTGATTGCTGCTTTTCAACAAATACCACTATGGCACACTAATCCCATATGAACATATAAACAAATAACACTTTCCAAGCTTTCAAGAACTTCAAAGAGGTTCTTGTTTGTTTTTTCCAAACGTGGAACATTTGTCTATGATATTGTATTCCATTACTCGCTTGTTTGGTAAGAATGAACTCATTGTAGGATTTATTTTTTCATTCCATTCCATATTCCATTTGAATTTTGGATGGAAATGAAATCATCCATTTTCATTCCGTTGGAATGAAATCATCCATTTTCATTCGTCAATTGATATAATGAATGAAATCATATTCCATTCCATTCCATTACGGTTGCCAAACAAGTCAAATTGATATAATGTAATGAAAAAATTATTCCATTTCATTCCATTACCGCAATCCAAACACGCCATTAGAGTTTCTCCGTTGTCAAACAAGCCACTTTGAGATAATTAATGATAGTGATCTCGATGTCATTACGGATAAAATTGGACATCATACTCATATCTACATGATTTGAATTTTTTACATTCAAGTTTTTGCTATTTCTAACATTATATATATATATATATTAAGTCACAAATTTTTTTTTCTACAAATATTTCATTAATAAGTTTTCTATACATATTTTGAATATCATCGCATAAGTTGTATTTATCAACTAAATAGACAAACATTAAAGTAATACCGTAATTATTTTGGTTAATAAATCGCTATAACAATACGCCAATGCATAACTCAATATCATATGATGTCTCGTGAGATCTATCGCCAAATGTTATAACATCGCGATGTCTCTACAAAACGGCTTCTCGGCATTGGGTGTCACTTCATCGTGGTGTCTCTGCAATGCGGTGTCACATCATCGCGGTGTCTTTGTATCGCGGTGTCTCATATGATGATCGCCAAATGTTATAACATCGTGATGTCTCTCGTGCATCGGGGTGGTCACCGATCGCGGTCATGTCTCGCGGTGTCAGCATCTGGGTTGGTCATGCGATCGTGGTGTCTCTGCGGGAGGTGGTCATCAGACGAGGTGATCAATGGATCTGGCGTGGTCAATACATCGTGGTGTCACTTCATTGAGGCGTCTTTGCATCGCGGGTGGTCACTACGTTGTTGTATCACTTCATCGAGGTGTCTCTCGCATCGCGCCTCGCATCACGCGTTGTCTCGTGATCGGGGTGGTCATTGCATCGCAGTGCCACTTCATTGTGGTGTCTCTGCATCACGGTGTCGCTTCATTGCCGTGTCTCTACATCGCGGTGTCACTTCATCGCGGTGTCTCTGCATCGCGATGGTGATCGCATCGGGCGTCGTGGTGGTCAATGCATCAGGATGGTCATTGCATCGAGGTGGTCAATGCATCGGGGTGGTCAATGCGTCGCAGTGGTCAATGTATCGGGGGTGGTGATGACGTAGATCAAGTGAAATTAAAATACTTGACCACCATAAACCAATACTAGCAAGAGGACTTTGGTCCATCGTAGTTTAAATTATAAATAAATCAGGTCGATCCCACAGGGAACCAAATTGTGGGTCATTCTATAAATAATTAATTAAGCATGGCAAGCACATAAAACGGTCTATGACCAACAAAGAACAAGAAAAGATAAATAGACACGACTCAACACAACTCAAATAAATACAACATAATTAACCTCCCCAATTATTACATTATCGTTTGGATCCAGAGACTATATATAGTTAAACTAGACTCACTAACTATTAATCCGATTCGTATCTCTTTTATATTGGCTACGGGAGTCATCCCCTAAACTAGATCTAGCTCCGGTAGGCCATCCAGATTCTTATGCTACATCACGTGACTTCTCGCTTTTTCGGCCTCCATCTCATATGACTCGTGACGCTTACAAAACTAGGGATGCCGATATTAACCGTATTCCTCACCTAGAAACATTCCTATGATTAGGCGTATTTCTAAGCGATCGCATCGGTCTCCGTCCCATTAACACTAACTTTTAGGTATCATGTTAATCTACGATTTACGATAATCAAAGGCATGATTTCTGTAATGACAAAGACAGATCTAGATCTCATTGAAAGTCCCGAAAGATCAATTCATGAGCCGAGCTAGAGCACTATATTGGTATTTCCTCACTACACGCTTTAATTAAAACAGACGAGCAACGTAGCCGTAGCCATACCTACTAAGATAAGAAATTCTAATTGGACATTCACACCATAAAAGACGTGGCTGGGACTGACTCGGCTTAAAAACTAAATCTTAGCGTTTCTATACTTATCGGATAAAATAGAAGCTCATAAAGTAACTATATATACCTACTACTAAAACGATTATTAATCGAAATAAAATCATACATAGATCACAAAACTTAGGCGTGGGCGTGTGGATCCTTATAGACGAGGAGTCCCCAATGCCTCACGTCACAATCCTAGATCTACCTCATTTAACTAAGAAATAACAATCTCAAACGATAAATAATAATTGGGGAAATTAATTAAAAGAACTAAGAGAAAATAAATACAAGAACTTACATAATTGAAGAACTTGTAAAAAAGCTATTCTAAAAAAAGCGACGATTTTATTATGAATTGTGTATATATGGTGTGTATATGGCGTGTGTATGTACAAATATATAGAGAGAAATTTGCATAGGATAAACCTAAACCAATCTAAAATAATTTTCTTAAATAAAAAAGGAGTTTGAAAACACATTAGGATAATTCCCGGCCGATCTTTGGATAAGGCAAGCCGCTTCTTCATGCGTCCGCCTTAAGTCGGCGCCAATCATTTGGATTGGCTTGCCGGCTTTTGTCTTGCTTTTTACTCCTCTTTTCCGTCTTTTATCCGATATTTATCTTCAATGATCCGTATTTGCTTGGATTTATCTTGTAGTTTAATTCTTCCATTTATAATTATCCTCCAAAATTATCTCAATCTAAAAACAAATAATTATCCCCAAATAAATCATATTTAAATAATAAAAATAGATAAATACCAAATTATATTTTATAAATCACATAACATTAAATAATAAATATAACAAATTTAATATAAAATATATATTATTAGCCGATTTAAGGATAATGTTGATGACTTTTACTTATTTTGACCGCTATTCATCATATTACCCCCCCCTGAACAACGCCTGAAAAAAAAAAAAAAACAAACAAACAGATCTGTGATGATAACCATATTGAATTACAAAAGATACATTGTATTGATATTTTCCCGCAATCGCATGATAAGGGAATGATAATATTTTTTTATTAATATCTGAGAAGTGGTCCGCCACTTCTCCCCACCCCCTTGATTATTTGAGTCTATCTATCTAATTTGTGTCCTTATAAATCCAACAGATTCTTTTTTGTCCTTATAAATCCAATAAATCCGTTTGTGTACTTTTGGGTCTTTAGCCCTTTTTTTTTATAGCATGAAGGACAAAACCCAAAACAAAAAGAAAAATTCCGCGCGGCGCCTGAAACTTTTTTTTTTTTTTTTTTTTTTTTTTTCCCGTCATTTTGAAACGCCCATATCATTTGATATATAGATCTAAACGCGATAAAAATTTCACTGAATTTTTTATTTTTTATGCTCTTCGTTTTGAGACTTGGTTCGACATAATTACATCATTTTTCGTGAGATTCACTGTCGAAATTCACTCAGAGGATATCTCCAGTGAATCCAAAAAATCAGTGAATTTCGACAGCGGATTTTCCGAAATCACGTCGAAATATGTTGAATGTGATCTCAAAATGAAGAGCATGAAAAAATATTTTAAAAATTGGTGAAAGAATTTTCAAATTTGTATTTCTAGATTGGGAGATATGAAAAAAGAATGGATGAGAGAGAAAGTGTGTTGTTTCTTTTTGGGGAAAAAATTGCGCATGAATATAAAAGAAAATTTTTCCTTATCATAAAAGCTTTCAAAAACTCATTCATTCTCCTAATTGATGAAATGTTTTTGTTCTTCTCCCTCATTCCCCCTATTTTTAAAGCACAAAATTGATACACCATATCTCTCATAAGAGACATCTATTGTAGGTCTGATAAAAATTCCTAAAATCCCGATTCTACGATCCCTTTCTTTTGGAGTCTTTAAGGGCACCACATTAAATCTGTCATTGCCCTTAAAGGCACGTGTCTATTTTTAAACCTTGTTGCAGTGTCCCGGATAGATTTGATGTGATGCCCATAAAACCCCCTATCTTTTCCGTTCTTTTTTCATATCTTTTTCCGACCTAAACTCTTTTGGAATTATCACATCATAACTATATTCGGGAAATATTTGGTTACTAGTTATATACTGACTGCTATCTCGGTCTGTACCGAATCAAAACAATAATAAATTTCATAAAATTTTATTTAATGAGTAATGTATTTATATCATTAATATTACCTGGTTATTATTTTTTTCTTCAAAATTTCTCAACTTATTTGTCAAATTCAATTTTCATAAGCCTATATTTTTTTGGTTACTTGACAATTAAAGTGTGTATAAACTTCTCTTTGGGAGGCTTTTATTTGCACCACCGCTATTCAACTGAATCAATTTTTCGAAAATCGATTGCAAGGGCCTTATGTCGTGGCCTTCAAACAAACTGAGACCTTTAAATGAGCCCTAAACCCTAAAACGAATAAACCTAAAATACATTATAAACGTCAAAAGAGGCCTTTAAACAATGAATTTTTTATAGGGCCTTATTCCGTAGCCTCTGTGATATATCTGACTACTACTAATAAATAATGTAAATCAAAGGAATACACATGTTTTAACATATGATCTTCCAATCCAATATTCAATGCTCATCTTTCTTATTTGTAACATCTTACTCTAAAAAAAAAATCCAAGAACATGTCATATCCAATAAATGTCAAAAGTTAATAACTTCAAGGAGACTTATTGAAAATAACAAAAAAATTTACAAAATTATCAAAAATGACACACACCTTATAAAGACAAATTTACCCATATTCATTATATGACCATTTTTTCTTCTAAAATTCATAAAATAGAAACGTGTGAAATCATGGAGCACTCCACGTTATATATATATATATATATATATATATATATATATATATATATATATATATATATATATATATATATATATATATATTTCTACCTAATCTTTAACTAGTCATATCTTTCAATTTACGTCTTCAGTTATCTTAATTTTTTCATCATAATTCATATTTTTTCGTACTCAGTATTTTAATATCATATTCGATACTTCTAATTTGATTTAAGAAAACATCATTTTATTTGACACTATTAATTGATAATGTAACACTAATGACAACAACCATTTTTAGACAATATGCCACTACTCTTAAAAAGGGCCTAAAAAACATGACACTACTCTTCTCAAACATTGCTAATTTAGTGACACTACTAATTGAAATTTCAACAGTACTGACACTACTAGTTGGAACTTCAAGAGGAGTGACACCACCATTCACCAACATTGCTAATTTAGTGACACTACTAATTGAAAATTCAATAATTTAGTGACACTATTAATTGGAACTTGAACAATAGTAACATTTGAAGTTCATTTGATCAGACTTGGCGGACACTATGACATGTCAGTACTGTTGAACTCTCAATTAATAGTGTCACTAAATTTATTGAAGTATCGATCCTTTACAATGTAACTTATAAGTGACAATTAGCAGTGTCACTTAGCAATAAACAATGACACTAAAGAAGGACAATACAGTGACCATAAGGGTGTATGAAATGTCATTTTTCGTAATTTCCTCAATTTATAAGTAGTGTAATTCAAATTGACACTGTTGATAATTTCACAAAGTTTTTTTTTGTCCTTTTTCATAATTTTCCCTAAAAAAATTATAATTTGATGACATGACATAAATATAAAATATTTAAAAGGTCCATAACTATAGATAACATTTTATAAAATTAAACATATATTACCCCGCCGTTTGTGAAAATTCTGTAAAATTCAATGACCACCTATCATTTTTTAAGTTGAAATTGTGTGGTTCACATTATGTCGTACCGTCCCTACACACCTCACGGGGAAGACTTACCCCTCCTAGATATAAAGTTTAAGAAAATCAACGGAAAAAGAAAAATAAAAAAAAGGCCAAAAAAATTCAAATAAATACAATATTTGGATTTTATGTAAGCTCCAACACAACAATTCTCAGACAGCAAACAAATGGTTGCCTTTTGTTCTCCCATCATTAAACCGGAATTCTTTTTTTTTTTTTTTAAGTAGATTTAATCAGTAGATTAAATAAAGCTCTAACTTAACCGAAAAATAAGCATTATATTAATTAATTAATGTTAAAATTTAAGGGTAATTTCACTTCCATTACTTTCTTCTCTTTCTTCCCTAACCATCAAAGTCTTCATTCCTCTCCCATTTTCCCCATCACTACCACTCTCTGATTTCCCATCTTCTATGCTTTCCGACAAGCCACCACCGTTACAACCGCCACGAAAATCAGATTCAGGTGAACTTTGTGCTTGTGATTGCGGTGGTGGCCGGTAAACATGAATTTGGTTATGTTGTTGGTTGTGCAACTGAAGATGTGGCGGAGCCGGCGGGGTCGGACCATGATAAAAATCCTGTGGTAAAGGAGCAGCGCAGTAATGTGGGGATGCATGAGTAGTAGTAAGGTGATGAGGGCTGTAAAGGGCTGCCGTTGCTCCTCCATGAGCGGCGGCTGCGGCAGCGTATTCTTGTGGGACCCATATACCTCCTAGTACAACCAACTGTGGTGCTCCTGTTGATGCTGTTCCCTGTGGGCTCGGACTTGGCCTCCTTGTATGAAGTCTGTACTTCTGCAGTACATTGAAAAAAAAGGACAAAAGAGTAAAATCAGTAGCTTTCGTTTTTCAGTACTTGCTGTTACTAGAATCTTCCTGCAGTTATTTGACAGTTTGTTCAGACTCCATATCTTTTTCTTTTTTCGTACTGTATATATACAGTAACTAATTATGGGAAAATCCTCATGTAGCGACTCTTATTATATTAAAATATACCGGTCGTCGGATGACTGTGACGCGTGTAGAAAAAAAAACTGTTTTATTTATTCATACATACATATGACAGTCATCTGACGGTTTGTTCTAATAAAAAATCCATATGGAAGAATTACCCCTAATTATAAGTATTTTGGTGATATGGTCCAATCATGAGATATCTACTTTTGCATGGTGATGCATATATATATATTTTTCTGTGTGTACAAACTGTGTGTGTGTGTGTGAAAGAGAAACAGAAACAGAAAGAGAAAGAGAACGGACGACCTGGAGGTGGCTTTTAACTTCATCATTGGTCAAGCCATCAACCTTCATCAGTTCTCTGATTTGTTTTGGTGTGGCCACTTCAAATCATTCCCATACAAAAGAAGCAAACAGATTAACTGTCACTTCACCTTACCAACTTTGTAATCACAAAAACATAATAATAATATATATATATATATATATCTATATATACTTGAGGGACCATGTTGTTTTTCAATTGTTTAACACATTCATTATAGATTTCTTAGCTAGGTCCACATGTTACACCCCAAAAACATAAATTGTTCCCTACCTATATAGGGACCCCGATCCCCGCCGGCACGATCGATGACATTCTCGTCCACACAAGATCAAAAACGACACCGTGATCGAATTCAAACGACAATCGCTTTGGCTTCCGACCTAAAAAAATAAAAATAAAAACATAATCAAAACGGCGGCGTTTCGATCCGAAACGACGCCGTTTCGGGTGTACAGCTGGGGGCTGTACCGTCGGGAATCTTTTTCCACCTATATAGCTAAAATAAGAAAACATCATGCTTAAATATTTCCACAATTAAAAGCAAATTAACTAGAGTCTAGAGATATATAAGGAAACATTTACAAGAGTATTGTCACCCTCGATCCCCAGCTACTACTTAATTAATTTGTCTCAACAAAAATCACCAATTTGTCTCAACAAAAATCACACGTATGATATACCAATTAGATCGATCTAGTTTGATCGATGGATCAGTGACGGGTCCAAAGAACTTTTTTAGCGGGTGTTTGCACTAGCAATACAAATTAATAGATCAACAAGCCCTTCAGACAATCTTTTTGTTCTTCAGAGTCGGGGCATGTAACCCTGTATATGATTCACGGAACGATCCGTTATTGCTCCTAATTAATGCCACATCTTTCTAGAGAGAATACACATTGTCATATCATAGCTAGGGTGACATTTATATTATCAAAGTGGCATGGTATGTAGCTAGTGACGCTAGATATATTTTACTTGCCATAAATATATAAGCTAAACAACTACAAATTAAATGGAAGGATTCCTATATCTACTTCAAAATTTCACTTAATTAACATGAAATCTATAGAATTTTTGAGTACTCAAACTTAGCAGAACAGGTTTTCCTCCACACACACACACACACAACCAAAAAAAAGGCAGAATATTTACCTTGAGAACCACCTAGCATATGAAGGGCATTCACAAATCTCCTGTGCAGATCAGGGGACCAACATCTCCTAGCCTTTCTATTAGTCTGAGGATTATTAGCTGTAGGGGTATTATTGGAATGCGGCGCCTGAGAATCAGCTGCTGCATGATTACCATTCCCAACCTTTCCTTGTTCAAGTACATTCTTAACCCTGCAAGAACTTTCAAGATTCCTTTTTTCTTCAGATTCCTTCTCTGAAGATGCTAGGGTTAATTCTGGAAGTCCTTCTGAACCCTGCTGGTACTGGTTTCCATATGGAATAATATGCCCTCCTCCATGAGTAGTTATCTGCTTTCCTTTAATTAACCCGATTGATGATTCGGTTTCTTTAGAAGATTGTTGTTGCAGGTTTTCTCCAGATTCTTGACTCCATAACTGTGCAGATACCATCCAGTTTGCTTTATCAGATGTGTGATTCTTCATCATCATCATCTTGTCTGATCCTTCAGTAATATTGTTTGGACTCTGAAGTGGAATAAATTGTTCAAGAACTGGTTTTGGCCCTTGATGATTTGCTGCTATGTATGAATGAAGCTGCTGCCTTGATGCCTCCATTGCTTTAATTAAATAAAAGAACATACAATTTCATAACAAACAATGATAAATAAAAGCCAAAGTTTTGCATATATATATATAAAGGTAATTGTTGAACCCAATATTGGTTCAAAAATTGTAAAGAAAAAGATAAAAGGTTTGCATTGGAGGTTGCGAAGAACGTGAATATTCAGTATATAGCACTTAGTAGCCAAGTTTTATTTTTGTTTTCACTTTTTTTTTAAAATCTGTTGTTCTTTATGATTGTTGATCTGTAATCTCATGAAATGCATGATTTTTTATACCCAAAACATCAAATATGAAGCTTAAAGACCATGTCGATCGTCTCAAACTTTTACATCTAAACTCGGGTCTAACTGTGCTACAAATTAATTAATGCAAAGTTCATTGTATTTCAATCTTATATCATGGTAATGTTTCTCGTATTTTTTCAAGCATGAGATATTAATTACATGTTACGTACGTACATACCATTGTTAAGAAGTTGCATGCAGAGAGGAAGCTCGCGTTTGAAAGCTTCAATCTTGAGCCTTTCTTCTTCGAGTCGAGCAAGAAATTCCTCCAGCTTCTGAGTCTGATCAGTTTGTTGTTGTGTTGTTGTTGTTGTTCTCCAACGGATTTAAGAAGCAAAGAATAGCTATGTGGTTTGCAGTCAAGGCTTAGCTCTGCAGGCGACGCCATATTCTTACGACGAATATAGTGTGAAACAAATTAATTCTTGGAATACTAGACAAATGAATCCTTAAAAGTTGGTTCAGGAAGATTTCAATGGGGGTGTTATGAAAAGAAGAAACAAAAGGGGAGAGAACTTAGGAGAGGCTCTTCTTCTTTGCTTTCTATGTTTGAAACATCAAGTGGGGTGGTGCAGAAAGAAGATTTAAAAAAAGAAATTAAGAAAGAAAAAAATGAGAGAGAAAAAGGGTAAGGATTGTTTGTGAACACAAGAAGGGATCGTCTTCTTTTTTTAGGGTTGAGTTTCAAGGTAGGGGGGGGGGGGGGGGGGGTTGCATGAGAGAATAAAGTGTGTTTTTGGGGTGTGAGATAAAGAGGAAAGCAGTACTACTACTGAATAGGATAAAAGAAAAGATAAATGTTAACTTCTTGTTAAAACCTTTCATAAAATAAAAAGAAAATAGTAAAAATCTTGCAAAAAAGCAAAGGAGTAAAGGTAAAAAAAAAAAAAAACAGAAGCTAAAATTGTGAAGGATTCTCTCAGTACGTAGTACTAACAATATTAATTATCAGAATAAAGAAGAGCGTCAAACTGCCTCATGCTCCTAGAATAATATGAATAAGATAATGAATTAGTATATATAAGGACATGATCATGTAAATAAATAAGTAAATTATAGTTGACGTATGAAAATGCAAATGTTATCACTAGAACAAAATTATTGTAACAAATGTTATTGGGACAATAAAGTTGTCAAAACAAGTGACACCAGTCACTTTTACACCATGTATCATGGTATATGCGATTTATATCAACCGAAAAATATTACAACATGAACAGGGGTTTAAATCGTGTTCTAATTGTGACATTATTTCCATATTAATAAGTAAAACACATGAGCTAGCTAGAGACTGAATAAAATATAGAGAAAAGATCAGAAAAAAATATATATGATTTATATGAGTATTCATTAATAACTATGACTTGTGATATGGGAATATAAAAACCAAACAATATATTTATATGAGTCACAGACAGTAATTAATATTTGAGAATTATAATTAGTTTGATTATCACACATCACATACTACTAGAAGTAGAATGACAGTTGGAGGATCTCTGACACCCAGGGCAGGAAAGGGGTGGGGTGGGGGAGGGTCATGTGGGTACGTAGAGAAAGTGTCTGCTTGTATTTTGATACACTTTTGGAATAGTCTCTGTACATATTCAACATCACGCATATTAACCGGTGATTCTTCTTCTGTTGCTTTCTACTGCTTTTTATCTTATTATATACTGTTAACTTAATTCACCAATAAAATTTGTTGGGATATACAGTATTTTTTTTTTCTTTTCCGAAGGGTTTGTTGGGATTTGTTGAAGTGTTTAATATGTTAATTATATATCTTCCTCCCGTTAGCTTAAGGTTTTGAGAGGGATATGGTATCAGATGTAATGAGATCAATCATTGCTTCCAACACTGTCTTTTCCATTAATATACTGAACAAGTGTTGTATATCTTTGTTCGCCTTGTAGTGGCTTTGTGTGCCCCGTTAATATGGTGCCAGGGTTGAGCTTTTTTGTTGGTTTTGTGGTGCCTTTATATGCCTTTGTACGTGTCTCATCAATATTGCGCAAGTGTTGAGCTTTTTTATTGGCCTTTATATGCGTTTGTGTGCTTTATTAATATTAATATTGTACAAGTGTTGGGCCTATTTGTATCTTTGTCTGCCCCATTAATATTGTGTAAGTGTTGATCGAGCCTCTTTAATTTGTTGGCCTTGTAGAGCTTTTATATGCGTTTGTGTGCCGATTAATATTGTGCGTGTCGAGCCTATTTATTGGCATTATTAGTGTCTTTATATGATTTTGTGTGTCATGCATATTATTAGCTTAAGTTTTTGGAAAGATAAAATGTTGGAAAAATAATTTAACGGAATACATAAAATGTTGTTAGTTATTCAAAAGGATACATAAAAGGTTGTTAGTTAATTATCTGCTTAATTAGTCTTGTCAAAATCAATATGGTAATTCAACAAGACACATAAAATGTTGTTAGTTATCTATCTCTCAATAAGCTTAGTATCATCAGAGTCGATATTGTAAGCAAATGCTATTTTTATTAAATGATAACCATAACGACTTTGACACAACAATTATTAATCATAATGTATGATATATTAATCGTTCTGTGTCGACAACAATCATCAATGGTATAAAGGTGTGTTGTGTCTCCACACATTATCATTTCTCATATATGTATGAATGTAGGGGTATATCAGACTCACTATTAGTATATCAGACTCACTTTTATACAATATTAAGATATACTTTGTACTATTTGTAGTACATTTATTATACAATGTATCTTTATATCAAGTGTACTAATATGATATAACAAAATAACCTATTTCTTATAAGTGTGTAGAGATGAGTTGGTCAAATGTCTTAACCATTCACTTGATGGGTACAAATTATTGACGACGTTTGCGTATCCAAATTTTGTCCAATGTTAAAGGAATAATTTCGGCCGAAATTCATGCCATATTTTAGTGACAGTAACAAATTTAATTTAAATTCAATTGCTAGTTTTTACTAACCATTATTAGTCACCTACTTTTTTTTTCCACAGATGGACGGAAGCTTTTATAAAGACGGTTATCGAGTACAAAGACATTCCGGTAGACACCCTTTCCAGGCAATTCCTACATCTGCTTGAAAGAGAAAGCAACAAGATCATGTGCTAGCTTGTTACATCCTCTTTCAATATACAAAACTGTACAGACATCAAAACTACCTATAAGCGGTAAAATGTCCTCCACAATAGTTTTACAATCTATAGGGGGGAATATTGCTTGGAACAACTTTTAACAAGAGTCTGACTGTCGGTATAACAAAGAAGCATTTTGATCCCCAACGAAAGACATCGACGAAGACACCATCGCAAGGCCCCCCGCTTCAGCCGCAAGGACAAAGGAACAACATGACTTTGAAGAAGCCCATGCTTCTAAAAGAGAATTATCATACCCATAAATAGCTGCCCCAAATCCAGTAAGACAAGAATCAGACTTCCATACTGCATCGACATATGCCCTCACCGCAACAATTGGGAGGTCCACGCGGTGCAAATCAAGAGAAGAATGAAAAACATCTGAAGTAGTTTTCTCCGAATGTGATGCCTGTATGAAATCGTTTCTCGCCTCACAAGCATAGGTGGCAGAATCAGCAAAAGACCAAGACAGATTATCAAAGACTCTTTTACATCTGGCTTTCCAAATGGACCAATAGACAAAACAAGAAGTAATAACCCTTACATGTAACCTGTCAAAACAGCTAGCAGAAGTAATGCGCTCCCACCAAGAGATGAGCGTAGCTTCGGTAGAAGAAAAGTCGTCCCAATGCAATCCTACCATCTTCCAAACATTTTTAGCAAAATGACAATGAATAAGCAAGTGATCGATAGTTTCAATCCCATCTCCACAAGCAGTGCATAAATTGACATTAAAGCCAAACCTCATGTGCAAAACTACCGAAACAGGAAGAATGCCTTTAAAACATTTCCAGAGAAAGTATTTTAATTTAGCAGGGAGGGACAAAGCCCAAATCATTTTCCAAAACTTGTTATTAAGAGAACTATTTCTGCAAATAGTAATCATAAGCAGCCTTAGAAACAAAATCTCCGTTTTTAGAAAAAGCACAATACCTTTTGTCTGGTGAGCCATTTAAACTAATTGGGATCTTAATAATTTGGTGCCTATCTACCTGCCAAAAGTGACTATCGAGCTTTGACGGATCCCAATCTTGGTTAGCCAGAAGATCTGCTACCCGAAGATCCTGATTATCATTAGAGGCCGGAGTAATAGGTTTAAAAGAAGGATTTTCAAGAATCCAAGGATCTTTCCAAACCCTTATGGAATTACCGTTACCAACAGAAAAGCAGGTACTCGTTTTCAAAAAGGACTGAGCACGCATAATACTTTTCCAGACAAATGAGGCACTAGAAGGTACTTTACAATAAAAAATGGTAGAATTCTTAAAATATTTACCTCTCAAAACCTTGGACACAAGCAGATCAGGATTGCAATAAATTCTCCAAAGTGTCTTAGCAAGTGCAACAATATTAGCAGCCTCTAAGTCGCGGAATCCTAGCCCGCCCCTATCTTTAGGGGCACAAACCTTATCCCATATTATCCAATGGTAGCCACAATACTCTTTGTTAGAAGCTCCTCACCAGAAATTAGCCATGAGAGTATGGAGTTTATCAATGATACCCTTAGGGAGTTTAATTCAATATAAATGAATTAAGGGCTACCGTATAGTCTTTACGATTTGATTAGACTATTAATTCTCTTAAGGTAGACATTCTTATTTAATCATCAAATAAACTCTCTTTTTTGGCAAAAAACAAAGGTATTGATACTTGTTCGTTTTTTTAACGCCCGGTTCCCGGATACCGAGTCCTTATCCGGAAAAGAAACGTTCGTCACGTATAATATTAAATAAATTCAATATTATACGTAAGCCTCTACTACGTCGTATCGAGTTTAGCAAATGGAAGCTAAAAAGACTCGGCAAGCATCATAAATGCTACTAAGAATAGATTACAACACACTAAAGATTTTGCCTTACAACAACGAAACAAAAGAAACTTACAACATACAATGTCTTAAAGAAAAAAAACAACAAACTTGTCTTACAAGAAGAAAATAAAAGTACAACATGGTCTAAAAGGAAATACATCATAGTCTGATACAACGTCTTTGAAATTAAAAGAAATTATCACAAAAGCATCATCATGGCATTGTCATCATCAAACATCGTCAAACTCCTCATCGAGCTCAATATCTACCTGTTCATCTTCTCACCCCACAAAGCATACAACAAAATGCAATGTAGGTAAGTACAACGTACTTAGCAAGAGTAAGAAGCTAATGTATAACTAAGTCTTACAACGAAAGGTTCATTAGTTATTATTAAAGTATCTTTATGAGACCTACACAACTCTAGGGTTCACTTCATGCTCATCAACATGTCGTGACTATACAACCGCATTCAATGGCACTACGCATGATGCTACTCACCACGAAGTATTTGGCTGCAACATATTGGTGGATCACACCAATAACCACGGAAGTCCATTCTGGTGGACTCCGATAGCGCACACGTTCGGCGAAGTCCCCCTACCATTTAGCCTTTTATAGGCCAGCAGAGTTATTCACTTTATCTGAAAGCCCACACATTGCGATATAGACAGTGCCTTACAAAGAATGACATGTTGTTTAATCTTTTAACTACACAAGTATGTTTGTTATTAATTACTCCCACCGTTCCTTAATATCTGAGGCAGTTGCCAAAAAGATCCGTTCCAAAATAACTGAGGCAATACACATTTCAATGAAATATTTAATGTATTATTCCCAATCTATCCTTCTTTTTAATTTTTTCATCTGTGTTCATTAAATGCTCCTTTTTTGTACTCCAAAGTTTTTCACCGCACTATCACTGGAATTCTGAAGGGTTTTTTTTTAGAGAAGAAAAACAACAAATTCCAATGTGATTCAAGCTTCAAGAATGATTTTTATGGAGATGTACCATCAACCATCATTGAATTTGTGGTTCTATTCTTCAATTTTTTCTTCTGGATCCTCGTTGTGAATATCATCATCTTCCTCATTATATGGGACAGAATTCAAGTCGAACTCGTATGCGAGATTTACATTGCGTATGTCTTCATCTTCAAGAGTATTATGAATGGATTGAACTTCATATTGTGGGTTCCCAAAGAGTAAATTGTCATCTTCTTCAACGCATGGAATACAATTTAAATCAAGCTCATATTGTGGTATGTTAAGATCCATGGATAAATCAACTTGGGTATATCACCTTCAACCTCTGTTTTATAATGCAGTTTTAGAGCCATTTTTCCCCCTCTAATGATAAATGTCGATCCAGTTCCTATAAAATGGGGAGCTTTCATTGGCTCATGATTTCATTCTATTGGTTCATAAAAGATGGTTTGGATTGAGAAAAAATGAGTGAATTTGGTGAAGAGAGTAGTAATGAGTGACTCTTACACTACTCATTATTTGTAATGCCTAATCCTCATTCCAAGCACAAATACAGTGGCTCTTCATTTTTTAATTTTTTTTAAAGGTTAGTTAAGGGTATTTTAGTCTATTTCACTTGAAAATCAATGCAATAAATTGCTTCCTTAATCTGTGTGTATTTGGCAACTGCCTCAGATATTATGGAACGGAGGGAGTATTAACTAGCCACCTAAGTATTTTCAAGTAAGCTCCTTCACCTCTACTACTCTCTTTCCTAGATCACTAGACACGGACAAGGCCTAGCACATACACAGACATTGAGGAATGCTAATTCCTCAAAGCACAAGCCATTCATACCCATCCGACGGTCCCGAACTTCAACTCTATGGAAGAGTACATCCGGTGCCAGAACTAAATGCATCAGAAACTTAATCGATGCTTGTTCATGTTCATTTAGCATTACTAGATCAAGAGGTAACATTTAGAACTCATCTCGTAGCTTAAAACACTCAAAACAACATTTAGACAGTGTTGGGGGGCACCAACACTTTTGGCGTGCGCCAAAGTGCATCAGAGAGTTCACTTAACTCTCTGTTCAGGTCAAGGGGGCGCCAAAATGACAGCAAAAACTTCTGGTTGGCCTCTGATGCACTTAGGGGGGCGCCAAAAGTGCCCAAAACTGCTCTACATACAATTTTCTGCACTCTATCGATTTTATTTCAAAACCAACCAAGTTTAATATCAAAATATACATCCAAATAGCATCAAAACAGGTTCTAAACATGCTATAACACCTCGTTATACAACAACGACTAGCATGATTTCTAACCACAAATCATACCCAAAACACAACCTTAACACCATAAACCTTAATTAAACATTAGGAAGAGTCTCTCACCTTTCAAGCAAGCAAAACCAAAGCAAAACCTCAAAAAGATCTGCAGCACATTCTATGACATCAACTGGAAACCTATTTGATCATAATTAACTTGGATTAATTGATGATCAAAGCTTCAAAACTACAAGAACTACGAATCAAACCAACCAAAGCCTTGAAGATTGATCAATCCTTGACAAATCCATACTTAGGGCTAAAATCATACCTTTACAAAACTCTGAACTTTTTCTATCAAAACGATCCTCTCTTCCCGCTGATTCTGAATCTTCAATCGGTTCTGAAATACGTCAACTATCCGGTGAGAAACTAAAGAAAGTCTCTTTCTCTTTCTTTTCTGTTTCTTCTCTCCTCTCAAAGTTCGAACAAGGCTCAGCCAATTTAGGATTCTGACAACTTCCTTATTAGTGGAGGTTTTATTTGTAGAAAATAACTCCCAATGAGTTATTGCTTATTAAATCCCTTAACTCCAAGTAAATCTCATAATTTCCTTTAAATTCCCATTAAATCCTTTTTCTTTTAAACCTTAAATCCATAAATAAAAAATATCATATTCCGTGTTTCGTAAAAAGACACGTCTGTCCTTCCTCGAAAAGTCAGAATATTACATTTTTTCTTCTTCTTCTTCTTCTTTATATTTGCACCTCTTTATGTTTATATACACCCTGATCTACCCTTCACAAAACCATGAAAAGTGAACTTTTTTAAGGGGTAAATTAGGTAAAAGAAATTTATAAAGGTGCAAACATCCAACCTCCTCCCCCGTATATCCCCCTTTTTTAAAAGGTCATAGTGTAAGAAAATAGTGTAAGAAACTTGGTGATGGAATAATAAGAATATTTCTTGTTACTGAATAAAAGTTGGATAGTTTTACCCTAGTACATTGGCAGGAGTATACTGTACACATCTGTCATTTCGAAGTTAAAGTACCATCACAAATAAAATCATGATAGAGACAAAAGTGTCTCCAGGACATAACCAAGTTGGTAAGGGGCTTGGGTGCGTGGTGCAGCATACCGAGAGATTAGAGGTTCGATTCCCACAAGGGGCGAATTATTCCCTCTTGCGTAATAATGGCAAGCCCAACAATTCTGAGCTACTGGGGATTCTAATTAATATTCTCCACTCATCCCCATAGGACAGGGGGAGTGGGACTCTCATTATTATAAAATTATCTTCTACACAAATTAATTCATGATATGCATCAATGTTGTAACGAATGACATGCATTATACCTTTCTAATTTTTTTCCACACAGTATATATATATATATATATATATATATATATATATATATATATATATATATGCATGTATGATGAAATAGAGTAAAAAGAAAAATATATTTCAATTAGTAAAACTTGTTACAACCATTGTATGATAAAATTGTGTGCTAGCCAAATTACGTAGAACACAGCAAAGAACAAATTTGATTGGTTCTTGATTCACAAATGATGGCTAGTCTTAACGAAAAATAATGAAAATAAATAAACAAATCTTCTTTTCAAGTACTTTGAGGCCTCCCTCCTTAACCAAAAGCATTCAATTGTCTTTTTTTTTAAATTTTCCATTATAATAATTGGCTCCCATTATTCAAGGGAATTAAAGTAACACCAAAGGTATTTTGGGGTGCATATACTATACTATACTACATTATATACCACTCTTTAATTAATATTAATATTTCATATTTATTTATAAAAGGAAGAGAAGGATATATTCCATGCAATACCCTTTTAGTATCAATCAATCCACTGCACCAAGCAACTCACATTTCGGTTTCAAAAGGTGCATAATTCTTGTGAGATTTGTGAATTTGAGTGCATTATTTCGAGAAAGTATAAGAATATATATAAACTAATGTGGGAGACATTCATTGTATAGAATAGAATATTTGATAGCTTCATTGAAAGGAATATCTTTGTTCGAATTTTGATCGATGTTTAAATAAAATTAAATAAAAAAAAATCCTTCTGGTGGTTCCATTTCTATGACTCTAAATTAATACACCACACACAATGTGGAAAACTAGGCCAAACTCATATAAGAGGAGGGACCTCATCCTCAAAACCTAGGTTGTGAGGTGAGTCAATCTCTTAATATGGTAGGTGAAACAACTCACAAGTTCCCAATGTGGGACACTTTAACACGCCCCCTCAAGTGTGGGCCGGGCACACAAGGCCAACAAATAAGCCCAACACTTGCATAATAAAGGGTGGCTCAGATACCATGTGGAAAACTAGGCCCAAACCCATATAAGAGGAGGGGTCTCGTCCCCAAAACCTAGGTTGTGAGGTGAGGGAAGTAAATCTCTTAATATAGTGGGTGAAACAACCACAAGTTTCCAATATGGGACACTTTAACACATAATAACATGTATATCGATCTATATACAATACGAGTAACCCTTAACATTATTCAAAAGGTAAAAGATTATGAAAGTTGTTCCAAAAAAAAAAAAAAAGATTATGAAAGAAGAAGCATATATATCATGAAAAGAACATTAATAAGGAAGATTATAACAAATATGATTCCCCCCTCCATTCTTCTGCTAACTTACTTTAATGAAGTGGGTTTCAAGTTAAGGAAGATTCTTTCCTCTATGAATTTGTGGAGTTTTATTACCAATTTTTAGGATTTAATTACAAGAACATTTGAATCTAACATTGGTTAATTATGAGTACTTATTTTTAACAGATTCTCTGTTTCAAAACATCAACATTATTTTTCTTAATTGTATGATGTTTGTATTCATGGTGAAATTAATGCATTATAATATCGTATAATTGTTGTAGGAAATCTGTAATCTATGCAGCTTATATATTGCATGATTTACAGAATTTGTATTTTACTGATTTAAGTGGAGACTCTGTTATATATAGAAGATGTTTTATACGTCCCAATGATTAAGATCTTTAATTTGCAGATGTATCTTGGTTTCATACAAGCACTTTTAGGATCTATTCGATCAAAGTCATAATTTATCTTGCTAGATTCATCACTTCTTTGAAATCCATTTTTATCTTCTATGATTTGATCTCTAATAAAACGTGCTTTTAACTGAAAATTAAAAGAGAAGTTTAGCTCCTCAAACATGCTTTTACTGGCTGTGTCTTGAAAAATATGTCTATTTCAATCATTATTTTTTAAATGAGATTCAGAGAGACTGATAGATAGATATTTATAAATTTCACACACTACATGTATAATACATTATGCATACATGTCTATATACAAATACTAGTATACTACTGTATAAAGAGTAGCATAGAGAGAGAAAGGGAAAGTAGTGCATCGAATTCCCTAAGGAAAGAAAAAGTTGTAGAGAAAAAGAAAAGAAAAGAAAAGAAAAGGAAAGGAAAGGAAAGGAAAGGGATTAGATGAATCAGAAAATGATGAATTAATTCGGGGTTTGGTTGGTCACTTTCTTCTATTCAAATCTTCTTGTACAATACTCCAACCCACGCCTTTTTAACAGATTCTCCCAAGACCATGTTTTTTTTCTTTCTTTTTATTAGTATAAATTATACATATTCTCTTTCTTATTTCTTTATATCACATGATTCTGATGCATGGAATTCTGTAATGTACTGCAAGGCTGGCTCTCCTTTATGATATATATATATATATATATATATACATACATATGAATGAAAGGTAATATTTCTTCTCCCGTGACACGCTTCCAAAATATTCCCCCACCCCACCCCCACCCCCCCCCCCACCCCACCTCTATCCTCTCCCTTCTGATCATGAATATCCCTCTTGTCTTGGCGCGGAAACATGTATTGGAATATTCCTTCCTATTTCCCACATCCAAAAAGTTCCCACTTGTCTTGAATTCAATTGGAAGAATATATATCGAGCGAGAATAATGTTATTAATCATAATTATTCTCATATATAATAAATTTAACGGTATGATATTTTAGTGAGATCATTGATGATATTACATCTATTTAAAATGAATTTCACTTTGTCAAAATAAAAAATGAGTTTCACTACCTATATTACAAGTGGTCACATTAATTGACACGTCATCATGTAATGACATTGATTAATTTGTTGTATCAGAGTTAATTTAAAACATTATTTATGGATATCTTTCCTTTCCCTTAACCATTATATATTTGGACGTTTTATGACTACTGATACTTTTCCTCTTGTTGGTAAAGTCAAAAATAATTAATTACTCACATTCTTTATATCTTTGTGATTTTAATGACTTGATCCGGTAATAAGTAATAAATGGAGAATAACTTTTACTATACATTTATATTACCATTGATTATGGTAAAAACGTATAATACGGGCTGGTTGTTTTCCTGTGTTAGGAAAATTTGTTCATTATATTGTCAAGGCGGCTCTACCTTATAGGTTGGGGGTGCGATCGACCTCCTAAAATAAAAATATTACGTACAAATAGTAGATAATTTTTTTTATAAACACATATATATGTGAAATTGACCCACTTATTTTTATGTATTGATCCCATATTTTGATCTATTGCCTCATGATAATATATATAGAATTGAATATCCAAATATATGTGTGATACGGTAAAGAATTGACAAATTTCTGACCCTCATGTCGAAATTCCTGCAGCCGCCCTGACAAATTTAGGTCAATGTATTTCATATCCCATTATCAATCATCAAGTACAATATTTATAGCCACTAGGAGGGCTTCTACATCAATACAAGATTACCAAACTACCCTTACTACTCTAAAGACAAATATGTCAATATTTCCATATCACAATATTTTTCATAAATCATCTCTATAAATCATCTCTATCGTATTAACCCCCCCAGTGGGAGCGTGAAGGTCTCGAACGCCCAACTTGCGTAACAAAAACTCGAACTGCTGACGACCCAGCGCTTTCGTAAAAATATCCGTCAACTGATGCTTCATAGGAACATACGAAGGAAGAATCAAACCATCCGTGATAGCATCACGCACAAAATGATAGTCTGCCTCAATATGTTTCGTGTGTTCGTGAAAGACCGGATTCTGGGCGATATACAATGCCGATTGACTGTCACAAAAAGACGGATCCCAGGAAGGTGACGAATACCGAGCTCAGCAAGTAACTGTTTCAACCACTTCAATTCACATGTAATCGAGCCATATATCGATATTCCGCTTCGGTCGAAGAACGGGAAACTGTAGTTTGTTTCTTGGACTTCCAAGATATCGGTGAATGACCAAGAAAAACAAACAAACCGCTCAAAGAACGGCGAGTCGGGGGGCAGATCACCCAATCAGAATTGCACCAACCTTCAAGGAGAAGAGAACTGTCAGAGCGCAGCAGTATGCCTTGACCCGGATGTTTCTTTAAGTACCGAATGAGACGTAAAGCCGCGTCCCAATGGCAGCTCGAGGAGCCTGCATAAACTGAGATAACACATGTAAGGAGTAAGCCAGATCGGGTCGAGTAACCCCTAGATAGATAAGTCGGCTCAGCCGACGATACGGCCCTGGATCACTCAACAACGAGCCAGTAGCAAGGGCCAACTTATGATTCTACTCAATCGGGAAATCAGCGGGCTTGCTCCCAAGTAACCCGGCTTCATAGATAATATCAAGGGTATACTTACGCTGATTTAAGAAAATTCCGTCCTTGTTCCTAGCCACCTCGATCCCAAGAAAGTAGTTCTGAACTCCAAGATCTTTCATCTTAAAACATTTCCCTAAATAGTCTTTAAAAATCGTCATCACAACCTTATCATTGCCGGCAATAATCATATCATCGACATAAACGAGGACATGGAGCTGAATCTCACCACGAATCAAAGTAACTAATGAATAATCGAAGTAGACTGACGAAAACCATACTTACGTAACACAAAAGCAAGCTTCACAAACCAGCATCTCGGGGCCTACTTCATCCCGTACAACGACTTATGCATCCGGCAGACTAAGTTTGAACCGTTCTTCACAAAACCCGGGAGGATCTTCATGTAAATCTCCTCCTCCAAATCCTATGCAAAAATGCATTATGCACGTCTAATTGGTGAATATCCTAGCCTTTCACCGCAACAACACTAAGGAAAGTGCGAACAGTAACCATTTTCGTCACAGGCGCAAACGTCTCTTTGTAATCAATGCCCTTTTCTTGATGATGCCCAAATGCCACTAACCGGGCTTTTAACCGATGCAAAGTTCCGTACTCGTCATATTTTTTTGTATAAACCCATTTACTCCCCAATGCCTTTTCTGGGAGGAAGGGGTTGTAATTCCCAAGTACCCTGGTCTTCTAGGGCCTAAATTTCTTCAGTCATGCCCCTACGCCAACCTTCATGTTTAAATGCCTCCTTAAAAGATTTAGGAGATGATTCGGGATCTTCTGTCGTCTACCTCGGCCTAATTCTTCCGAACCATCACCTGGTTGTCGAGGTTGTGGTGAGGGTGCAATATCATGTGCAAGATCATCTGTCGAAATGCCTGCATCATCATGCCTGTGCGCCCCCCTCAACTCGAGGATCCGGCAATGGTGGATCCTCGGGAGGAGAAGGAGAAGCCTCGAACCCCGTATCTACAATGTGATGTGATCCCATTCGGCCTAAACTGTCCAATGAAGTGTCACTTTGGGATAATATTTTCTAATATATATATCTTTTGACTACCTAACAACTCCTTCTTACACGGGAGAAATTGGAAAGGGATATCATCTATTACATTGTATAGTGCGTTAATATCGTAGGCAGAAAAATCAAACCCCCCCCCCACAGAAGTAATTATGAAGGCCCAAACTTCTAGCCCATGTTGTTTTCCCTATTCTGGTTGGGCCTTCAATGATCATTGAGACTGGGCGGTCTGGTTTCTGTTCCGGATCCTGTAGTCACGTCAATAATGTCAGGCAAAGTATAAAGTAAACGTGCATGGGCTTGATCCATGAACATTTCTTCCAGTTGTTCATGGCCCATTTGGATGTCATATTTGTCTTGAAAATGTAAATTTGCAATCAAATCTCTACGTACCATTTGGATGTTTTCTTCAGCCCATTGTGTTAGATGCAGGGGAACGTTAAGGAAACTTGTCCATTTTGGGATGAAAATTGCAGTTGGTTCAGGCCATCTAGCGGATGCCATGTAACACAGATTCCTGTAGTTGTTTGCATACGTGTATGGTTGTTCAGTGCATACTCATGATAGGAATTTTGTCTTCGAGGTAGACTCATTCATGATGGCTGGCCATATTGAGTCTCTTGATTTTTTTGGGCTTCGTCGTGAAGCCTTGAGTAACCCTCTTTCTTCAAAATGCCCCCCTTTTACGATGTAATCGGCTATGTCTGCATCCCGTCGTGGTATTTGGCAGTTTGGGTGGTAGGAGGTAGATCTCTTTGGATCTGTAATGTCAAAATATTTTAGGTTTGTGGTAGAAAATCGTTTTTCCAACTGCACCAGACAGTGCAGATGTGGTTCCCCGTTTTGATGACTTTCCATACGGACTCTGGCATAAGAAATATTAAATTCCTTAAGAAGGGTAAATAAATAGTATATATATTAGAAAATATTATCCCAAAGTGACATTTCATTGGACAGTTTAGGCTGAATGGGATCACATCACAATGTCAACATCCTTGAAAACTGGATAAGGGATGGGAGGAGACACACTACCCTCGGTCTAGTGAGAAAAAGGGAAAACGTGCTCATAAAATCTTATGTCTCGGGATACAAAAATTTCCTCCAAATCAAGGTCATACAGGGTCCACCCCTTCTTCCCAAAAGGATACCTTACGAACACACACTTACGACTATGGCTGAAAAATTTATGTGAGGGACGATGGTCATGGGCATAACAGAAACACCCCAAAATTCTAAGCATCGATAAATCCGGTTTTTTTGTGAAATAGAGACTTATAAGGTGTTTTGTAGTTCAAAATACTCGAGGGGTTATATAGGCAGCTGCCATAACACACATTCCCCAGAACTTAAGAGGTAAATGACCGTCAAACCTAAGGGCTCGTGCAACAATTTAGGATGTGTTGATGCTTACGTTCTACCCTTCTATTCTGCTGTGGAGTCCTAACACAAGAAGTTTCAAATATGACCCCTTCATTTCTAAAATAAGGAAGTAAAGGCCTAAACCCAGTCCCATTATCACTCCGAACTCGTTTAATCGTGACCTCGAATTGACGAGAAATCAAAGCGACAAAGTCCAAAAAATAGTTTCAAACCTCTATTTTATTTAACAGCAAATAAATCCACACCGAACGAGAGTAGTCATCAACAATAGTTAAAAAATACGTAAAACCACACGTCGAGGGAACACTATAGGGACCCCACAGTTCACAATGTATCAACTCAAAGATACGACTGGCTTTATTGTAACTAAGAGGAAAAGGCTCACGGGTCTGCTTTGCCCGAAAGCAAATATCACATCTATCTTTATTTAAATTTTTGGAAATGGAAATATTAGGAACCTGCCAAAGAAACTTTTCTGATGGTGTCCCAAACACCGGTGCTACAAATCCACAGTTTGCTCACCATCAATGGCCAGAACCCGAGCCTCTGGAACGCCCACAAACCAAAAAAGTCCATCCACACGCTCCCCCAGTCCAATCAGCGTCCTCGTCACTCGGTCCTGCATAATACATAAACGAGATGTGATCTGCATAACACAACTATATATGATCATCCAAGAACCGAGAGCCCGAAAGCAAGTTACAACTTAATTTTGGTACATATAAAACATTCATAAGACGTAAATTTCCCAACAACATAACTGTTCCCATATGAGTTGCAAATGCCGAACTCTCATCCGGTAAACCAATAGAACAATGTTCAATAGGTCGTAAATCAATAAATGAATTTCCGTCACCTGACACGTGGTGAGTGACCCCAACATCAATAATCCACGAGTACTTACCAGTCAATCGATCTCGCGATTTTGAGCTATTTAAAAGGTCTAAAATTCTTTGTCATTGGGCCAATGACCAATGTTATGTTCGCGAGTCCAGATTCGTTTAAGGTGCACTACGAACCAGAAACCGCAGTGGTCTGAACCGAGCTGGATGGACCAGCCTTACTCACCCTCGCCTGTGAAGAGGTTTCGGCCACAAGTCTTACTTTTCCATTCGCATAATCAAAAGGATGACAACAAGGCTCTCGTCCATCGCCATCCCCACGCCGGAGACAATCGCTCCACTGATCGGAGCAACAGTGGGCCTGAAAACAAGAGTTCAGATCCTTCCCATCGCTGTTGTAATGAGAGAGTTCAGCAAACGAGGCTGTCGGTTTCTTTCAGTTTCGTCTCTCCGGCAGCCCCTCAAACGCCATCATGGCGTCAATATCCGATCTCTCCAACATACCACCAAGAACCTGCACCCTGTATTCCTGTATCAGGGTCTGGTATGGCGGCAAATCCTCTTCCGGCGCAGGCAATGGCGGATCAGGAATTTATTCTAATGGTGTCACCGGAGTCTAAAACTACATCTTTTATCCAAAAAAATTCCAATGGAATCATCGGAGCCTAAAACATCAATTTTATCGATAAAATGACATTTTTTAACAACAAAACTACATAATTTTAATACTTAAATTTTTATTTTTATTTTTTTAAATCCAGTGGGGTGAGGGTCACGTGACCCCGTGGGGCACGTGGATCCGCCCATGGGTGCAGGTACTCCATCCATGGCAGTCCTGCTGAGGAAGAACGAACCTATTCTCTTTTTATTTATTTTTTGGTGATCGAACAGAAGACAAAATGTTAAGAAAATACAATATATAAATTTTTTTGATGTATTTAATCAACTCCACCAAGTTGAAGAGTGCAAGTTCCGTTAAGCTTCCCCGTCAATGCCATCCCTAGCAATCAGTTCGGTCGAGTTCTGTGCTGCAAATTATTATTATTATTATCATATTTAATCGGCTAGAGAACTTGGCTCTGATACCATGACGAATTTAGGTTAATGTATTTCATATCCCATTATGAATCATCAAGTACAATATGTATAGCCACTAGTAGAGCTTCTACATCAATACAAGATTACCAAACTATCCTTACTACTCTAAAAATAAATATGTCAATATTTTCATATCACAATATTTTCCATAAATCTCTATCGTAATACGCCCATGTATATATGTGTCGGGAAACTTGAAAAAATATGCTTAAAAAGATAAATATTTATGTGGTATGCCTCAAAAGATAACATTTGAAAAATATACCTGTAAAGCAATTCGTAGCGATTACGTAGCGATTCGATAGCGAATACGCAACGAAATGCTTTTCAGGCATATTTTCCAAATGTTATTATTTTAAGGCATATCACACAAATATTTATCTTTTTAAGCATATTTTTTCAAGTTTCCCATTGTGTCTCGGTATACATTATATCTTAATCATGTGGTTGGGATCTATGGACAAATTTATGCCTATCAACTGATGTTATATAAAACATATGTTGTTATACTGTGTCTGCATTATGGATGTTACATTATATATCCTTGAGTAATTATTACACTTTCGCATTCTCTGTGACGCTCAAATTAATATTACAACATGCATGATGTGACAAGGGATCTTACAGTCGTCATATCATAAATAATCTTAAACATATCTCATCGTAACATTTGTTTAACATTATTCATTATCCAAAGTTCATAAGTTTTTTTTTTTTTTTTTTTTTGAATAAAAAAGAAATTTGTTAATTCAAGCTAAATCCGCAATAGCGACAGAAATTACATCATGAGGGGGGGTTTGTTCCCCAAGAAATACGACCAGAGTCGCCTAGACCATGCCTAGCTAGCAAATGTGCTGAAAAATTCTCAGTCCGCTTAACAAAGGAGAAAAAAGAAGACTCGAAAGACGGGACGAGCTCTAAACAATCACGCGCTAAACAACCGAGAACAGACAAATCATCGGCCGGCCGTAATAAAACTTGTACGCATGTCAAACAGTCAGTCTCAAAGGTAATCATAGATAGCCCGAGATACCCGGCATCCCTCATCGCTAATAGTATCGCCTGCATCTCCAGAATCTCTGCCTCAATGCCCGGGTCAAAGTGGAATGAGAAGGCAGCTACATCGATCCTACTGCATCTCGAAAGATCATGCCAATCCCAAAGCCGGACTCAGTGACGGAGGCATCAGTGTTGCACTTCCAACTACCTGCACATGGCGGGCTCCATATGACTGGATGGGCTAATCCGTCAAACACATCCGATGAAACTGCCATAGCCTGTCGATATTCCACTGCCCCTGCTAAAGATGCCGCAACCACACGAGAGACATAGATAGGCGTATCATAAAAAACAGCACTACAGCGGGCTTTCCAAAGATTCCAGAGCAACATACAGAAAGTAGAGGCATCCTCCAGAGAATACCGTCCTAGTACCTCACTGAAAAAATCTTTAAAGCTCGACCCACGGCTCAGCTGCTGCCCGCCAAAGGGCGAGGCAGACCAAATCTTCCTGGCGTAAACACACTCAAAAAGCACATGACGCAGAGACTCCATCTCGATCCCCACCGCATGCCAAACATTGCCCCGAACCCATGTCGCGCCTAGTAAATTGCTCTCCTATCAGCAAACAATCCTGCAGACATCGCCATAAAAAGTGGTGAACTCGAGGCGGAACGCCAATCTTCCATATATCCCGCCACACCTTATCAGGCCCTGAAGATGAAGATGCACGTTGTGAGTCAGGCAAGCCACCATATAAGCTCAGTGCGAGGAAGTAGCCGGACTTTACAGTATATTTGCCTCTGCGTTCATAATGCCATATCAATCTATCAGGGTGGGAACTCCCTGCAATAGGAGTCTGAAGAACCGCATCTACCTCCCAGGCCTGCAACTCCTGCCATAGAAGTGGCAAATTCCACTACATTGTACCCGGTAAAAGCAGATCCTGAACCTTGCAGTCAGTAGGCGTAGAGTGCGATGAATGCGCTAAGCGAAAGGAAGGCGGCCGAGCAACCTAAGGATCATGAAAAACAAAAACTGTACTACCATCTCCTATCCTCCACCGAAGCCCCTACACTAACAAGTCCCGGCCCTCCAAGATGCTCCTCCATAAAAACGATGGCCGGGCACCCAACCCCGCATCCATGATAGTCGTACCGGAATGGTATTTCGCGTTAAGCACCCGACTCGCAAGCGCTATCGGACAAATGAGGAGTCGCCAAGTTTGCTTGGCTAGCAAGGCTAAATTGAAGCATTCCAAATTCCGGAACCCAAGGCCTCCAAGATTTTTAGGTAAACAACAAGTATCCCAGCTACGCCAGCGCATCTTACGTTTAGTGTCAGTATCCCCCCAGAAGAAGCCTCGAATATACTTTTCAATCTCCCGCACTCGCGTGACAGGGACCTTGAAGCAATGCATAATAAAAGTGGGTATAGCTTGTAAACTCGACTTGATCATGATCTCTTTGCCAGCCGGGGAGAGAAGCTTGTCTTTCCAACCAGATAATTTCTTCCACACCTTCTCATGGAGGAAATCGAATACCTGCCGCTTATTCCGCCCTGTGACAAAAGGCATGCCCAAATACTTGTCCGTTCCATCACCAATAAGGATTTGGAGAGTATCCGATATCTGCCCGCGAGCTTCTAGAGGGATGTCCCTACTGAAATATAAACTAGATTTGTGAAAATTGATAGCCTCCAATAAAATATCCAGCACCCCATCCTCGTATTCAAAGAACAACATACTGTCATCCGTGAAGAGTAAATGGGAAACCTGAACCTGCGCCTGCCCGCCAAAGGAGATGCCCCATAACAACCCCACTCGTGTGGCCCGGTCCAATAAAGCAGTTAGGCCCTCTACACATATAATAAATAGGATCGGAGATAAAGGGTCACCATGCCGAATTCCACGTGACGCCATTAACAATCAAGGCCCCGCCCGCCCATTAACCAAGGCCCGAAGGGATGCAGGATGATGACACACACCGACGGACCAAGTCAATAAAAGCCCCAGGAACAAACGATCCGATGCATAACCCCTAAAACAAAGACACACTCTTCGAAAAATATGCAACTGCATTTGTGACTCATCAAGGTCACTATGAATTCAAGGTCATGCCATTTGGATTAACCAATGCCCTCCAAGCCTTAAGCTACTCACTACATCACGGATTAACCTCTCATGAAATCCATTACGAGAGAAGTCTCCGTGAACCCGGCTCGAGAATATCTTATCCTTATTTACCATCAACCCCCTAGTGATCAATTGGTTCACATATCGACTAGTAGCTAATTAGTCTAAATATGAACTCGGCCGATCGATCACTTTCTTAGGGCTAACAAATAGGGGATGTCTCTCTACTTCCCGCGAGGAAGGAATGGATTCCATGTCTGTGAAAATCGAACTACTCACTCATCCGGAGATAGTGTCAATGAGAAGTGGCTTGGAACACATTATTTAAGTGAACCGTAACTAACACATCAAACACTACCCGGGACAAGCGGCACCTGTGATCACCTCGGGATTAAGGTTGATCCATATATGATCATCTAATGATTTAATAAGATTCCTCGATTACGGAATTATACCGAAATTCAGTTAAATCGGTCCATCTATATGAATACCATCATATATAAATGCCCCACGTAGGTACCTCTGCCGGCGAGTCGGATAAGACTATCACAACTGGGGTGTTAGGCGCATTATTGGTGTTTTAATCAAGAGACCCTAAACTCGATTAAGTTCACCACGCACTAATGATTTAAGTATATCACCACTAACTCAATCCTCACGTGCATGCCATGCCTTTGAGTTAAGCGATTACATCTTGATATACTTAGGGTTTGCAGCGATGTATTATTTACAAGCACAAAGCAAGTAATAAGGTGAGATAAAATCATCATCCATTGTTAAAAACAATTACACAAATTGTCTTTCGGGCACTACACCTAACAATCTCCCACTTGCGAAAATGACAAGTAACGATTGTTTTTAGAGCACACCTTTCTTATCTTATTCACAACACTCTCCCACTTGCTCTAAAAAGCAGTTGAGATATATCCCTCAATGGTGTACCCTCCAAGCACTCGACTTGGTACACTGATTAGTTAGGTTGTCGACTCGAGGCGATCTTTAGGATTGAAACGTTGCGGTCCTTCCAATCAAAGCGGTACTCTCTCTCAATATGCTTTTGACTTCTTGTGACTTAGAAGATCCTTCTAAGCTATCTTTCACTTTGTTTTCACAATGAAGTGATATCGGCTTATCGGACACGGAATTACTCCAGGACCAAAAGAAAATTCTAAGCACTATGAGTAAACACCGAGCTCGTGATCAACTTAATGATCATCCTTAATCGACTACAAGTCGAATCGATTATAGTCAACCATATTCAAGTTTGCACCCGAATATACAAGCACATTATTCCTCGTTCTTCAAAAATACTTGAGGATGTACTAAAACCGCTATTCAATGCTCGAATCCGAGATTCGATTACTATTGACTTGTGATAACCTGACTTGCCATTATCAAGAGAGACTACATCCCATTTTCTCTTTATCCGAAGATTTAGAGAATCATTCACGAGAGTTAGGGTAGGACTACTCTCGTTGAATGTTGCATACGTATATGCATGATCATCTTACCCAATAAGGCGGATGGGATAGCCAATGACTCATTCTTGTGAATTTGACCGAATCAAATTCTTAGAATATAGTCAAATTCTCTCATCCAGGAGAATCTTGGCATGTCGATTTCCGACTTCGAGATAGCACACCCATGTTGTTTCTAACCGTTTTAGTGTTATCATTTATGAACACTAATATTACTACTACATTACCAATATTGATATCCAGTCTACGAAAAACTTATCAATATTTTGGTCAAGTCCACATATTTTAAAACATGTGACTTTTAAATGACCGAGAGGTTCTCTTAAATCCACAAAGGATATAAGCCATGGCGGGCCTCCTACCAAGCGGTTCTTTACGAATGAATTAAGATATCGTTAGTCTACTTAAAGGTCTTAGGGAATCACCCCTATCTTACGCTTTGTAACGAATCCGTTATTCATTCTTAGCTAAAACCCTACGTTACGAATGAATTCGATTCCGTTGTTCGGCAAGAAAGTCTCGAGGGAATCACCCACATTTTTACGCTTTCTTAACGAAATCTAGCAAGGCGAGTGGTGAGAGAGTTCAAGTCTGGTTAACTCTCTACTTGTCGAGGAATCACCACATACCACTCAACTTTCTTGTTGAAAGTTTAAACTTTCCTATTTATTCGACTCTTTTCTATGTAGATCCAATTGCTCCCCACTGGGCTGAGACACTCGGTGGTTCTACAATAGGTCGAACAAAGCCCGGAGTACAAAAACTCCATTTACGAGTTAAGGTTGTCAAACCAACCTCTATGATCGAGAATCTATCACCCTTTAAGAGCCATAGGTTATCAATCACCCAGAGACCGTAAAGTCCACAAAACCACAATGGGTCAATGGTTAAACCATACTCCGCTGCGTGGTGGATTGAAATCTGATCTAGCGGTATTTATCGATTGTAATCACCAACAACCCGATGTTGGGCGTGGTGCGATTAAATCGAGATAGTAACTACCTTTGGGTAACCGTACTCTCCCCGTAAATGCATGAATGGTATACTCCAACCCTTCCTTAGAAAGTTTGTACTTGTCTTTTTTGATGATATATTGATATACAACCCGGATTTTGAATCCCATGTTAAGCACATAGATACTGTACTAGCTACTTTGAGGGAACATATATAAATTCTATGCCAAAAGTAGCAAATGTTCCTTTTGTCAACAGAAAGTGGAATATCTGGGGCATTTAATACAGGAATGAGTGGTGCAAGCTGACCCTAGGAAGATAGAAGCAATGCAAAATTGGCCTAGGCCTTCAAATGTAACTAAATTAAGGGGTTTCCTAGGGCTTACTGGATTCTATAGGAGATTCATCAGACAGTACGGGATCATAGCCAGACCCTTGACTGATCTTTTAAAGAATGATGGATTTGTATGGACACAGGAATCTGAGGGGCTTTCCAACAACTTAAGGAAACCATGTGTGGGGCACCTGTGTTAGCTTTACCATATTTCTCTATCCCTTTTGTGATAGAGATTGATGCTTGTTCATCTGGTATTGGGGCTGTGTTGCAGCAGAGGGGTAGACCTATATCATTCTTGAGCAAAGCTTTTAAACCTAGATATTTGGGACTGTCCACCTATGAGAAAGAGTTGATGGCTGTCATTATGTCTGTTTCCAAATGGAGACATTATGTGCAAGGGAAGGTCTTCATCATAAGGACTGATCAACAAAGTCTAAAATACTTATTGGAGTAGAGAGCAACCACTACTTTGCAACAAAAGGGCATCTCAAAACTGATGGGGCTAGACTTTAAAATGAATACAAACAATGGAGGGAGAATGTGGTTGCAGATGCTCTGTCTAGGCAAGTTCATGCCTCAGTTTCTGGGGGTAATGTGGAGGGAGCAGTCATGGCAATATCCACTGTTATTCCTAATTGGTTACAGGATGTGCTTGACTCCTATGAGGGTGACCTAATGGCCCAAAACCACATTCAACAGCTGGTATTGGATGCCAATTCTGTCCCAGGATTTTCCTTACATCAGGGCATATTAAAATATCAAGATAAGGTGTATGTGGGCAAAAATGGGAATCTGAGAGGTTCTATACTGCAGCAGCTACATAATTCACCGGTTGGGGGGAATTCTGGAATCCACTCATGCTATAAAAGGGTTGCTGCTATTTTTTATTGGCCTAATCTCAAAAGGGATGTTGAGATTATGGTTAAGGAGTGTCTAACATGTCAGCAGTGCAAGGATCTTCATCAACACCCTCCTGGTTTACTACAACCATTGCCAGTTCCCGGTCAAGCATGGGAGAGTATAGGCATGGATTTTATTGAGGGATTGCTTAAATCTGAAGGAAAGGAGGTTATATTAGTGGTGGTGGACAGTTTTACGAAATATGCCCATTTTATTCCTTTGATCAAGCACTATACTGCTGATATTGTGGCTTCTGAATTCTCTTCACAAGTGTACAAGCTGCATGGTTTGCCAAAGACTATCATTTCAGATAGAGACAAAGTATTCACTGCTGAATTTTGGTCAAAACTGATGAAGATGGCGGGGGTGACTCTCAATCTCAGTTCAGCCTACCACCCCCAAACCGATGGCCAAACTGAGAGGGTCAATCAGTGCTTGGAGATGTATTTGAGATGTATGATATTTCAGAGACCTCAACAGTGGAAGTCTTGGATATCTATGGCAGAACATTGGTATAATACAAGCTACCATTCCTCTCTAGACAGAACACCATTTGAAGCTCTATATGGCTACCCACCTACTACTTTACCATTGGGAAGTTTTGGCTCTTCAAGTTCAATAACAGTGGATCAATTCCTTAAACAAATACATGCATTGGCTAGGGAATTGAGGGACCATCTGGTGCAGGCTCAGGCTAGGATAAAGTCTAAGGCTAACAAGAATAGGGTGGATAAGGAGTATCAGGTGGGTGATATGGTTTTAATCAAACTACAACCATATAGGCAAACCTCCCTAGCTGTCCGGCGCAATGTTAAATTATCAGCAAAGTATTTTGGCCCCTACTTGATAGAGAGGAAGCTAAACCCAGTGGCATATCAGCTGAAGCTCCCTGCATCATCTCAGTTGCACCCAGTATTTCATATTTCCATGCTAAAGAAATTTACCGGAAATGCACCTCCTGCTACTGTTTCACCACCTATTACCTCATCTGATGGCCAATTGGTTCTTTACCCGGAGAAGAGACTTGATATCAGGACCATAAAACGTGGCAATCTTCCTGTAGTGCAGTGGCTAGTCAAGTGGTATAATCTGGATGTCAATCAGGCTTCATGGGAGGATTTTTCATACTTGAAGAGGCAGTTTCCTGAGTTTATTGTCCTACCTTGAGGACAAGGAAGTTTTTAAGAGGGAGGGTCTGTCACGAATCGAGCTAAGTTTCTTTTGTGCTGTAGTTCATTTTACCTAAATGATGTCATAGTTTGTTAGATGACATCAGTTTTTTGTTAGAATTGCTGTTTGTTAGCATCTGGTGCGTGCGTGCAAGGTGTATATAGGGTGAGTGCCGTGTAATCGGAAAAACAATGAGAATTTACTGAATTTCATCTCCCCAAACTTCTCCTTCTTCCTCTAGCTTCTTCAATTTTTGCAAATTCTTCCCCTCCCCTTAGATCTGTTCTTCCATTTTCGCAATTTTACACTTATAAACGTGACAAGTGGTATCAGATGCGCAGATGCGTCACAAATGCTGTTTTTTTCTTAATGTAATTTAACTAATAATGCTTCAGGAAGATTAATAAAAGGGTGGAGGGGTGTTTAATAATAATAAATAAATAACAAAGTAAAACCTTGGATACTTCTCCCGCGGGAAGACCACAATGACACACAAAAAAGGCTAAACTAAGGAGAGGGGAAAAAAATGGCTATCCATTATGTAACTTTCCCAAAGCCCATCACGTGTGGTCTGTCGGAACGAATTAGCCCATTTTAGGACCACTATTTATTGATTCCTAAATTAAAGCCTAAAGTTTCTTACCCCTTGTTAAGACATGTTATTCTTCATCTTTATCTTTTTACTCATTATTGTTGAATTACCATAAAGATCCAATTAATATAGTAGAGTACTAGATTGTCCTATATTAATTACTGATTGCCCTACTGGTATAGAGTAATAGGACATATAATAAAAATGGGGCAATTCTAATCTAAGGACTCCAACATAGAAGTGGCCAGTGTGGCATGATACAATCCTGACCACACGCTTTATTACAGGATGAAATCTGTGTGGTCAGATTATCACACACTGTCACTCCTTTGTTTGAGAGTCTTTATAGCAGAACCTCCCATAAAAATGACGATTAAAAGAATAATCAATGGTTCCTAATAATTGATGATTGCACAAAAAAGATTGTGATAAAATAGAGATTTACCATATATAGTATCTCCATATGTTCCTCGAAAAAAAAAAAGTATCTGCATATGGACAAAAATAGAGATTTACCATATACTATCATTACTCTTTTTCAATTTTATCTTGTCTAGTTAATGACTAATTATGAACTCTTTTTAAACAAGTTATGAACTTCGTAATATAATTATACTTAGACCTGAAATGTAAGGTATAATTGATCAAATAATTATTACATGGTGCTGGACCAATTTAAAGTTCTTGTTTGACGACCAATATCATACGCATGCGAAGATGGTTCGGATGATGTGGCATATTTAGAAAACACGTTGTAATGCTATTTTTTTTTTTATCATCATTAAGTCTATATATCTCGCGTTTTCTCTTCAGCCCTTGGAGCGGCACGAGAGTACTTACATGTTACTCGGGTATATATCTCAGCTTCAGGCCCAGGATCGTTGGGAGCGACCACCGGCTGGGATAGTAAAATGCAATGTGGATGCATCTACCATGGACTATGCGTTAGAAGTGGGCCTCATTTTTCGAGATCATCAAGGCACTATCATGGCGTCCTATTCTTTTCACTTGGACCCGGGAATTGCAGTTCATTTGCCGGAGTTGCGGGCGGTTCTAGCTCTTAGCTTTGGTGGAAGGCTTGCGGCTTGGATTGACCTGGCGAGTTGGTAGTAGAAAGTGATTATCTGGCTCTTGTTCAACGTCTTTCGCTCCGGGAGGAGGACTTTTAATTCCTCGTTTGGGTACGGTGTCTTATGCAAGACAGCTTCATGGAGGTCTCAAATTTCAGCGTAATTCAGTTTTCTTTTGTTAAGCGTACGGGAAATGTCCCGACGCATTTATTAGGTACACTAGGTGGTGATTCAATTATTTAAGTGTTGACTCTGGGGGGTCACAACCCCAAACAATGTTTCTGCCCCGGTTTTAGCGGACTTGATTGAATAAATTAATTTGATTTCTTAAAATAAAAAAAACATATTATACTCATGCATGGATGCATACTG
Organism: Gentiana macrophylla; assembly: GCA_026214975.1. Lineage (NCBI taxonomy): Eukaryota > Viridiplantae > Streptophyta > Magnoliopsida > Gentianales > Gentianaceae > Gentiana > Gentiana macrophylla. Next base: position 182,678,331 of record CM047805.1, on the reverse strand, counting down.
AAAGGTTTTATTTATTTATTTAAGAGAAGGGTGATGTAGTGCAAATGGTTTAGAGCAAACTTTCACATTTCAAATAATGTTATTACCCTCAAATGTAATACTATATAAGAACATAGCTTCTGAAGTATATAATGAATAAGAATTCCAACACCAATAAGATGATACACATGCATATGAGAAGAATATATTCCCCTTTATCCACACCCTATCCTAAAAGCAATTTTTTGCAAAGCTTTTTTTCATTATTGATTATTATCTAATCCGTCGATTAAAGAAAAACATGATTCAAAAAAGTCATATATTGTGTATTCAATTCCATTCAAAGGGTAAAGTGAGAATAAATGTATGGTGTTTATTTTGCATTTGTATGAAATATTCTTTAAAATACTTTGTGGAAAGCAAATGAGAGGTACATTTACGGCCTGTAATGTGTTTTCGTGATCATAAGAATCATATTAACTGCAAGTGTCCGATAAATTTAGATTTTAAAAGAAAATTTTGCAATTTATTGATACTTATTCTATTCAAAGTTTAACCTGAGTGATTCTGTGTCTAATTTGCAGAAATTCTCCACTTCCGGAATATCTTCTATCATCAAATTTTTTTTTTTTTCAAAGCCCACAGTATCATGAGCGACCGATCCGGTTCTTCAACCCAAATTGTATGTACAGAGTCTCGCTCTTATTCAGAGATAAAAATGTAATCTAGCTAGAGCATTTTAACACGACGCCTGTGATGAACTATTTTCCCACAAGAGTGTGGTTTTTTTTTTTTTTATTTACTTATATATGAAACTGTAATTTATTATAATTTCATAAAACAAATAAAAATACTATTACAATACATACACATATGAAAATTAAAATTCACACCCACTAGAGATAATACGAAACAAAAATTAGAAGTGAATATTGAAGATATATATTAAAAATTGAAGCATTCTGATGTATTGGCCATTGCTAGTAGAATCAGAATCTGCTTTTTTTTTTTATATAATAAAATAGAAAGTAATATATTGCAAGAAGACTTTCTAATGAAGCTAGTATACATATCACTAAACCAAAGCATAAAATGAAAAGAAAAAACTAATTTTAAGTTTTGACTCGAATATTAAGAGAGAGCGCATGGAAAAAACAAAGAAATTAGGTAATGAATCTAGAATCAAATTTTGTCGGCCTCTACATAAAAAGATGGCTCCTTTAAAGGACTAATAATAATAATAATAAATAACACAGAGTATTGCTCAAGACAAGTATTTGAGGTTATGTCGTGTTTATTGTCAACTAAAAAGTTTAGAATCATGAAACATAAAGTTGTTCAAAGAAATTGGCCTAGCTTCTTAATTACTTCTTACAGCAAATAATAGTAATAATTAATCAAAAAGCACAGCTGTTTAATTTAAAAGTCAGTCAAGATAATGTATCATCTTAATTAAACGACACTACAAATTTTATGACTGTCATGTAATGTAAAAAGCTTTTACATGCATAACTCGAGTTTAACTGCTCTACTTGAATAGTAATGATGGATTAAATAACTTCTTAGTTTCATAAACATTGCTTGACCTAAACATATCACGTTACCCAAGTTGTAAACAAGACGCGTCCTCGCCAAAACCCTACCAAAGAATTTTAGAGATGTCTCCAACGCTATCAGCGATGACACTTGGCTTTTGTCGATAAATGAAACTCTAAGATCTCTTGGGTTCTGGTACCACTCGTAATGTCTGAGAACTCAATGTGGGACATTACATTATCTTCCTCTCGACATGACCCTACCAGAATTTTTTCGATGTGGCCCCCACCGTCTCGCATTATGTGACATTTAGTTTCATCTGATAGTCAGTTGTGATATCACCTGTAACGCCTCAGGACTTGGGTCTATCATTCGTACTTGAGTCATAATACATCCAGTAACTACTTGGACACATCGTCTTCCCTCGACCTAAAATTGATAACTCAGGTTATATACCAAGTTTTTTTCTGTAAAAAAAGGAAAAAAAGAAGAAGTTATATACCAAGTTTGATGGAGAACCATCAATTGAAACAACACAAGTAATACAAGATTCTTTGATTCTAAGGTTTTGGTGGTAGTCATTCTGAATGGCAATCTAGCTTTCCCTCGGGGAAATATATTGTATGATCGAGTATGATATTCAAGAGAAAAATGGCAAGATGGATGAGCAAGGTAATAATTGTATTACACATATCTATCTATAGAGAAGGCAATACAGTGGCAGAGTATTTGGCTAAGAATGCTAGTCTTTTGCAAAATTCTGCAAGTTTGAATGCTAAACACTTGCTTGGACCCCTCCAGACTGTTTTATTTGCAGATGCAACTTCAGGAGCAAAAGTAAACAGGGCTGGCTGGTCTACTAAATGATGGCTCTGAATCCTTGGAAGCACCCTTCGTTTCAATGAAGAGTTCATTGTGCAGACATGTTGTATACATTTTTTTTTTTTTTTGGAATGGGCATTTCTGTGTTGGTTAGTCAACCTGCAGTTGCTACTTGTTCACTACATTTGCAGGAAAGAGGTCATACAATTGACCCTTGGAATGGCTCTCAATCTGGGAAGCACTCTTCATGTTTGTTTTCCCCTCCTCCTATACCTATTGTCTCATGTCATTGGTTGCTTATGGATGCAGGATTGGGGACATCACCTTAAGCTTCTTCTCCACCATAAGATATTATGTTTATGTTTAACCTAAGCCCTTGTAAAACCCTCCACCTTTTTTTTTGGTGCCAAAGTCATTTTGTGCTAGTATTAAACCCTCTATCTGGGCTGAAATGAGTTCTACAAGTCCATATGATTTCATACTCCTTTGAACTGTGTACTAGTATAAATAGGGACCCCTCTCTTTATTCTTCCTGTTTGAAATTGGAATGTATGTGTGAACATTTCTTTTCTGGACAGTTATATATATATGTAACCATACGGCCCAGATAAGATTTGTAGGATTATCTGGAGACGCCAAAGGCACCGGACTTGACAACCTAATCACATTACCCATACATTCCAACCTCTAACCGGAAGATAAAGAGAATAACACCTATTATGACAGTTGATATGACATTTTTTTTTTCTGTCATCTCCGCCTAGGGAACGTCGTTGCGTACCAGATCAGCATACAACACCTTCCTCAGTTCAGAAGGTTCTAGGGTGTTCTTTTTTTCTAGGATTATGGTGTTTCAAGGGATGGTTCTTCTTCGGTATGGGCTAACCTATTGAAGAAGGTCTTTCAATATTGTAGCAGACGAATGGGCCGAGTACGTCTACTGCACAATTGGCCTAAAGCACTGTTCAAAATCAAGAAGATAAACTGGCCTACATTAGTCATATAGAGGAAGTTTGAGTCACTTGATACATTTAAAAGGGCTGAATAGAATCATTGGCTAGATCATAGTCCTGCTAAAATTATGCACCAAAATTACTCAAAAAATGATCTGATCTGCACATTTACATTGAAGAAAACCAACCCACACAACACGGATGGACTGCGTGAGAAGCAACAATGGGTGCACCCAAAAATAGTGATGAAAAAACCAGCCTAAAACATAAATGAAAAAAGAAAAATGTATAAGCAAAGGGAACGACCGGAAACATCCTACCAAGAAAATATCAGAAGGGAAACCCTTTGCAGAAGCTTCTCTTAGATGATTCTGCTAAACGTTTCCTACACTTTGCTTTTCGTGTACACATCCATCAGCTCATCAGCCACTTCCTTTTCATGACAACTAATAAATCTTTTCGTGAATCGTTCTTCAGTCATTCTTAGCGCTCTTATCAAAGTAGCTCCTTTAATCTGAGGTTCAAGACCCATATCATCAATCTTCTGAGCAATTAGAAAACGCGGTTTCAGCAAAACCTCCAAGTTGCTATACAACAAGAATGGATAAGTTAGTACTATCTTTGCAGAAAGCTTCATTGTGCCGAGTATGAAAAACATGTGCCTTTTTACTTTATCAACAGATAGAGTCAGTATAAGAGGACAACGCCCGAGAAAACGTAAAACCTCATCTTCTGACAATCCGAATCCTTCGAGGTTTGCCACCTTTTCTTGAATGGTCCCTATACGGGAGACTGAAAAGATAGTGACCACATATTTATACATCTTAGACTCTTTGGAGATTCCGGTTCTGTGTATGTAACCCATCTTTTCATCGCCAAGATGACTACGAGGAATCAAGGTAGGTCTAGAAAGAATCATGCGAACCAAGTCTTTTGGAGGAACACCGAGTTTCTCAAACATGGCAATGGCAGGTTTGACTTTATCGTTTAAGTCATAGGTGAGCAGAGATGGATTGCTCACTATAGCCCTAATCAATAACTTCTTAGATCCAAAGAAATTCTCAAGATACAGAAGGAGCTCATCAAAGGGGTAGTTGATTTTCTGTGTAAGAAAGCGTGGGCGACAATTAATAATCTTCACCAGGTCATCAGGAGTCATGCCCAAATCACTGAGTATTTGTAGCTTGGACTGAATTTTTGTCACATCAAGATTACGCAATGAAGGCTGACGCGTAAATATCTTGGATATCACGTCTTCATTGCAACCCCAACGCTTCAAAACAAGTTCTTGCTGACTTGCTCTTTCTTCAACTTCAGGTTTCAGTATCTTCTGATGAAACGAGTCACTACCAGTCAATGCAGTTGAAGAATAATATATCGGGTTCAAGAGGAAAGTTGGAGGTGACAAGGTTTTTGACAAGTTAGTTTTCTTGGTTGTCAAGAAAGGAAGAAGAACCCGAATTCGAGCAATGAATTTTGATCTCATATCTAGCTCGAATGGTTGGACATTCACTAAAATCCCTAAGGATATTTATACGATGGCCTTAACAGCACTGGATCACAGAATATCGCAGCTAGGTTCGGAATGCACAGCAGCATTGCACGTAAAACCACACTCTGCAAGCAAGTACAAAACGATGAAAACAGAAACAATGCAGGCAAGATTACCTTGGTTGATATAAGATAAGAAACAACCTTCTTAATTAAAGAGCTACTTAAGAAAAACAAAACAATCCAACTAATGAATCTGAATTTCTCATCCTTTGATCAACAATCTAATGTGAATTGTTTTATTGTAAGAATTCACAGAACAGTTTAATATGTCTTAAGTTATACCTATAAAAGTCACCCTGATGCAACTTTATACTCATACATTAAAATTTACAAGTCAACAGTTTAAAGAGTATTTTCCCGCATAAGCAAATCCAAAATAAATTTACATATCTATATCCGAATCACAGGACTTCAAAGAAAAATCAAATCTTTCGGACAGAAAAATATCAAATATATCCAGAAACAGCAGCAACAGAACATAAACTAGGCAGGTAGGCGGAGTTAATCAAAAGAGGAAAGACTATGAAATCAATTGGGAAATTCAAAACGAGAAATAAATAAAATAAACATATGGGAAAGGGAGCGAAAAAGAACTCACGCCGTGGAGATAGGGTTGGCCATACTTCTGCGCGAAGGAGGGTTAGTGACTGTCACAGGCAAAGAGGGTATATCTTCGACGGGGTCCCGCTGGATTTGCAGCGAAGGGCGGTGCGGTGTGAGTGTGTGCCATGGTGAGAAGACGTCGTTTCAATTAGCATATAACTAGAATCACAAGATTAGGGTGATTTTTTTTTATTATTATTTATATTTGTTTTGTAAGGGGTGATTTTTTTTTCTTGTCGAAATTGTTCATATATTATATTTCTCAAAGTTTCTTGTGTATATGGTACTTCATAAAAGCGGAGTCCATAAAAAATAATGTAAAAAGATAACTAATTGGAAAAGATAAAAATACTCTTCTGTAAACTGTTACAAGTTTCAAAATTCAAACACATCGCTACAGGAAAAAGGAGGGAATAATAGCATACACTATTGTTAGTAGAGACACGTGTCGGCCACACAAGCAAAACCAGTAATATTACATGGTTTTGTGTGACCGAAAATGAGACACGTGAAAAACATGAGTGGGCCGACACCTGCGACTATATAAAGTCGTCATTCAACAAAATCATAGTAGAATAGAAGTTGAGAACCAAAAAAATTTTCCTCTCTACTTTCTCTCTCTTAAAAATATGCCTATAAACCCAAATAATTTCCTGAAGGTAAATTATTAATTTAAACTGAGTTAATCCAAAGAAATAAAATATTAAATTTCATTTCTCCCTCCCACCTCTTTTTAAAATTAATAATTAAATTTAAAATTTTTCATTTACAGTGAATTCTTTCTGCAATCAATTCAGATTGTGGGATCTATGAATATAGTATACGTTTATGAGAACGAGATAAAATGAAAACTTATTGGAATGGAGAGTGAAATCAATAAATAACCCTCATTCAAACCCTTGAATCTGTCTGTCATGTCTTCATTAGCCTTAATTGCCTTAAAACATTAATCCCTGTAATATGATCAACTGGGTTTATGACAACATTTCCCATTAATGTTAACCTTAATTGCCTTAAAACATTAATCCCTAAAAAATGATCAATTGGGTTTATGACAACATTTCTCATTAATGTTAACATTAATTGTCTTAAAACATTAATCCCAGAAAAATGATCAACTGGATTTATGACAACATTTCCCATTAATGTTAATTTAACAAATGTTAACATCATGAACTAAGGCTTGAATCTGAACCTGAAATTTGATTGTTCTGCTGCATACATGAATTTATTAAATATCTTTCCAAAAAAATAGGTTATTTATGTTTTTACGATATATGGGGCTATTTAGAGAATATTAATTTATTTTTGATAAGGTTGGGTTCACGTACTATATACATAAGAACTCTTGCAGAAATACTATTTGAATAAAAATCTTTTCAGAAAGTAGTAAATAAACAATTGCCCTTTTTTTTTATTTTAGGGGTAGAATTTTTCCCCAGAAAATTAGCTCATTTAATTTAGAGAACGATAAACACCACACGTATACGATGATATTCAAACTATAACGGGCTTCAAACCCATGAACTCAAGGTCATAAGAATCTGATAATGTCGAATTATCACGGTAGTGTTTGCGGTTGTTTTGTGGTGAATATCTGACTATTAAGTGTCATTTTACCGGTGGTGCACGGCGGTGATGAATAATGTATGGTGGTCGGACTGAAAGCTTGTATCGAATCATATATGGCTATTGTGTTACATTGTGCCGCTATTTACAGGCGAATTGCTAATGACGATTAAGCTAAGTATGACAAGATATAATTAAGTCTGATGTGACATAATTAAACTAGACACTGTAGATGCGGACCCAACACTTGACCATTCTTTTGAGTTTGAGTTTTGAAGTCGTCGTGTAGGAATCATGTTCGTCTTGTTGAGCGGGCTTAGTCCGAGTTGGCGGACACGTGAGCTGGAGGGCGGACTGACCGGCCTCGGATGCTTCAGATCACTGGATTTGGCGGGTTGAAGGCTTGACAACTGGCCCCTGTCCGGTTTATGTCGATGCAGACTCATTGGGTCGAGGACCCTATCCATTATTGGGCTTCCGTATACGTCCAATTGTGGATTCATGGACTTTTTTACGGGTTTGGCGTATAATCATCATTGGTGATGAGTGATAGAAATTAGGGTGAATTTGGGTTAATATTAAGGGAGGTTGGACAAAAAAATTATTAAAATTAGCAAAAATGACACTAGACATCTGAAGTACGAAAATACCCTTATAAATACACGTGGGGTGTTGTTGTTTGTTTTTTTTTTTTAATAGAGGGGCAAAATTGTCTTAATACAAGATATTTTGTTTTTTTTACTAAAATACAAATGTTATTGCCATTTTTGATAATTTCATAAAGTTTTTTTTTGTCCTTTTTCATAATTTTCCTAATATTAATTAAAAATAAAATTCTGATTGAAATTATATGTTACAAATATAAATTATTATTCAAATTAATAAAGTAACAAATATGATATTACATTACTCAGTTGGCTAGTTTTTTTTTTTTAGCATGTGAGACCTTTTATTAAAGAAATATAAAAAAGTTCGTACACTGTCGCCGTATCATGGCCCTAGATGTAGTCGAAGTGTAGTCTTGTCTCCAACACATAGAAATTAAAAGAATACAACACCATATGTTTTAAAAAAGATGCAGCCTCAAAATGCAAAAGTGTTACATGGACAAATGAAGGAACAACGAATTTGAGACATTGCTAAAAAAAAATTGGGTTAGAGCTTATTCTGCACAGCTGATTCCCTTCTTGTGAATGCATAGGATTCCAAGTTTAATCCAAGAGTGGTATTTCGGGTCGAATTGGCTGGTTATAGTTTGTTTTATGCACATAATTTTCGACTCATTCACTTCAATACTTCTTATTTTTCTTATATATATTATTATATTGTTTACTCTATTATTTTATTTCAGTTTTCTTAACTTATCATTTTTCATTGTACAAATAAAAATAATTATCTAATCAATATCTCATCACTGTTGGCCCTGCTTCCATTCCTTTCCAGCCAAATCTTAAGAGGAGTTCGGAACCTTCACAAGACCCAAACCCAATGGTAAAGTTTAATATTGACGCTGCAACTAGAGGACATACAATAGCTATTGGAGGTATTTTGCGTAATCATCGTGATGACGTTCTACACAGTTTTTCAATGAAGTTAGATGGAAGGTATGAGGTATCGATAGGTGAGGCTCTCGCGATTCACCAAACTAGCGTTTTTGCTTTAACTTGGGGGTTATTCAGTGTCTTCTTTGAAGTAGACTCTCTGACAATATACCACAAGTTAACATTGGATGAGTTGGATTTATCTCACTTGAAAGTATCATTGATGATTGTAAAGTTATGCTCCTTGTTTTTTCTAAATGTTTTTTCTCTTTTGTCAAGAGAGAAGAAATACTCCGGCACACCTCTTGACAATGAAGGTCTTTCTTTGGTAAGACTTAACCAATGGGGCTCTACGCCGCCTGAGAATGTAATCATGGCTCTTGCTCTCTCGATTTGGTGAAATAAAAGTCCTTTTTCTCCTCAAAAAAATATCTCATCACTATATTTTATTCACTACACTACTTTATTTAACTCATTTTTATTGCAATTTCTTTTCCTAGTCATTTATTCATCTACATACATTTCAGTAAAAAGATATTTTCAACTATTTAATAAACTTGCTAAAAAAACAATTTAATAAATATTTTACTTTAGCGTATATTCCTCTTGTATCAAATCAAAACAATGATGTACTTTAATTTTATGTTAATGAAATCATTTTCTTTGATGAGCTAGGTTTTTCTATTTTGATCGTATATTGATGTAATGCCACGTTGGGGCTTCTTCCACCGGTTGAATAAAGATATCCGTTTAAAAATAAAAGAAGAAACCCTTTTCTTTGAGTGAAATAAAAAAATCAAAACAAAATGATTAAGTCCCACGTGCGTGGTTTTTCAACTGGTTTCCTATAAACAAGGGAGAAATTGGAATTATGATAACGCACATAAAATTTGAATTACGGTTTGATATTTGTTGGTTATAAGAAGGAATAGTTTGTTATCACGAATCAACGTTTGAAAATGAAAATGATGTAGGAAAGATATGTTGAAAGTCATGCATCATAGCCCTTTTATTTACTATTTTATTTCACATATGAAAAAGATTATAAATTAAAAGATATATATATATATATATATGACTTTTATATCATATATTATGCTTGTCCTTTGTATCGTTTGTTGTTTTTAATCAAAATCTTTCGTTTCAGGAGGGAAAAAATTATGTGTGCATGTTGAAAAAGATTATTATAAGTTAGAAGATTTATGACTTTTATATATGATTGTATATCATTGAGTTTTTAACACAGTTATTTACATATTTTTATTGCTTTAAAAATTAGAGTTGAACTACTAATATATCTTACTTCCATCCATCCCTCCGTCACCATTGTCCGCTAATTCTCTTTTCAACACAAAAAAATCATAGGAATATTGCAGTCACAAATTCGGCAGTTACAATTTTTACATCTGCCGAATTCGGCGGTCACAACTTTTTTAAGGCAATTGTTTTAGAGGTTGTTGATGAAACCCTTCAAGATTACAAAGGCGCACACGGGGGCAGAGCCACCCTTCTCGCATCAACGGAGGTTATCCTCGATAAGAAAATATAATTTTGTACTGGTATGTATTCAGTTGTAAGTTTGTGTGAATAAAAAAGCAAACAAATAAAAATATTTCATCCCAATAAATTGTTTTTACTTGTCATGGTGATTTTTTTACGGGATATATTCAGCATTGAGTTTGATATATGAAAAATTCTTAAGTCCCATCCCCTATGATTTTTTTTCTTTATCGCCACTCATTGTGCATCATTTGAATTGAAAGACGGTTGAAGACTCTGATTTAGGCGATTACTAGCATTTGAAAGATGTTGCGTTTACTTGAAGGCAGGTTTGAAGACGTTTTTTTGTTTCCCTCCGCCCGGTGGGTGAACCGGTTGGAGATCAATAACTACAATTTTCTTAATTTGTGTAAAAAATCAAACGGGACAAATAAAATATAATCGAGGGAGTATTTTTCTTTGATAGATTCGATAGAGTGCATTTTTCTCCCTAATTTTTTTGTTTTATTAAGAGGACTGCGTTTGATTATGAAAATTTTCCAATCAATCACTCTATCAACAAAACACTTTTTTTTTGTTTTAGAAACCGCAAAACACATTTATTAATTCAATAAATAATCTTTTCTAGTATCAGCAACACTTCACATGTATTTTATTTGACACAAATGAACGAATTAACTCTATACTTGTCCAAAATGGAAAGTTATTGGATGTATCCGCATATGTGAATTGCATTTATTTAGCAAACTATATACATTTTATTTTTAAACAAAATTCAAACTGTATGATATAGATTTATTTATCGATCAATTAGTTGAATGTATGTATAAAAAAAAAAAATCTCCCGTCCAAAGGACTGTAAAATCTCGTCTTATCCAAGTATCCAACTGGCTTAATGATCTCATTTTTTTGTGTTAGTAATTGTACATTTGTACGTACCTGTTTTCTGCGAGGAGAGTTATGGTACAACAGTTATTGAAGAATTTACTGAATTGAGCAAGAATCAATACAGAAAACTGAAGAAAACTGAACCAATTTCATTAAAACATAAGGAAGTTTGAAGTAAAGTACAATGGAAGAAATTCTGCAGCATTTCAATATGATTTTACAATTACTCAACTAATTAATTCTTCTCTATGTTAATCTAGTATTTATAAGAGTGTCTTCAAGTATAGGGAGTTGTCTTGGAGTGTAATGAGTTGTGGTAACACTTTGTAACTTCTCAACTTGCTAACAGTCCTCTAACTGACTTCAGTCCTCTAACTAACTTCAGTCCTCTAACTGTCTTTCAGTCCTCTAACTAACTTTCAACTTAAGTATTTGATGAAATGTCTATAAGAACACTTGAACTCTTCTAAACACTTGTTGTTGTATCTTCAATACCCCCCCTCAAGCTGAATCAGGGAGGCAGCTTGCACTTGAGCTCTTCTAAACATTTGTTGTTGTAGGCTTGAAGATAGAATATGTTCCTAACTTGGACAATAGGTAGCTGAAAATAGGAGTGTCCAAGGGCTTTGTTAAGATGTCTGCTAATTGATTTGTTGTCCTGACTGGCATCAATTTCAGAAAGCCTGCTTGGACTTTTGCCCTTGTGATATGGCAATCAAGTTCAATATGTTTAGTTCTCTCATGAAAAATAGGATTTTTGCTATATGCATGGCACTTGCCTTTGTCACGAGCAGTAGTATAGGTAAAGGGACATGTATCTGCATATCTTTCAGAATGTACACCAACCACTGCAACTCACAAGTGGCATTAGCCATTGCTCTATATTCTCGCTCGTAAGAGCTTACGGCTATTGTGCTTTGTTTCTTGCATTTCCAAGATATTGGTGTTGTCCCAAGAAACATGATGTAGCTTTGAAATAGACTTCCTGAATCTTCACACCCCCCAATCAGTATCAGATATCCTTTCAGAATAAGATCATTGTCAGCTTCAAATAAAATGCCCTGACCAGGATTGTTTTTTAAGTATCTTAATACTCTATGTGCAGCCTGCATGTGATTAACTGTAGGATGAGATAAAAATTGACTTAACTGCTGCACCACATATGCTATATCAGGTCTAGTGAAAGACAAGTAGATCAGTTTGCCAACAATTGTTCTGTATAATGTGTTGTCAGCTAGGAGTTCAGAATCACCAACAGACAACTTCTGTTTGGAGTGCATTGGTGTAGTAACTGGTTTGGCCTCTAAGAAGCCATAGTCTTGAAGCAAGTTCATGATATACTTTCTTTGATTGATGTATATACCCTTTTCTGATCTGGCTACCTCAATGCCTAAAAAATATCTTAGTTCTCCAATATCCTTGATCTGAAATCTCTTATGTAAGACCTGCTTGACTTCATCAATAGGTACCATAGATGAACTTGTTGCTATTATGTCATCCACATATACAAGCAATGCTATGAAATCGATCCCGATCCCTTCGAACAAAGCGTGATCATGGGGTGATTGGATGAATCCCATTTCAGTCAAAGCTTGATGAGTTTTGAATTCCACCGCTACTAGCTTGTTTTAAGCCATATAGTGACTTTGTAAGCCTACATACTTGATTAGGTTTGTTGGCCTGAAATCCTAGTGGCAGATCCATGTAGACTTCTTCATCCAGTTCACCATGTAGAAAGGCATTATTAACATCCATTTGATGTATATGCCACTTATTAGAAGCTGCAAGTGCTAACAAAGTTCTGATTGTAGTAACTTTTGCCACAGGAGAGAATGTCTCTTGGTAGTCAATACCATAAGTTTGTGTGTAGCCTTTTGCTACCAATCTAGCCTTGTACCTCTCTATGGATCCATCAGCATGATACTTGATCTTGTATACCCATTTACAGCCTATGGTAGTTTTTCCAGGTGGCAAGGGTACAACCTCCCATGTTTTTGTTGCTTGTAATGCATCCAGCTCTTTCTGCATAGCCTCTCTCCAGCATTCTTGTTTGATGGCCTGGTTATATGTTTTAGGCTCCTGTATACTATCTGTTGCACAAACAAACTTCTGATATTTGTTGAGAAGATTGTCATATGTCATCACATTATTTATGGAATGTGATGATTTTCTGGTTGGCACTACATATTCTTTAAGATATGTAGGAGCTTGTCTTTGTCTGTTGGATCTTCTAGCCTCCTGCTGTGTAGTCTGCTTGAGTATCATCTGTGACTATTATAGACTCCTCATTTGCCTCCACAGATGGTTGAGGCTAACGTATTACTTCATCTGCAAGTACTTCATATAGCACAGGCAATGAGTGCAAAATCTGCTTTGGATACTGTGTCTTTGATATGTAAAGGAAAAATTGTTTCATAAAATTGCACATCTCTGAGACACAAATATATCTCTAGTTTGTTTGTCCAAAGATAATATGACCTTTAGTGAACTTAGGAACACCAAGATAGACACACTTGTCTTGCTCTTGGATCAAATTTTGTTCTATTGTGTATTTGTGTACATGCATATGCAAGGGAACCAAAAACTTTAAGTTCATTATAGTCAAAATGCTTCCCATATAACAAGAAGTAAGGTGTTTTAAGTTGGATTACAGGTGAGGGAGTCAAATTAATCAAAAACACAGCATGTAACACACAATATCCCCAATAGGTGAGAGGCAGATTAGACTGAAATTTTAATGCCCTAGCTACATTCAAGATGTGTTGATATTTTCTCTCTACAATACCATTCTGTTGTGGTGTGTCCACACAGGATGTTTGATGTATTATCCCTTTCTCAGCATAGAACTCAGGCATATCAAACTCTGCACCATTATCTGACCTTATGATTTTAATATGCTGTCAAATTGACTAAAGCATCTTGAACAAAAGATTGAACAAGCTTATCGACCTCGATTTAGCTTTTAACAAGAAAATCCAAGTGAATCTAGAAAAGTCATCAACAATGGTCAAGAAATATGAATGGCCATGCACCTTTGTTTTTGTTTATAAGGGCCCCATATGTCAAAATGTACAAGATCAAATACATGATCTACAATGAGACTATCTTAAAGGAAAAGAATTTTTCTTCTGTTTAGCTAGTTGGCAAATATGACAAGGTTTCTGACCATTATTACAAACAGAATCTGTGCAAACCAAATCTGAAAGTCTTTTATTTGACAAATGACCAAGTCTCAGTAATGCCGACTTGTTCATTTTGAATAGAAAGACGATCATTTAACAAAGAAACATTATTAGCTACTACAATTGTTTTGTAAAACTGTGTGCATTATGCAAAACATAAAGTCCTTTAGACTTGCTAGCTGATCCAATCTGAATCCCAAGCCTCTTGTCCTGAATTAGACAAGAATTAAGATCAAACACAATGGCTAAATCAGGGTTAGTAGTAAGTTTAGCCAAAGAGATTAGGTTAAAACTAAAAACTAGTATGCATAATACATCGATCGATGTCGCTTTGTCATTTATACAAAGCGTGTGCCTATATATGTAACTCTCACATTGGCACCATTTGGTAAACCAACAAACATGTTAACAAGCGGCTTTGGAGATTGCGAGATAGTGCATGCTCGACAATATGGTCGATAGCACACGAAATCTATAATCCAAGTCGAGAATTATCGGCTTGACAAAACGACGACACATCACCGTGTAGGTGTAAAATTTGTTGCCAAAACAAGTGCTTTGATTGGCTACATGTTGAAACTGATTCGACTTGTGTGCATCCGTAAATTGCATTAGTTCTTTGGCCGAGCCTTATTCAATGTGTAGCCCTCAGAATCTTGTGTATTGACTGAAGAAGCACCAGAATTTATACCCTGGACATCTGCAACTGATTCTGCCATATTCACCTTGCTTTTAGGTTTCCAGCCAGGTGGAAAACCATGTTTCTTGTAGCATTTATCTACTGTGTGCCCTGTATATCCACAAAAAGTACACTGTACTTTCTTGCCTGTTGGTGCATAACCAGTATTTCTCTTGAATGTAGAACCACCATTGTTACCACTTCTTTTGTTGTTGCCTATTCCAATTTTGTGAATTACTTTGATTCGTGTACTCATACCACCACTTTGTTAGACAAATTAGGATTGAAAGCCCTATTATACAAAATCGTGTTTCTAAAATTCTCTTTGTCGAATCCTTCCGATCTTCCAACTTTAAAGCCATAGCAAACATCAGATCTAGATCAGCACAGCACCATCAATCGTGCGTGTGTTAAAACATGAGAAAACTCAGCATTAAACCCCTCAGAAATTTAACAACTCTTTCTCTCTCAGCATAACCAGTGAAAACCTTAATAACATCACAATGGCACCTAGGAACACAAGAACATACAGGATCTGGTTTCATGATAGCTATCTCATCCCACAATGTTCTTAGCCTAGTAAAATAGGTAGTAATATCAGAATCTCCTTGTTTAAGAGAATGAACCTGTTCTAACAAGTCTCCCAAACGAAATACATCCAATCTTGAAAACCTTGACTGCAAATCCAGCCAAATCTGTCTAGCAGTTTCTTTGTACATTACACTTTGTGCAATCGATGGTATTACTGAATTAAGAATCCAAGTCTTCACAAACGTGTTACATTGCAACCAAATTGGAAACTCAGGGGAATCTATCGCAGGAGTATCAATAGTTCCATCTATGAAACCAATCTTATTTTTAGTTATCAATGCCATCCTCATGGAATGACTCCACGGATGGTAATTCTTGTTATTCAACAATGGCTGTGCCAGCACTAAAGTCGGATTCTCATTAGGATGAAGATACAGAGGATTACCTGGCAAAATGCCTTGGTTTTGAGCTACAGAATCCATGGAAAAAAAAAACAGCAGTTGAATCAGGAACTAGCAAACAAAGCAAAACGCTCCAAGAACTTCAACAGAAACAAAAAAAATTGTGCAAGATCACAGCGAATAAGCGCGAAATCTCTCTGATACCATGAAGAATTTACTGAATTGAACAAGAATCAATACAGAAAACTGAAGAAAACTGAACCAATTTCATTAAAACATAAGGAAGTTTGAAGTAAAGTACAATGGAAGAAATTCTGCAGCATTTCAATATGATTTTACAATTACTCAACTAATTAATTCTTCTCTATGTTAATCTAGTATTTATAGGAGTGTCTTCAAGTATAGGGAGTTGTCTTGGAGTGTAATGAGCTGTGGTAACCGCCTGTAACTTCCCAGCAACTTGCTAACAGTCCTCTAACTGACTTCAGTCCTCTAACTAACTTTCAACTTAAGTATTTGATAAAATGTCTATAAGAACACTTGAACTCTTCTAAACACTTGTTGTTGTATCTTCAATAGTTATTGAAGTGTGATACCAAATGGATGGATGTGATGCATCCAACTCACACCTACACACTCCTATTATGTGAAAGTGGAAAATGGATGAGTTGGATACATCACATCCATCCACTTGATATCACTCTCTAATAATAAGCACCATAATTTCTCTCGTTTTCTGCAGTAATAATAAAACTGTTTTCTTTCCTTCTCTTATTTCCTTTAAGAAAGAAAAAGCAACAGACGGAAACCGCCTCAAGCACGTCATAAGTTGTTGGGGAAATGCATATCATCAGCCCCAAAACGTGGATCAAATCTGAAGTATTGACTGATTTAATGGGCGTTACGTATTACCCATCTATAAAAGCTTCAATCCTCATCATTTTCTCCGCTACCCCTTAATCATTTCTAATTTCAATTTTTTTTTGGGAACCCAACTCCAAAAATGTCTTATCTCTTCAGTTTTTTCTCAGCCAAAACCTTTCTGCTTCTCCTCATTGCTCACTTTGCCGTTAGCGATGATCAAACACAGAAATCAATCGACAAAATATGCAATGAATTGTCAAATCGAAGTCGTTCGCGATCTGATTTTGTTTACTGCGAAGAGTTTTTCCACCAAAATACACTCCCACCGGCTGGATCGCCGGATTTAGGAGCTTTAACGGCGATGACGATCAGAAAGACGGTGGTGAACGCCTCAAGTTCATTAACGCTTTTGAAGAATCTAAGATCATCGGTAAGTCTAAATGTTGCTAAACTCCTTGCGATTTGTGAAAAGGATTATTCATCATTGTTAGATAAGTACTCGGAAGCTGCATCTGCATTTGATGATGATGAGTATAGCTATGCGCATTCAATTGAAGTTAAGTGTCCGAGATTAATAAATGAATGCCGGAGGAAGGTGGATTTGATTGTGCCGCAGATGAAAGAAATCAATAGACAGATGGATCGTCTTGTTAGAATGTCAATTGTTGC
Source organism: Gentiana macrophylla (assembly GCA_026214975.1). Taxonomy (NCBI): domain Eukaryota; kingdom Viridiplantae; phylum Streptophyta; class Magnoliopsida; order Gentianales; family Gentianaceae; genus Gentiana; species Gentiana macrophylla. Next base: position 182,661,060 of record CM047805.1, on the reverse strand, counting down.
CACTGAGATCTACCTGAAGAACATCACAATGCTGCAAAAAAGTAATGGGTTCTATTAGGCCAAATAATGTGAAATTTCAGTTTCTACCTTTTTTTTTTTTTTTTTTTTTTTTTTTTTTTTGTGGTATTGTATTGTATGTAGATATGTTTATATGTATGCCTGCTATGCACATGTAGGCTGTAGCATCATTACTATGACTATGAACTTCTTTATTTTGGTAGATATTTTTACTCCCGCTCACACTTGTACCTTGTGCCACGTGCCACGTATTTGGTAGATATTTTTACTCCCGCACACACTTGTACCTTGTGCCATGTGCCACGTATGAGGACAATATTTTTTTTTCCCCCCAAATTACGAAAGTATTCATTGATAAAATTTAAGATATACAAGACCAAACCGGATACACCCATGCTAGAAAACAAATACGTAAATATGTGTAAATATGTCACTTAATCCAACATATCTATAACGTATGATAAATTAAATCTATACTCACGCACACACTTGTACCTTGTGCCATGTGCCACGTATGAGGACAATAAATGTGTAAATATGTCACGTATGTGTAAATAAATGTGTAAATATGTCACTTGATCCAACATATCAATAACGTAGGATAAATTAAATCTTGATCCTAGGGGTAGTGCTAATTCTAAAATACACAGTGTCACACCCAAAATATATTTTTACATTATTGATTGTGATTTATAATTCCACCCGTTTATGTGTTAAAACTTTCCAAGGCCCTCCTCGAGTCCTCGTGGCATCCATGTTGAGGGAGATGATGCAACAAGCCAACAAGTATGGTCGCCCCTGTTGCGATATACTACTAAACCTAAATTGGGTTTATCCGCTAAAAATGTGGTAGAACATGAATGTGTTAGCGGTGGACTTGATTTCACCAAAGATGGATGATAAAACGTGAACTCCAAACCATTTGTGTTGGAGAGATCCGTTCTTGCTTTGTGCCGAAACAATTTAATAAAGCACATGCTGAAACCGGTGAAATAAATGGGCATGAATTGATCAACAGAGCCATATTTGCCACTGCATGAGTTGATCAAAAGAGCCGAATTTGCTAATATTCCTAATGCTCGATTATTTAACGGGGGATTCATTGCAAATATTCCCTCCGTCTCAAAATACAAGTCATTTTGAATGTTTTCACACAGAATTAAGAAAAGTGACTGAATGTTATAAATTTGAAAGTCTTAAATGCCCATTAGTGGAGGAACCAGAAAAAAATTTCAGGGTGGTCTTGATATATAAACTGCAAAGCTAAAAAAAATCCGGAAAAAAAATAAAAAGTGTTGGTAGTGGGATTTGAACTTACAACCTAGAATTATGGAGACTAAAAAAGATTTGTCCTTAAACCACTAGGATATAAGATCTTTTGTTCAAGAAAAAGACACATAACATAATATTAACACTACTACTAATACAATAATAAAAATTTAGGGGGGGGCTTGAGAACATTTTATGGGGGGCTTGAGACCATTTGGGGTGGGCTTGAGACCACCCTAGCTATAGGGTGGTTCCGCCCCTGATGCCCATCAACTATTATTCATGCAGGAGTTGTTGATTAATGAAAATTTGTTAGATTGTTAATAAATTAAATGTAAGATGAAGAAAGAAGTTTTAAATGTTGCATTGGTAATGTGGAATGATTTATATTGTGAGAAAAATTTAAAGAGATAGAATGACTTATATTTAAGGACGGAGAGATACTAGTTTGGCTCATAATTAGAGATAATGTCCCACTTCTTATCATCCACCATGCAATGCATGAAGTTATTGATAGACAAAAGAATCATTGGTTATAACATTTTTTTTAGATATAATAGTTGTGTCGTTTCAACGTGGCATGTCAAACATTGTACATAAAACAAACTTTATGTCGTTCAAAAATTCTTTTCAACATATGCTAAACGGGCTTGGCCATGCCATAGGCCGTGGCCTCGAACCAAAACACCCCCACCCCAATGATATTTTAGGTTTTGAAATTTATTCATCCTCTGTCGATGAGGCTTAGCTTAATCAAGTGATCCAGCTGAGGCCCAGGACCATGAGTTCTTGAATTCGAGTCCCAGCGATTACAGTGTGGATTATATATGTTCATTATATATGTTCATTTTATGTGGCACTTTTGTCATCCTCTTATAAAAAAATAAAATCATTTATACAATGAGCCATTGTGCACTAAATTTTCAATTTTCTGACAACATGTGCTCTTTAAAGTGTGAAGTTTTGAGCCATAGCCATTGGTCATATACAATCCAGTCCAAAAAAAAAAAAAAAAAACACTTCAAACCCGTCGAGTTTAATTTCGTAAATAAAATTCTCTTAAGCTAGAAGTGAAAAAAAAAAAAAAAAACTCAACTACATCGATCATCGATCTATTGAAAATACGTCATTTTAATTATTGATAGAAAAAATCAATATTTCATAAGCTAAGCTATTCAATACGACATGAAAACTATTTTGCGACTATTCAATGTGGTTGTGACTATAAATTCAAAATGCAATGTTGTTGTAACTATTTTTATGATTATTTTTCCACTTAAAAAATAAACGAAATAATTTATACGTAAATCGATAGGGTCTTGTTTGTCAAACCGGTATCATGCGAACTTCAGAAACTACTGCTATAAATCCCTACTGTATACTTAATGATTTCGTACTTAAGATTTTCCGGATTTGAGGCATTTTTAAGAAGAATTTCCGTAGAGATCACACATCACAACCGACACTCATGCCTGATACTACATCCGTTCTAAAACGCAGTAGTATAACATTAAGAGCAAATTGCAAAGTATAATGATGACATTTGTGGAATCACCAAATATATGGACCGATAAACCATTCGAATCAAACAGTACTCCAATGGCTTTTACTAAATTTTTTTTTAGGGGAAGCAAATTAAATTTTAATAAACGATATAATAAAAGCTCATTAAATGATAAATCTTCAAAATTAAGTTTTGACAAAAAAATTTAGTTTTGCGCAAGTTGTCATCCAATTTTCACTCATTTGAATCAAACGTGATCAATGAAAATGTACAAACTATGTCAATTTTAAAACCATTACAATGTAAAAAGAATTTAAGAAAAAACAGGTACTCGCGTTTTAAATCTCCGATATTGCTTAATAAAAGAGCTCTTTTAGTTTTCTGAGAAAAAAGATTTCAATCAGCACCATATTTTTACTATCGATATTATTTTTTTTATTATTCTTTTACTTTGGGCACTATATTATGAACATCAAACTCACTGACGTTACTTTTAAAAAAAATAACTTCAGTTGATGTGACGTTACTCACCAGTGACACTCCTGTAAGTGCTACCGACGTTTTTATTGGAAAGTAACATCAGTGCTTCTAACGCTATTTTTCAAAAGCAATGTCAATGATACTAATGTTATTTTCATGCAAAGTGTTCGAAGTAATTTTTAAAATTATGAAATAATCGAAAATAATATTCGGAACCAATAAAAGCCCTTTAGAAAAAACAACGTAAAAAGGGCAACTCAATCCAGTCCAAATGCTGAAGTCATCGATCTTAGTAAACAGGCCATTAAATTTACTAAATCATGTGAGATGTAGCTAAATGGGCTGCACGTCCATGACTTATTCTGGATCAATCTAAAAACGAATTTATTTTGTGCGACTTCTATTGTCACCACAGTTTTACTGTTGACAACAGACTTGCTTTATACACTCAAAAAATTACTTCGAGCATTACGATTATTTTTTTCTGTTAAATAACATCGGTGACACTGACGTTAGTTTTCGGTAATAACGCCACTAGTACCGACGTTGGTTTTCGGTAATAACGTCAGTTGGACTGACGTTGTAGTGATAAATATGTCACGGGTGAAAAACGTTAGTTCACTGATGTTATTATCGAAAAGGAACGTCAGTGTGGTGCCAAAAGTTTAAAAAAAAAAATTAAAATATATATATATATATATATATATATATATATGTGTGTGTGTGTGTGTGTGTGTGTGTGTGTGTGTGTCGGAAGTAAATGAAATGAAAGTCAAAAAAATGTTGACCAAATAATTAAGTACCAATAGTCTTCCTAAACGCTCCCTTTTACACAAATTTGCAATTGTACCAAGAGACACACCCCACCTTATAATCCCCCGTTTAAATATCAAGTCTGCGATGTGTTATTAAGAGAATTGAACACTCTTTGAATGCACATTTCATATGCTATAATTTTGAATATATTCATTTCTTGTTTATATAATATTGAAATTGAGAGATTCAAAAGTTATTAATATCTCTATATGTCTCACGTGAATTTAACGATATCATAAGTTTTGATAATTTATAACAAAGTGTATCTTGAAATTAATTATAGATAGACTATTTACTATAAGTCCAAAACATTCTCTTCTTTCTCGGAAGGGAATTCTACATTGAGGGAAGACAACAAAGACACTTATCATTTTTGGTACATTAAGTTGTCAATTTTATGCAGGATATTAAAACATGGGTAAAAATTTATATCTCACAAGGGTAATGTAATAGTACAAAATGTTAGGAAAACAAATTTGAACGACAGTCCTTTCCTTTCCTTTCCTTTCCTTTAAGACAATAACAGAAACTAATAAAAAGAAAAATTCAAAACACGAACATTGGGACAAAATCCCACATTCATAAATAGCAATAATATATCACTTTCTCTACAAGTTTCCAAACTCATCAATGTCAAATTTGTCTCATGATATATTATAATCGTCTTACTAAACTCTCTCGTTCCCTAGCTAGACAATTTGTCTCATGATAATCGTGTCACTAAACTCTATCATTCCCTAGCTACCGCATCCAAAGCTGACTTGGTTATTGTCAAGATGATTATTTTCCTGTAACGCTCCCAAACCAAGGGTATGGTAACACTAAGTGTGAAGGATCCGGTTAACTGTTTAAACCGTCGTCATCGCTTGGCCTAAAAAGTCTCACCCGAGTTGAAAAGATCTTTATATGTCTCATATTTATAAGGAGGTGATACTTCTCCCACATTTCCAAACTCGGACAACCATACTATTATAATAGTTTGTTAGTAAAACAAACCGAACGACAATTTTCAACGACAATAGCATAATGTAAATAACAAATACAAAACACACACACACACACACACACACACTAAATCACTTGTTGTATATCATTACCGTTACAGTATTATGATTTGCTTTACACCGGATGCTCATGGGGACTTAGAATGAGAGAATCAATGTATTTCTATTCATTAGAATGATTCTGAGCTTACAGGATAATAATAATATGAAGAAGACATACTTTGTTCTTATCAAGGAGAATTGTGTGCACAACGGACTTAGAATCTAGTGCATATATTCTTGTGCCCATAACAACATTTTCTTACACACATGTCCTCTCTAAAACATGACACATGGGCTAATAGTAAAATGACCAAACTACCCTTACATATAACTTATTTATCTTCAACACTCCCCTCAAACTGAATGGGGTAGGCACCACGTTAAATTTGCTCCTAAAGGCATGGAACTGAACTGGAGGCAAGGCTTTGGTCAATGTGTCTGCAATCTGAGAATCAGATGGCACATAGGCAATCTTCATTTCATTATTCAGCACCTTGTTCCGTATGAAGTGGACATCTATTTCAATATGTTTGGTCCTTGCATGATAGACCGGATTTTGAGCAAGGGCAGCAGCTCCAATGCTGTCACACCATAATGTAGGAACATAATCAACATGAATATGCATTTCTTTGAGCAATTGAGTGAGCCAAGTGACTTCAACAGCCAAATTTGCTAGGGACCTGTATTCAGTTTCAGTACTAGATCGAGCCACCGCATTTTGCTTCTTAGAACTCCAAGACACCAAGGAGGAGCCTAGATAGACACAATATCCACCAACTGATTTTCTATCTGAAGGTGAGCAGGCCCAATCTGCATATGAGAATCCTGTCAAATCCATACTTCCATCATTTTTGAAATGTATGAAATGTAGGTTGTACCCCAGTGTTCCTTTCACATACCTCAGTAATCTTTTCAAGGCCTGCCAATGCACAATTGTGGGATTCTGCATGAATTGGCTCATGTGGTTCACTGAATAGGCCAGATCTGGTCTTGTACAAGTGAGGAATTGCAGTCCTCCAAAGGCACTTCTGTAAGCAGTTGGATTTGCCAAGAGTTCTCATTCTATTGGACTTAGATGTGTTCCAACTGTCATAGGAGTAGGACTAGATTCTAGATGTTCCATGTTCAATATGTTAGGAAATCTATGCGGGAACGCAGCTGAATTCAAAAAATTTATTTCCTTTGACCAGGATCGACTTCGTTTAAGCAATAAACAAATAAGCTAGTAGACGGTGGTTACCTTGGTTGATCTAAAAGATCGACGCTTTGACCGTCTAAGGAGAGTAGTGTTGCACGGAACCGCCCAAGTGTTCGGCCTCCACTGGTGATCCACACGAACAGCCCGCCGGAATCCCATCATGGATTGCTACCAGAAAAACTCGGTTGCTAGACTTTTTCTCTCTCTCAAAACTCTCTCTAAGAAGCTCTCTATTTTTCATAAGAACTATTAGCTCTTGAAAATGTGATGTTTAAAAGAGCTAGCCAAGTCTCCCTTAAATAGGGGTTGGGGTGCCTCTTTCATATCACAATCTGATTGGGATTAGCTTCCTAGTAGATTGAAGAGAAAGAAAACTTTTTTCCTACCAAAATAAGGAAAATCCATTTGATTGATTTATCTCAATTAATATTCAATTTCTTATATTAAATATATTTCCAATATATTGTCAATATCTGACTATATTTATCTTATCACCATAAATCTATTTTTTTCAAAATCAATTAATATCTAATATTAATATTATGGTAATCTTATTAATTAAATTACACAACTCAAATGTATCCAATACACTTTAAAGTGGCGTCCATTTCCCCACTAATTTGGAATTGAGATTTTCTTTAATTAATATAACACTATGATTAATTAATTTGCAAAATACATGTATATCATATATATACATATTTCGAAATATATTTATCAATATACATATTTAATTAATCAACATAATTAATATCTTGTATTTAATTTATTCATAATAAATAAATACCACCATATTAATTTACCACTATAACCTCAATAGTGTCAAAGCATAACAATCCACACCGTGATTCAATGTAGATTCCGGTCCTAAGGATAATTACACAACCGCCACATAATGTGACACTTAACAGTGTAAGTGGGTCAGTCTAACATACGCATTCTCTAATACACGTCCACGTCATATCCAAATGTCTCTACACTTTGATAGACGAGATCTATCCACGCTTACTTAAAGACGAAGACATCCAATACGTGCTAGCCTGTTAAATCTTATCATTGCCATGTTTAATAGTACATCAGCCTAGAGACATTTAACTATCAAACTTATTAAAGTGATTAGAGATCTAATCAACCATAATCGCCTATCATGGTTTCTCTATCGCAGTTTAATACTAAGGACGTTATCATATAACAATTCATAATTGGTTCTTTAAAAGAACAAATATATGACAACATAAAAGCCATTTAATCTATGTATAAACATAAAGAAATAGTAGAAATGATCCGACCCGGTCGGATCCGGTCCAACCCGATTGGGTTTAGGACACTATTTCAACACAATCTCTGGAGCAGCATAATGCTCTTGTGTCAGATACAATCCAGTTTTGTCTCTTTTGGCTTGCATTACCAGAAAGTGTGCTATACAATCCAGTTTTGTCTCTTTTGGCTTGCATTCCCAGAAAGTGTGCTAATGACCCCAAATCTTTCAGTGCAAATTTAGCATTTAAGACTCCAATAAATCTGTCAACATCAGGTTGATGATTCCCTATGACTAAAATATCATCAACATATAGTAGAACATACATCACATGATCATTATGTTTATGAATAAACAAGAAAACATCTGAAACTGATTGTCTGAATCCCCATATCAGCATCTGCTACCTCAGAGCATCAAACCATGCTCTTGGTGCCTGTTTTAGGCCATATAGCGCCTTCTTCAATTTGCAAATATAGTTAAGTTGTGCAGGATCAACGAAACCTTCAGGCTGAGGCATGTAAACTGTCTCTGTCAGAGTGCCATTTAAAAAGGCATTATTAATGTCAACCTGATTTATCTTTCAATTTTGAGAGACAACAACTACCATAAACACTCTGATTGTCGAGGCTTTTGCCACTGGACTAAAGGTGTCTATAAAATCAACACAATAGGTTTGAAGAAACCCCTTGGCCACCAGTCTTGCCTTGTGCTTCAGAATTGAGCCATCTGGATTCAATTTCAGTTTGAACACCCACCTGTTTCCCATCAGATGTTGTTTGGGGTCGGGAGGAACCAATTCCCAAATTTTGTTGTCAACTAGGGCTTTATATTCATCTGCAATGGCTAATCTCCACTCAGGCTGACACAGAGCTTCTGAGACTCTGGTCGGTTCAGAAAGGTGAGGAGCCAGGGTATTTTTATATTGTGACAGAATAGAATTTAGGCTTGAAGATCCCACTCTTGGATCTTGTTTGCATGGCATGACTAGTGTGAACATGTTTAGTGTTTTGTGATGTTTCTATGGAGTCAGGATCAGGATCTGATGCACCACCAAAACTAGAGAAGCAAGGACTAGAATGAGGTATAGGATCTCTTTTTGATGAAATTTGAGAGTCATTGTTGTTATTAGGAGTAATAGTGGGTGATTTAGGGGGAACTGAGACCACCCAGGTCAATAGGCACTGGTGAGACAGGGCCATCTACAATTCTTGGACAGGTTTCTATAGATTTTGGGGACTCTGAGGCAATAGCTGGGTTAGGTTCAGTGGAAGAGGACAAGGGCAGGATGAGCTGACTGGTGATAGCAGGGCCTTGATTGAATCCTTCTTGGAAGAGAAAGCTATCTTCATTGAAACTGGCATCTCTAGATATATAGATCATACCTGAGGTATCTAGACACTTATACCCTTTGTGATGAGGGCTCAGACCAAGGTTGACACATTTACTCGAGTGAAATCCAAACTTGGTATTGTAGAAGGGCCTTAGATTAGGATAAAAGCACATCCAAATACTCTGTATTTAAGATAGTCCATTTTTTTTTCTTGTGTTGCACTTCATATAGAGACCTATTATCCAGTATAGGTGTAGGTAGGTCATTGATGAGAGACACAGACTCAAGAAAACTATCCCACCAGAACTTGAGAGGAAGGGAAGCTTGTGCTAATAGCGTCAGTCCCATTTCCACAATGTGTCTGTGTTTTCTTTCGGCCCTATCATTTTGTTCATGTGCATGGGGACAAGGGCGTCTGAATTTTATACCAAAGTTTTTAAGGCTGGTTCAAAGCTTCATACTCCCCCTAGTCTGATTGAATACACTTAATGGTCGTTCCAAATTGATTTTCAACATGCTTTTAAAACTGAATGAATGTGGATAAGGCATCTGATTTGGCTTTTAAAGGATAGATCCAAACATGTCTAGACCAGTCATATATAAAATGCATATAGTATAAGTACCCATCAGTGGACTTTATGTCATCATCTATAAAATGCATATAGTATAAGTACCCGTATTTTTATAAGTTTTGCACCGGTTTTATCCGGAGTGTCGGTATCTGCTTTACGCGGGTGGAACTTTATGGGAAATTATAAAGGCCCCGTTTCTTAAATAAAAATCCCGAGTATCGATGGAATGGCCCTAAGTCTTCATATAAACGTTCGATGCACTTTGAATTAAATTAAGGACACAATCAAAATTGTTCTTCGTAAAATTGAAGATCTTTGGCTATGGATTTATTATCAGGTAAAAATCCCAAAAACGAGGAAAGACTTTTCCTTCATGAAAGTTTTAGAGTTTCAAATTGACAAGCTTCACAAAAATCAAAATTTTCATTAGGATTCGCAATGATGACACCGGATCGATCCGAAACATCTCCTTTCTCTCGTCCATGATTTAAAAAGATCAATGTTCAATACATGTTTATAATCATAACTTAGGTAATATATTCTAAAATTGTTATGATTATTTCTATTTCTATTTATATATGATATTAAACTAAAAATATATCTAGCCAAGGATGACCCAACATTCTATGCCAAACATTCCTATCTTTATTAAAGATAACAGACCCAACAAGGGCAGTACATAAGTTTGAACTGACAGAAGACAAACTGGTAATGTTCTGCTGGTCTTTGGAGTGAAGGGAGATCAATTGGCTTTGAGTCTTGGAGTTAGGACAGGCTGATAGTTGATACAGGCCATTCTTAAGAGCTCCTAGATGCACCAGTCTCTTGGAGGTTTTGTCCTTAACATAACAAAATTTATCATCAAATTCAACAATAACAGGTAAGTCAGAGGTAAGTTTGGAAACACTAACAAGATTTTGTCATATTTGGAACATGTAAAGAATTTAAGTGAAGGTGTGTGTTATTAAGAGTGCCTGTGTGAAGTATGGGAAGAGGCTCACCATTTCCTACCACCATAGAGTCAGAACCTGAATATCCAGAGCCAAGATGGAGATTATTCATGTCAGAAGTGATGTGGTTGGTGGCACCACTATCCATATACCAAGCAGGATCAACAACAGTTTGTGGAGATGCCACAAAGGCCATATTATGTCTTGAATTTCCAGAACCATTTACACTTGGTGGCACAAAGTCTTGCCCTGTGCCAACACTCAATCATTGTGTACCGATTTTCCACACAGTTGACATACAGGCCTATTACCAGAATTGGAGCCTCAAATTTTGCCACCTCTTCCTCTGTTCCTACCACATTTTCCTCTGCCTAAATTGGTATTTGAATTAGGATTTCTTCCACCAGTGTTTCCAGGCCTCGTTTGCTGATTAGTGACAAGATCCGTAGAAGGATTGGACAGATCTCCATTTCCAGATGGATTGAACCAGGCAATAATCTCTCATGTGTAATCAATCGAGACTGAACATCTTGCCATGACAAGGATCCAAATCTCGCAGTGAGGTTCACAATTGCTGATTCATACTCCCTATCCAAACCTCCAAGTGTTGCCAAGATTAGTTCAGCCTTGGACACCGGATAACCTGCTGCTGCTAGGTTATCTGCATAGGATTTCATTTTTGCAAGGTAATCAGGCATTGATTTTGATCTTTTGCACTCTTGAATTCAAGCATCCTTGCCTCTGCCTGACTATTGAACAGTTTTTCCAACGTAACCCATATGGCTCTGGTAGTGAAACACCCAACAACTTCATGCAAAGCTTGTTCTGTCATGGAGCTCATTAACCATCCTATGGGCAGCTGATCACTGAGGTCCCATTCTTCCTGTGTTTGAGCTCTTTGAAAGGGAGATGGAGAAACTCAAAAAGTGATCCCTCACTGGATCTGGGATTGCTTCTTTGCACATGACTTTCTAGTCTGTGACCCCGATTATTGGCAGTACAGTAGATTTCCACAGCAAATAGTTGGATCGATCCAATTTCACATTACAAGTTTGATTTAGATGGCTTGTGAATGGCAACGGATTCATGTTTCCTGATCCAAGTGCACCCAGAGATGGAATCGAAGGAATAGAAGGATGGGTTCCAATGAGAGAGGAGCTGAGGAAGTTCAAAACTCCGATCGATCTCAGGTCTTCCATAACTCAGACCTGAAACAAACGGAAAACCAGTGAAGCTTGGTCCAGTAAATCCACCACCGAGACTTCCAGCTGAATAATTTGGTGTCAAAGGAATTCCTAGAGACCCGATTGTGATTCCAGGTGCTCGAACTCCATCTGTTGCAGCGGAATTTGAGATCGGTACATCGGAAGTGACTGGAACTCCGGTAGCTGCTTCAAGTGTTGTGTCAGAGCTCCCTCCGGTGGACAGTGACGCTGTTGCCGTCGTCGAGTTGTCCATGCCTAGCTCTGATACCAACTTAGAATGAGAGAATCAAAGTATTTGTATTCATTAGAATGATTCTGAGCTTACATGATAATAATATGAAGAAGATATACTTTGTTCTTATCAAGGAGAATTTTGTACACAACGGACTAAGAATGTAGTGCATAGATTCTTGTGCCCATAACAACATTTTGTTACACACATGTCCTCTCTAAAACATGACACATGGACTAATAGTAAAATGATCAAACTACCCTTACAGATAACTTATTTATCTTCAACATGGGGGTAGGGTACTGCTAATGTAAGATACTAGTCGAATTAAAGTTGGGAATTGATATGATGGACAACTATAACAAACTGCTTATGTAAGATAGATATTTAGAGATACGCATATATATATATATATATATATATATATATATATATATATATATATATATATATATATATATGTATGTATGCATTAATTAATTCTGCTGATCACATTATATTTCAAATAACAAACAGGGTGTTTTTAATTAATATACATGCATTCCAGAGGAAACAATGGCATAAGAAAAATAATACTCCTCCATTTATAGAAAAGTATAAACCGGTTTATCTCGCTGGAAAGTTAAATATAAATAAATAAAAAAGGAGGCAAAGCATAAAGGTAAGTAAGTGGAACCTACATTACAATTATAAAGGCTCATCTCCTTGGCATACATGCCGAGTGCCGACAGCAGCATATCATATCATGTTTTCTTCAGGTACCTAAACTAAACAGTTTGATATTTCCAACTGGAGGGAGGGATCGAGGGAGGGAGGGACCCGCCCTCTTAATTAATTCCCCCGGCCCAATTAAAAGCATATATACATAATCAGGTCTATGAACAGTCCAATGTTTTTATGCCCCTGCAGAAAGTAAGCTTAAATTATTTGGAATGTCAATGGCATCTAACGGCAAACATTCCACAAAAGTGCCATCGTTTCAACTTCTTTTTTTATACTACAATGGTAGCACAACATGCATGCGCCTGGTAATACAAGAACAAAAAATAGAAAAATTAAATCAGGGGCAAGGGATCGGAGTAATTTTTCATATAGAAAAGAAAAAGGAAAAAAAAAAAAAATGTGACGGAAAAAATGATACTAATAAAGGGCCTACAGGGCACATGCAAGAAAAAGACTAGTAGTAGTAGTAGTAGTTATTCATTGTCACTCTTTGCTGTATTTACTACTTTAAAAAAAATTAAAATTGATTCATAAAAGCAATATGATGTTGATGATTGATATCTAGGCACGCTGTGTCCCTTAGAAATGGAAGTGTATCATTGAGCCTTTAAAACTATATATTTCTCTATTCAGAGTGATACTCAATTCCCATTGTTTGAAAAAAAAAAAAAAACTAATAATAAAAGTCTAACAAAAACTAAAAATATAATGGTTATAACGTAATAAATGTGATTGATTATTTAATCTTATCATTGAAAAAATTTAAATAAACATTATAATCATTTTTTAAGAATATTAAATGCATGATAATAACACATCTAACAAATCATTTAACCTCCTCCTACCTGGCCGGTCAATCTGGCGGTCAGAACTTTCTTCTTCACCCGGTAAACTGCAAACAAGAAGAAAAAGAAAAAAACAACTTTGACCAATTATATCTCACAATTCCGAGATCTGTTTTTTTACAACGTTTGTTGTGTTGGACTCCAAAAATTGAGAACTATTCAATGGAATAAATAGAAATTGATTTTGAGCAATTTCCCGTGTCGGGTTTCTGAACAAACAATGGGCTTTGATCTGGAATTCGTTATGCTTGAATCACCCAAACGAATTAAAGCACATCAAATATACATGGAAGAACATGAATTTTGAAGGAAGAAAAATGAGGGTACAAGAAGAAGAGGACGATGAAATTATACAAAGTGTGGAAATTGAAAAAAAAAAAAACATGGTGAAGAAACTATAGGACGAAAAATTAAATTGTGATGGAAAAAAATTCTAACGTCATTGCTGTGTGTTTTGTTTTTGTTTTGTTCTTTTTTTTTTTTTTGGATGATGATTACATGTTTGTGATTAAAATATTTTTATAAGATGCAATAATTAATAATGCGTCAAATAAATCCAACGGTTGTCATTATTTTAATGTTGTTTCAACAGAAAAACCTGACCAAATCAGGTTTTTTTCATCTTACTGATTTTAGTATTTCCTAAAAATATGTAATGAGGAACTTATAAACGAAATATTTACACATAAATATGTACTACGTAAATATTTATTTCAGAAAATTTCAATGTTTTTATTTATTATAATTTTTTTATGTCATAACATATTTATTTTAAATTTAATAAAATAAAAGCATATAAAAAATTTATGGAGATTATGACGAAAAACAAATTGCTCTCATTATCATATGCATTGTTGAAATAAAAATGCATGGATAAAATTGTAAACTTAACTATTTTTAGATGAATACGGTTATCAAACACTATAATCAATTTCAGCATTTAAATAATTCAGTTACTAAAGATATTCATATTTCAGAATTCAATTTTAACAAACGGGCCCTAAGAAAATGATTATAATCAGAAGACCGACATCCATGGTGGTTTAAGATTTTTTTTTACGAGAATTGGGGTTTAAAGAGGACGATATTAGTTTGTTAAATTTTATTTTTATTTTCTGGAGGTGTAAACAAAATCTTTTGGGTAGATTATTAAATTTAGAATCAACTATTCAAAGTTGATTATATTGTGGTGGCAGAAACAAAAAAAAAAAATCATTAACGATAGCAAATAAAAAAAAAACTGAGGGAGGATAACAATGTCATTTGACATGATATGATATAATGGAACGCAAATTTTACTATAGCCCTGGACCAAATATGATTAGAGTCAATAAAAAACCACAAAAAAGATGGACCCCATGTAAAATATTTATGTTGTGTTTTTATAATTTTACCTTTTTTTAAAGAATTTTTATTAATAAAATAAGTATGACATATTTGTCCAGGACCCACAATAAAATTTGTTGATAGTGAAAAGTATGAGCAAGTTAAATGAGAATGTTTGACGATGTAAATGAACATTTGAAAACATTGTAAATCACTCATTTTTCTTTTAAAAAATAAATCATGTTTCTGCCCAAATTCAAAACATCAGGTCAATTTCAATGAATACATAAAGGTATTGACACAGAATTTCCTAGAGAACAATTTAAAAAACACTAATCCTCCAACAATCGATTTTTTTAATAGAGAATTAACAACTAGATGGACAACCAAACGCTCACCACAAGTCAACCTTAATCACAAACTTTTCCTTCAAAAAAATAAAAAAAAAAAAAATCATCTTAATCACAAATTTAATCCTTAATTTGCTTTGCCGCTTTTTGCCACAATAATATTTCCCGTAATTCCATTTTCACCCTTTCTTCCCCATAGTTTCCCAAGTTTTCTCATGGAGTGACACCAGGTGGCGAAGTACGTGGCGGCGTTTGAATTTCCGACCCTTTTGATGGATCATCAGACGAATGCCGTTGACCATTATCTCCGGTTTCATCTCTGTTAATATCCTCAATCAATTTCACTACCTCCGGCATTGACGGCCTTTGATCCGGCACCGTCGCGACACATGTCATTCCAATCTGAAGAAGCTGCACCATTTCTTCTTCCCCATTTTGGTATCTCATCAGCTCCAAATCAAACACCTCTGCTGTCCATTCCTCCCTTACAACGCTTTGAACCCATCGCGGTAAGTCAATCCCTTCTTCGCCTAATGAATTTTGATTAGGCGCTTTCCCGGTTAAGAGCTCAAGCAATAACACCCCGAAAGCATATACATCCGATTTGAACGTCACTCTACGAGTTTCGAGCACTTCTGGAGCTCGATATCCTCCTACCCGGTGGTTCGGTGGGCTTGTGTTCGAAAACACCGGGTTCAACCCGTAATCTGTTACTTTCGAGTTGTTATTATCTTGCCCAAGAAGTATATTTGATGACTTGATGTTTCCATGTACTACATTGGCTGATGAATGCATGTATGATAAACCTCTAGCAGCTGCCAGTGCAATCTTCATACGGCTCTCCCAATCTAACGGCGTACGTCCAGATCCTCTGCTTCCTGTAAAAAATCATTACGAAATTTAAGATTTCAGACTTCAGTTATAACAGATATTCATAATAAGGTCACAACTGACTGCCATAAAAAAACAATCCACATATGGTTCAATGGTTCAATTCATTTTCTGTAATTTAAATTCAAGGAATTTGATCTTTGAAGGAATATACACAGTGGCATAATAGGGACTGCATTCAAACAAAATTCAATATTGGTAGATGGATTTTAAAAAAGAATAGCAAATTGGAGTATACACTTTACACACACTAGTCCAATTCATGATCTGGCATATCATTGTCTCAAACACCTAACCCCAAATAAAATAAGAAGATGGTTTAACCAAAATATACTAAAAGCTATTCTTTATTATATTTGATTACAGTTCACAATTTGCTTTACAAGTAACTAAAGCCAATTCTAAAGATTAACTTATTACATTAATTCAGGGAAGAAAACAACAAATTAGGTATAAAAATTCACTTAGCCAACAATGACAAAGCAGAAAGCAATTTTGAATGAAAATTTTAAAAAAAAAAATGCAATCAAAAAATCAGTGCCTCAAACACTGTGGAAATCCTCAAACACAGCAACTATTTTTCGTGCACCGCACAGCACCGTGTTGTGACTGAGTAAGATCGAATCGACATCGTTTTTGTATCCGAAATAGATATAAAAAGAGTCAAAACGATGTTGTTTTGATCCTCTCACTCACAACACAGTACTGAGCAGAGGTTCCGAATTCCTGCACAGAAATGTTCAACCTGAGAAAATCACAAGTCTGCTTCATATTGTCGTTTAACATTTTCAATGTCCAACAAGAATGCAGCATCAAACAAACAAGAACAAAAATTTACTTTAACCTACAGTGATTTTTCTAACAATCAAACATTCAAACCAAACCTCAAACTAAAAACCAAACCTCAAACTAAAAGTAGCAAAAGAAAAAGAAAAAAAAAGATTGAAACTTTACCATGAAGCAGAGCAGATAAGCTACCAGCAGGGAGATAATCAAAGACCAACAATTTCTCATCTTTGGAATAATAATAAGCTCTTAAAGGAAGTACATTATCATGCTTAATCTTCCCCAAAATCTCCATTTGCTGTTCAAATTCTTTCTTAGTAACCACCACATCTTTAAGCCTTTTCACCACCACTGTTGTTCCTTCTTCCAAAACAGCCTTATAACTAGTTCCCACACTCCCTTTTCCTAATACTTCTGCAGAAGCCCTCAATAAATCCTCCAAATCAAAGCTATACATGCTACTTTCAAAGAATACCAGCTTGTTCCTCTCTTCGCCGGCTGACCCACCGGTGACGTCATCTTTCGACGACGATGTGTATGGCTCTGGCCCACCAGCCGCTGGTGCTACATCACTAGACACCGCCCTCTCAACGACTACTGGCTTCTGTGATTTACTGGGTCTTTGTTTTCGCCTTTTGAGTAAGCAAATAACGAGAATTAAAAGTAAAAGCAAGAAAACAAGGGCTGATGCTACGGATATTCCTATTATAGCAGCTGTGGAGAGCTTTTTCTTGGGATTTTTGTGGGGTGGATTAAGTTGGGTTGGTGAATTAGGGGACGGAGAAGGAGAGAAAAATGATCTGCACGGCGGTAATGGGCCACCACAAAGATCGATATTTCCGGCAAAAGAAGATTCTGGAAATTTAACAAGCGTGGTTGGGATGGAACCGTTAAGTCGGTTATTCGAAACGTTAAAATTGCTTAAATTGGGTGGATTGATGCTCGGAAGGGTACCGGAGAATCCGTTATTCTGAAGAAATAAGCCGGTTAGATGGGTTAATTTGTTCACAGAAAATGGGATGGACCCCGTGAAATTGTTGCCGGAGAGGTCTAAACGAGTCAACCGAGTCAAGTCAGCTAGACTCGGAGGAAACTCGCCGGAAAACTGGTTGTTTTGGAGGTAGATGTTTCGTAAAAGCTTAAGGTTGGAGAAGTCAGACGGAACAGACCCTGTGAGTTTATTCGACCGCAGACTCAGAACTCGGAGCTGAGTCAAATTACCGAGTGTGTTAGCCGGAATATCCCCGACTAGTCCAACGGCGGGTAGACGCAAGAAATATATCGACGATTTGGTGGCATCACAACCGACGCCGACCCAATTACAGGCTGAATCAGAATTATTCCATGCCAAACGATTTTCATGAGGAACTTGAGAAAGGAAAGCAAGCAAAACTTGCTTATCCTGAGTCGGTTCGGACTTAACCCGGAAACTGGTTAACAAGAAGTAGAATACCACAACTGAAACAAAGAAAAAAGCTCGAAAAAGAATCATTCCACAAGGAAAAAACAATGGCTTTAGATTATTCATTTTTCTTCTGCAAGCAATGTTAAAACTTAGAAAAAGAATGTGAAAGAAGGCCTAGGCAAGACACTTTTGAAAGTGGTGTTGGCAGCTTTGTGCAGAAGACTGAAAATGATTCTTGTGTGGGTTTTGGTAGATGCCATAATCATGTGATTAAGCTAAAGCAAATGTAGAATTGGCTGAGACTGAGAGAGAAGAAAGCAGGAAAAAGGGAGTGCCCGAACCAGAGGTACTGTTGTTGCTCGTAGAGGGTGTTTCTTTTTCGACTTTTATTTTTTCTACGTATAACGTTTTTTATAAAGAGAATTTGACTATATAAAATAGTATATATCTCTATTTACATTATAAGCTTACTTTTTAATCTCTAAATAATATAAGATAGTATGTATCTCTATTTTGTAGTATTTAAATTCAAAACACGCTAAAACTCATTTTTATTTCAAATACCATTAAAATATGGGTATTGCTCCATAAATGGATATACATTATTCATTAACCTTAAAAATAAATAAAGATATGATTTTGCTGTGGAGGTATTTGAGGGAAATTTCTACTTTTTATTTTATTTTAAGGATATAACACGTATAAGGCTTATGATGTGAATGGTGCCTCTCCATCACCACGAGTGATACAGTTTATTATAATATTATTGATCATTATTTATTTTTTGAGAAACTATAGGCCATTATTTAAGATAGATCGATCGTTATATAGATATATTATAATTAATTGTATAAATACATGTGGTTGGGTATTTATGGTTGTGAGGCAGATATAGGAATTCGGAATGCGGTAAAGAAACACGGAAGTAATGAGGGTTTCCTGAGGGCCTTTAATGGCTTTCTGGATTCATCTCATGACTTTCGTAGCAACTCTTGATACCACGACCGCCTCCCTTATCATAGCCTTATGGAAGCCATCTCTAAGGTGAGCTCTTTCATTGAGAGGTTGCCCTAGTGATTGAATGGGACTGGTTTACTAATACAAAACCGGACTGAAAAAAGAAGCAACCAAACGAACACATTGGGAGCAAAATCTAACTGGACTGAGAGAAAAGCAACAAGTAGAAATTTGGTCGGTGTCTGGAAGTTGTAATCTTCTTATTAATGATTGTGACCGCTTTTATACTATATGTACTACCTTGGGGTGTGAGAGGTTCGAAGTTGTTCGTGCGAGGGTCAGACGCTATATTAATATTATATTATGACGAAGTTGTGGACTACACTTATTTCTGGATAAAAGCGTAGGGCAGAGAGGGCTCGTAGTAACGGTTGGGAAGCAAACACTATCTATACTTTAAAGAATTTACAATATCAATTTCAATTGCTTTTATATCAAGTGTCGACCAACTAAGTGAATAATAAGTAGTAATAAAAAGTGCAAATTAGTTATAAGGCCGTCGTTAGAGACTTAATGATCATTTAGGACACTCCAAAAACTTATTATGTTATAAGGACAATCTAATTTCTTTTTTTTTAATTCCACCTTCCCACCTTCAGCAAGAAAAATGGAAAGAAATTCATAATTTAAGAGAAATTGTTGCGTGAAGGGGGTCATCATTGGCGATAAAGGGGGAACATGCCCAATAAACCCAATCGTGAAGTCAACTTAGGAGGAAGATGATGCAATGCACCTATGATCCTAGTTTATACGTTATAGAGCTCATGACTCACCCGGAATAACACCATAATTGAAGGAAATGTTTTGATTTATACACTCGACTTTAGAGCTATTACAGTCCCCATCGAAGGTCGGGCATACGCTTTGTATAAGGAGAATGATCTCGAACTTGTCCAAAGACTAAATAAGAATGAACATGTGCGTGGTGAAGATAGATCGAGTTGCCGACTATCATACATTGCAAAGGTATAGGGTGAATGAGTCTATTTTTATAACCTCTTAGTGGTCATAAAGTAACCTCAGTAATGTAACCAAGCCCTCCGAGACATTTAAAAAGACAGACCCGTGTACGATCCTCGAGACGTTTGGTCACATGTTAGTAGCATATATTCGGACCCTTATCAACCATAATTTGTATCAAACTATCAATAACAAAAAATCATCCAGCCGGCTTGGCTCAGGGACCAAAGCTGAGCGCCCAAAACCAAAAAGACATAGGTTTGAATCTCTTTCCGGACAAGTGTATGTGTGTGAGTTTTATACTACGTCGAATAATTCTAGGAGGGCTGCCACTGTCCCAATGCGTCAAAATTCTATTGATTCTTCTGCCATAGCATCAGATTCATCTGTCGGTATTGAGTCGCCAATATCAAGCATACAACGACCATTCTTCGGCTCGGAATGAAGAAGTCGAATGTAGTTAATGCATCACGGTATTACGATCGATGCAGGGACATTGTTGAATTATCGCAGCGACATTGATGTCGATCACGGGGACATTGATGTTTGATCGCGGTGACATTGATGTTTGATGGAGTCAATAGCTTTTCGATGTTTACTTACGGTCTCCGCTTGTGTTTATATGCATTTTGACAAAAGTGTAAGCTCAAGAACTACCAAGTAAAATTATTTTTTGATTTACATGCTACTTGATGGAGTGACATTGATGACTTATGCGGTGACATTGATGTCGATCTGCGGTGACATTGATGACTTATCGCAGTGACATTGATGTCGATCAGGACACCGATGACTTATCGGCGACATTGATGTCACGAAGCGGTGACACAATAACACGTCTAGGAGAAACATTGAGCATTCATAGATTGTGTTTTACTAATTAGTTGATGATGTATTTGGGTGCTTATAATAGATGATATAATCTCTTTTGCTTTCGCAGCACAAGTACGATCTATGAGGCTCTTTATTACATTCTTATGGGTTTCACTCACCATGGTGGCTTACAATTAAGTCTTTTTTGGGTTTCTGGTGCTGCTTATAATAGTTGTGGATACTCATAGTTTGTGGTTGTTTTTCTTTTCTCTTATGGTTGTCTTTGTCCTATTTCTTGGGTTGCAGGTCGATATAAGTGCTTTGTGGCATTTGGCTAGCGTGGTTTCTGTATTGGAGCCGGTTTATGGGCTTGCAACTATGAAAAAGAGCTTTCAGTTGTTAAAGGTCAGGACCATGATAGCTTTCAACCTTGTTTTTGGGTATATGGCTATTTGTGGACTGATCACACTATATTCTTATCAGTTGTGGTTAATGCTAGGGATAATCATGGTGTGCTTACAAGAATTATGGTTGGTGGATTCTTGGTTGGGTTGTTGGTGATAGTTAATCTGGCTGGCCTATTAGTGCAGAGTGTGTTTTACTATGTGTGCAAGAGTTACCACCATCAAGAGATTGATAAGAGTGCCCTCTATGATCATCTTGGTAGTGCAGGCTTATCTTGATGACATTCTTGGCCCGATGCATCGATGATATTGATGTCGATCGCAGTGACATTGATGTCGATCGATGACATTCTTTGAATTATCACGATGACATTGATGTCTTATCGCGATGGCGTTGATGATTTATGCGGTGACATTGATGATTTGTATTTACAATTAGATAAGCGATGTAATGATATTGATGTCACCGCGTATACAACTTGATACACACATTTGATAACTTTGTAAAGTAACTTTATTTCTTTGTTATCTTTAAATATTTGATTGATCTTGGTTTATTTGATTAGTGTTGGTTTAAATATTCGATAACTTTGTAAAATAACGTATTTCTTTTGTTTTTTTGGTTTAAAGCGATTTTTACAACCAAAGGTATGAATAAATCGTTACAATAACACGTCATTTGCATAAATCGTTACAATAACACGCCACTTTATAATTCGATACAATAAGACATCAACGCATAGATCGCTACAATAAGAAGTCAACTGCGTAAATCGCTACTGATGAGGCGTCGTTGGATAAATCGTTACAATGAGATGTCATCGATCAAGGTTGTCAATGGATCGCGGTCAATACATCATGGTAGTCAATGAATCGCGGCGGTCAATGCGTCGGGTGGTTAATGGATCCCGTGGTCAATGCATCGGGGTAGGTTGTCAATGTATACGGTGATCAATACGCCACGTCGATTTTTATGAAGAAAAAAATTGATTTATTAAATTTATTCGGAAAAATATCAAATTTGATTTTTGAATAAAGAAGACGAAAAAATATGAATTTTAGTGAAAAATTTATGATGATCCGAGTTTTAGATCAAAATATATGACGTTTAGAAATATGGTGGAAAAAGAAAACTGCTAGTGAACGTAAGTTTGTTTTTTTTTTCTTTGAGCACTTTTTTTTTTCCCTTCCTTCCTTTTTTTTTCTTCTTTCTCTTTATCCACTTGAAATTAGAATGTCCTTATAACTAAATAAGTTTCCTTCTTAAAATTAGAATGTCATTATAACTAAATAAGATTTGGAGTGTCATATTTACATAATAAGTTGAAAATCGATCCTTTTAAATAATTGGCGCACAATAAAACCTCTTATTTGGTATAACACGTTATAAAAGTTACCCCATAAATCTTTTTCCTAATAATAATTACAAATGTGTAACTAACAGCCCCTTTGAGGATAAAAGAATGATTAATAAGGCATGAGGAATAAAAGAAAAATATAACTCATAAATTACTCGAAAATGGGAACATGATCCTCTCAAGTATATGAGGGGTATTCTCTCAAATAGGAATGATCTAACCGCACACCACACACCCAAAATGTGAAAATCATCTAATCGTCTATTTGTTTTTTTTTAAAACTACATCGTTTTGGTGATAATACGTAAAAACAAATACACTTTACCACAGGGGCGTCTATGTCCAAATTTAGGGTCGGGTCAGATATTATTTTAGGCTCTTCTAAACAATGGGTTAACCAAAAAAAAATGTATTACTTTTGCCTTTGGTAAGAATCAGACCCTGGTTGCTCATCAAATTATACCTGACTGCTTATCATTAGTGCAATACCTTATTTGTTTTAAAAATGCAATATAAATATACTATTGAGTTAAAATTTCGCGAGACTATTAAATTTATAGATTTTAGAGGCCAAAGCGATACGGCCCATTACTTTTCCCTGCAGGCCTCTCTGCTTTATCCTTAACTACTTGAGATGATCCACTCCCCTTGAAAATGAAGGTAAAGTCACGAGATAATCTTAATAGGAAAAAGAAACGATAAAAGAGGGTAGTGAATTTTACAGCATGCATTGTGCTGTCAGGCTGCCGTTAAAAACGTTTTCTTCTTCCTGGCATTTTTTTTTTTTTTTAGTTGAAAAAGTAAAGTTAAAAGTACAATTAAGCAAGGTTGCCGACGTGGGATATTATTATTGGTTAAATTATCCGGAAATGAATTGTTTGTTTCGATTTCCTTTCCCTTTTATTTATATAGGCACTTTTTTTTGGTATTTTTTAGGGCAGAGCAGAATAATTCATGTGAGTAATTGATAACACCAAAAAGAACAAATCAAATAATACGGCAAAACATTTGCTAATTTAATTAAGTAATTGACCCAAGGAAATTCTTATGTATATCTGTCTAAAAATATAAATTCGTTTAGCTTTTTGATTTGTCTCATAATGTAAATCGATATTGATTATCAATAAAAAATTTATTAAATTTTTATTTTTTTATCCTTAATTTATTATACATATTTTTCACTACTTTACAACTATTATATTAATGAGAGTAAAAAATGTATTCTAGACTTTTAATATTATGTAAAACTTATGATACTTTTCTTTGAGAAATAAAATTAATGATACTTAAATATTTTTTTAATTCATATGAGAAATCTAAATGAAACTTATACTTTGAGACATTGGCGGTAGTATACATTACTGTATTATTTTCTGCCAGCAAGCGCGTGTAAGTAAACTATTTTGTCTGATGCAGTGTGGCTGAAATATTGCTATCAAAATGATGCCCGGTGGTTTGTGAAGAAAAAAAAATGATGCCTCCTTATATTTTTAACGGTATTAATTTTTATTTTTTAAGAAAAAAAGTCAAAAAAAAGTAACTAGAGTGACTTCAACAAAGTCAACTGAAAGAGATTACACTCTACTAACAAGCAAAAATTATTCCTTCTCTTATAAGACAAGAAAACAAAATTCAATATATTGTGAAATGTTCATCAAGGAAAAATACTATTATGCATGATGTCTATTAAATAATACGGTTTATCTTTCGTGAAAAACAAATTAATTAAAATAATCATAATAAAAGTTATGGATCAATCTGAATCCAATAGTACTCAGAGCCGGCACAGTATTCATAAATGTGGGAGGAGAAACACATCAAATAAGAAGTGATCGTCATCAATCGCCCTTTATACGGTCATAATGTGGACTCTCGGCTCATATTTGCTATCTCAAAGCAACCAGAAAATGAACAAACACTAGTGAGACGTAGAAGAAAACCACATGGCCGCTATTGCAATGTGAAAATACACACATATTTGGACCAAAATGATACAAAAACATGACTACGATAATTTTGGAGTGATCGGGCGTTAGTAGCTTCTTGTCGTTAAAGCATCCTTACATTGAGTTAATCTTCTAGATCAATAATGATAAATCTTCATATTATATAATACTATCTTAGCACATACTCCCTCCGTTCCAAAATAACTGATGCAGTTGTCAAAATTATTTGTTTCATTTTATGTGAGACAATTACATTTCCAATGCAGTATTTATTGTATTTTTCTTGTTTTACCCTTATTTATTACAACGCGAGAGATAAAAAACAAGGCTACATTAATTATACTCAAGGACTTTTTAGCCATTTCATTCTTAAAGTCAATGTATTAATTTACTTCCTTAATATGTGTGTTTTTGACAACTGCATCAGATAAAATGGAACGGAGGGAGTAATTTTCATTTGTTGAATATTATAAATAAATAAAAAAAAAAACGCACACAACTGCAAGTTGATGTTGTATATAGACGTAAACATTTAGTACATATATACTATTTGCATTCCTAGATTACTTTGACAATGTACTTGATAAAGGAAATAAGGTAAACAATTCCACTTCCTCAAAAGAAAAGGAAAAAAACAATATTATACGTTCAACATTGAGTTACAAAATGTGTCATTATACATTTTAAATTATTTATCAAAGTGTAGGATTGGTAGATTGATACAAGTGTCGTGTATGGGTTATTACGATGCGAGGAGGAACGATAGAGAGGCTGCATCGTGATGACATCCTGACCACACGCTTTTTAAATCTCATAGGGAATTGCATCGTGGCGTGAAATTGTGTGGTCAGGATATTCTTGCGCGCGTATCTTCTTCTTCTATCGCCTCTCTCGCATCGTAATAACTCTTGCGTCATGTATATGCATCATCATGAATAAATAGATATTAAGTTGATATGTCAATAAATGTATATCATACGCTCAAGTATAGTTTTAAATGAGTAAAACTATATGTATGGATCATTGTTCTCCTTCTTGTCCTTTAAGAAACGTTGACCAATTTATAATATAGGGTGGGCGCAAACCGATTTTGAATAGTGAAAATATATATGGTAATGCATTAAGTAGTATGCGATATATATTCCAACACATATAATTACGCCCCAATGCATGAAAAGTTCAAAAAGAAAACAAACATTAAATGATGTGACATTTATTCGTTTTATTCATGTACTCAATATATTCCAACCACTAGATGGCCATCTCAATATTATTTTTCTTAAACATTATTGGTTAACTTCCGTTTCTTTGTTTTCAAATTTAAAGGAGCCGACTGAGAAACTTTTTTTTTAAGTAATTTACCTTATAGAGCGTTATTATACGTCTGATGATTAAATTTTGCAGGTTTTACTACAAACTTGCTATTTGCATTCATTTTGGTCGGTTATAATACTTTTACGTTTTTTTCAGCTAAAAACAAAAACAAACGTTTACGCTTGACCATGATGTTGCATAATTTTTATTTTTATTTTATATTGATTTCTCTTTTTAAATGATCAGCTGTATATCAACAATGTATTGATTCAATGATAATTACTGTGGTCTTTAATTCGGAAGTTTCAGGTTTGAGTCATAATAAATATTAGAAAAATAAATTATCACTTGTATTACATGTGCCGTAAACAGTCTCTTTAAAAGTTGTATCAAGTAGACAAATGTAATGTATCTAAATAATTATTGCTCCTCCTAGTGTGTTTGAGATGGTGAATAAAAATTCATTACCACACTCCACCAATCATAACCCACAAAATCATTGCTACACTATAATTATTCTCAGATTCTATCACATTTTTTTTTTTTTTACATAGTTCATCCAAATAGAGGGAAAATACAGTCCTTTATTTAGTTATTGTCAGTTTAGTGACTTGATCTCTATATCTGGTGAAACTAATCTAAAATAAGTTGAGAATGATGGTCAACTGAATAAGTGTACTCAATTATGTGAAAGTTAGTTTTGTGAAGTGAAACTGAGTTTTGGTAAAAACTGATACAACTGAGTTTGCTGAGTACAACTGAGTTCTACATCTGAGTTGGTTGATTACAACCGAGTTTCTAGAAAAGTGAGTTTTCATCGGGTGGAGTCAGTTTAAGCTGAGATCCACATCTGGGGCATTTATGACAATCCGCCAGAGATCCTATGACGGCTATGGTTTATGGATTTGTGTCGATAAATATCATCCGTTGTAATCAATGTTATGTGTGTTTTTCAAGAGCGTGAAAAACTTTGTAACTTTTGTACGTAATAAAATCTCATTTTCTGCCCGTGGATTAGTCGGCATAACGCCGGATACCACGTTAAATCACTGTGTTCTCTTTGTTTTTGTGTTTTATCAATTTCCGTCATATTTATTGTTAGATTACATATGTTTTATCTTTCTTCAAGTACAAGTTTATCATGTGTGTTTCAACGGTTATGAAAAATAAAAAATCTTACTCAACCTAATTTTAAAAGTTGGGACTACAGTACAGTGTGTTTGACCATTTCGTCCTGCATTACTAGTTTGGTAGCATTTCGGGGAGTTGGACCATTTCGTCCTGCATTTTGATTAAGGAAAATGATATGTGCACTACACAAACACTTTTGTATAGTGCACAAACCACTACATGTGTGGTATCCATTGATTAAAATGATTAATTATTTTTTGTGATGGGTCCCAACAGAATATGTGGTGTTGATTGTGTTGTGTAAGATGTTGTGGTTGAAAAAGTAGTGGATGTATCACTACTCTTTGATTTATGGGTCTAAACGGTCCAGACCGAGCTAGCCTATATAGCGGAATCACGGTTTGAGATCAGATATGTGTCTAATTTCGGTGTATAAATAAAAATTACGTTGTTTTCATGTGTATTTTAATTTTATGTTTTTTTTTCAAAAAATAAATTACAAATGAAACGACGTAGTTTTTACTTAGATACCAAAATTAGACACACATCTTAGACAAGTGATCTCATCCCCGGAATCACATGCACATTTCAATTTATTATTTAAAAATAACTTATGTACTAAAACATAGATAAACTTTAAAAAAATCTATTGATTCTCTCCATTTGGGCCCAAATTTTACTATGTCCGTAGACCAAATCATAATTGATGTGTGAAACTAATAGAATTTAAAGGATTTCTGATAATTCTTTATGTTTAAAAATCAACCACGTTGTTTCAAATTAAATACATGATTATTCAATTATTTAGTCCAGGATCATCATAAAATCATCGGTATTCGGGTGGACAGTACGTGCAATGATTAACTTCACAGGCGAGGAATAATTAAAGGCAATCATATTTCTCTTTAAATGGAAGGAAAGATTATATGCTATAGTATCATAGCCATGTTACCTTACTTAGAGCATGTACAATAGCAATTGCTTTTTACATTGACATTTTACATTGAAAGAAACAAAACATCCCACATGGCATCAATATATCATCACATTCCTAATGCATCTTGCAATAGCCTTTCTTTCTTTCTTGTTTAATTTTTTGTGGAAGGGAAAGTGGGAAGAACCACAACCCCATCCCCAACCAAAACAATCACATCATGAAACTTGAAGCTATTGTATACTTTTTTTTTGGAGTCACAATGGGAATAGTGAAAAAAATGTCTTTCACAATGTGTTATTTTAAGCTATTGTATATGCTCTTAAGTGTGCGTCAAATAATGAGCAAAGTATATCTGTCTTTCCGCTCGAGAGGATGTATTGGACTCATAAGACGTCGACGTGCTTCTATTTTTTCATTTTGTTTTTTTGGATGTGATCCAAGCTAGTTCAAGCCCTTTAAAATATTTAAGAGCCGTCGATTAATCCACAAATATTACATTAATAATTACAAGACTATTTATTTACATCAACATAGTTTTATGGTTGTACTACACCACTTATGCACTTTAAAAGTCGATCATGTAGAATGCGGTTGACTTCTTAAATGTCAAGTATGGGAACCGGCCTTTTAAAAATCGATTTTAAAACATACAATTGACCATTTCAACAACAAAACAAAAAAAAAAAAAAAAAAAAAAAAAAACCATACAATTGACTTTTCTTTTTCCAATATATTTTTGAACATCATCAATTCACGAGCTGGGTATTTATTGTTTAAATTTGGTTCATATAGGTCACGAGTTTTTTCCTTGTCATTGACATATGATGTTGCGGTATGTTATGTGGTGCAAATGAATTCTTCCTTAATGTACCTTATGGCGCATGGTAACGCCAGGACGTTTAAATTACTACGGGGGCAAACATGTAAAACAAATTGGAAAGGACAAAACTACTCTATCCCATTGAAAATTCCTGCTTTCCATGTTGCACCTTCCCCCTTTCTTTCTTCTTATACCTTTCACATTCAACACCTCCCTCTCTCGGTCTCTCTCAGCTTCCCAGTGAACAATATAATCCCAAAAATGGTCAGTCTCCTGCATCAATGCCGAATTGATTGTTCCATACCCATTATAATCAACACTTCTACCTCAAACCACATTCCCAAAATCATACAATTTGCTTTAAACCTGGTTAATTAAACAAACAAAAAAAAAACAATTACGAACACTAAAACAAACTTATTTGCAAACGACGAGAAATTTTATAATATTACGGTCGTAGCAGTTTCAATAAAAAAAAAAGTTGTAGTATATTTATACTATACTCTCTCATTTTCAAAATAATTGAGACAATTGTCAAAAAAAATTTGTTACAAAATAAATGAGGCAGAACATTTTCCAATACAAAATTTAACGCATTTTTACTTTTCTACTTGATATTGCGGTGAATACTAGATTTGCGGTAACAAAAGTATTTCGTGGATATATGGCTATATATGTGTGATTTCTCCGGAGAGAATACAGTGGTGAACAAGAACAAGGCCGTCGGACTATAGCTTATGAGAGTAAACACAAATGATTCGACAAATTGACAGAGTAGCTCTGTGTTGCTGTGTATATTAGTTCTTGGTCCTTTTATATTACATTGTGATCCCATATATATAGACTGGGATTAAGTCGGTTTAATGTTCATGACAAGACAATTAAAATGATATAATTAAAGATAATCATACACAAAATACAGGTGGACCGGCCAGCTGACTGGATAAGTATGGTGGACAGCAAACTCGTTTGTAGGTCTGACTCATATTTGCCTTGTCTTGATGTCAGCCTGGATAAATGGGTAGAAATCACACGGAATGGAGGGGTCCGACTTACAGATAGCGGACATGATCCGGCTTATAGATGGCGGACAGGTCTCGGCTTACGAACGGCGGGTAGGATCCGGCTTATGAGTTGCGGACTAAGAGGATGGAGGCCCAAGGCTAGTTATTGGGCTATCTAAAATATGCCTAATCTAGGTGAACAATGCCTCAATCCGGTTCGGGTATATCACTACTCATCCATTTATTTTTTCCATGGCTATTCTAGTTTTTATCTAATCAAATTCAAAATAATTAATTATTTTCTTAATCTACGTGTTTTTGGTAAATTCCTCAGCTATTATGGAAGGAATGGAGTAATTGATATTGATATGCGATATAACTACGCATTTGGCAAATGAGACTTATCTCAATGGTTAAGTTGAGGGTTCGGGACCAAGAGAGCTCACCGGTTCGAATCACAGCGCGTGCATGTTTCGTTGAAAAAACTATGCATTTGTACTCTAACCAGCGAAAAATTCCGATGAACGAACCGTCAGATATCTGACACGTATACAAAGAGACAAACGGGTCGATAAACGGGCCACCAGATAACTGCCAGAAGAGACAAACGGTGATAGTCATTAGAGTACATAAATGAATTTAATTGATTTCTTTCTTGAAATTTCTCGTACTCGACTCGTAATAAAGAACGACTCGATTTGGTTTTTTTCGAGTTCAAGCTCGAGTCGAGCTACTCGAATAATTAACCGAGCCAAGGTCGAGTTTTAAAATATATTAATCGAGTAGCTCGCGAGCTTAATCGAGCTTGATTTAATAATTATTTAATTAATTAAATTTATTGCAAAACATTATTTTTCATAATAAAAAAATTATTATTCGAGTTTAGTATTAGACGAGTCGAGCTCGATCTTTCCATATTTCATTAAAAATTAAAAGAATTTTAGGAAAATTATTGAGTTTACGAGTCGAGTCGAGCTATATCAAGTACTTAATGAGTCGAGTTCAATCTTGCTTTTTTAAGGCTCGATCGAGCTCGAGCTGAGTTTCGAGCCCGAACTTTTTTAGTCGAGTCAAATCCGAGCCCTAGAAAATATCAATTCAACTCGACCCGACTCGATTACACCTCTAATAGTCATCCGACGAACCGTTCTAAGACTGTCTCCAATAAGAAACTTATACCACCCTCTAAAACTAAATTTCAAGTATTTTGAACACACTCAACCATGCAATGGCAATCTTACATGTCTCTCTATACTTTAAATCTGTTATTTATTACTCCAAATCTCAAGTCCCTCATCAAGTGAACAGTGACATCTCTTTCGTTGTATTTTCGTCTCTCTCCTCTCCTACTACTCCTAATTTCTTCTTCCTACCTGCTGTGTTGCTTAATTTTTACCAAATTTCAGAATAAAAAAAGTAATCTTCATTTCTTCCTTTTATTGTTGTTATTATTATTTTATTTTTTATTTTGCACTCTAACATATATAGTTTAAATTAAGTCCATATTCTCGGCTAACTGCAGTTCAAGCGGGGAGGCTCTTCATTCATCATAGCATGACATGAAATTTGTTTCTTGTAATTTATTTTTGCTATTTTAAAGATCTTTCAATTTTCATTTTGCAGTTCAAAGATGTTTTGGTTTGAATTGTGCAGGAAACTTATTCCGTTTAAAGAATGGTGTAGAGGCTTGTCGCCGGAGACGAAGTGCTCTGTGCCGGAGACGTTGCAATTGACCAAAAGGGTTTGGTGGATATATATACATGTGGAAAAAAATAATATGTATTGTTTTTATAATTAATATGAAAGGAAAAAAAGTTTTAAGAGGTTGGTATAAAGGGTAGTTGTTGGAGTAGATTGATTTATAAAGTGTTTGAAAAATGTAACTGGAACAGAAAACGATATAGTTAGAGGATATAAAGGGTTATTATCGGAGATAGTCTAACACCAAACCAGCACCTTATACGAGTGCTGCTTTAACGGCCAGAGCATCCAACTGACCAAGTGAATCAACCCCGCTATACTGCCCCAAAGAGTGAAAATAACAAACACTTAGCGGGCGCTAAACATGAACCAAAGCTCTATGGAAACATCTTCTTCTTCATCAGCTGCCGCTGAATCTCTTCTACAAGCCCTAATCAATAGAGGCTGGTGCTTCAAAGACGTCGAACAAATCAAACCGTTAATCTCCGACCAATTATCCTCGAGAGTTTCCTCTTCTACTGTTGATTCAATCGAATCAGAACTCATCAATATGGACTTGCGAGCCATTGGTGGGAAAAGTTTACCTGATCCTCACCGCCTCCGCCAGGTCCCCCATCTTCAAGGCCCCAAAGTTCTTCAAGTAACATAATTTTCTTCTGCACAACATTCCGTTTCCTTTAATTTTATTCAACATTTGTCTTAGCCTTTAACTTCACTGCCTGCTTATGTTGAATTGCAAAGTATAATAGTTGTCGCTGTATAAATGAGTCTCTATTTCGTTGAATCTTATGATTCTAGTGTCTAGACATTTTAACAGATATCTTCAGCAAGTGACATTGCATATGGTAGAAAAGGCTAGGTATTATTATGTATAAATGAGCCTCTTTGAGTTCAGTAAGACAAATATCATGTTAAAGGAAACCTGGCAATCCTCTTGTCATTTGGGCCTCTATCTCAACGAGTCTTACTATTCTTGATATTTCAACAGATATCTTCAGCAAGAGATATTTCAAGGAGTTCTACAGACGAAGTTTCAGGAACATCAGGTAAGAGGCGGCTATTGAGATTGAATCTCTCTGATGGGAATTCTGAACTAGTTGCAATAGAATACCCTCATGTACCGTCACTTTCAGAGGATGTTATGCCTGGCACCAAGGTATATGTTCTACATTAAAGGTTGCCCAGCAGAGTATTCGTTTTGTGCATGTGGGTGTTTGTGTTGTGTGTATATCCTTTCTGCTACTGCTATATTGTGCAAACAGGCATGTATATCAGTCCAACTAGTGCCTTTTATACTTGGGAGATGGGGTTTTTGTCATGCTTATTTCAAAGCAACAAAGAGGACACTAGTGTGGACAGTCTAACTAATTCTTCTTTAAGTAATGTTAACCTGTATCTTCCTATTGGCAGATTCGATTGGAAACTAAAGCAGTTTTACGAAATGGAATTGTTTGCTTAAACGAAAAGGCTATTACAGTTATGGGAGGTGTGGTTCAGTCGCTCTTTGAAGAATGGCAAATGAATAAAAAGTATTCAGGTTTTTCCCGTCCATCTTTACAAACATCTGATGAAACTGCATCCAGTGGTCCTCCACCTTTTGCGAAGCTTCAAATTGGTGCATCATTACAAAGGCAGACCAGATCCGCACGTTAGTATCCTGTGCCCCTTTATTTGCTCTTAATTATGATTGTTTCAAATTTTATTCTCTATTTGATATCTGACCATGCACCGACACCCTCAATTGTCTCTGTTCTCAATAGTCCTTAAATTGACCTAGCAATCAACATACTATGTGTAATGCAAGTGCTTAACTTGATTAACGGAAGATCTTTTTTTGTCCAAAACCGGGTAGTTGGTAGTTCAGCCCTCTTGCATTTTACTTGACACACATTTTTGGTCATGTGGACTTCTTATATTGTGTGTTTGCGACTTTGCGTAATACCAATTACATAATTATCACGTCTCCTGTCTCCCTACCTGCAACCCCAAATAACTGGGAACTGGGTATAGAGTCTGTCTTGTAATAACACATTTCATGGTATTATGGTAGTTGTTTATTTTGTTGCAGAGTCTACCACGTCATCCTTAAATAGCTCGAGGCCCCCTGCTGGAATAAGTGAAAGTACCTCATCAAGACAGATCAGTGATTCTCAAAGCCAAGATGGGAAGGCAGATAGCAGAAAAATAAGTGAGCACTCACCTGCATGTGCTGAAAGCTCAAAAACATCTGAAACGAGACAAAAAGAAGGTACTTTAAGAATATAGCATGCATTGACATTTACATTTACATGTGAGGATTGTACCTTGTTGTCGTATACTGGTGGACAAGGCTGCATAGAACTGATATGGAACCTTCCTTCTAATGATTTAATACCAAATTAACTCATGCAATTGATGAAAACTTGATTAAAATACGGAACAGTGCTTCAATGGCTGATCAGCAATACCTGATGACAAGAGCACACATATTTTATGGGAGAACATATACGATGTTAATTAACAACGTGTGGGTAAATTATAAAGCTAAAGTGGAGGGCATAGGAGAAGTAAAAAAGTACCTGAAACCATTCTGGTAACCTAGGATTTTAGACGTTCCAAATATTGTGTTAAAACTGAATATATAGGAATTTCGACGTGTCTGATAAGTGATACCTTCCAATCAAATAGTTGTCCATTACCCCAATAAGATAACCAAATCCTATAGGTTCACATGTTACTTTCGGAATCTCATGTCTTGTTATCGTATACAACTAGTGGTGAAAGTCATTCCAGAATGGCAATCACTGTCATATAGCTATCACACCTATGAACCAAATAACCATCATCTGAATTTTACTTATTGTAAAGATCAATACTAGGACTTGGAAACTCCTTTAATTCACTGTTCCTGAGATCCTTACTTAAAGGATCAAGACTAGAATTCGGAACTCCTGCAATTAACTGTTTTTTCACATCTCTTTCTGAATTTCGGTGATATCTGATCCGGTTTTCTTCTTTTTTGGATTTTACAATCGTGACTCGTAAAAGATCAAGAGACAAATTGTTACCACAAGATACCTTGTAACTAATCAAAGTTATCAATATGACCAAAGAACCATTTCCATGTTCTCCTTAGTGGTTTTCTTGAGATTGAGCCATGGATGCCAGAAGTTTTGCAGTCTCTGTTCCTTGATGTGTTTTTGGTCTGTGGCTTTTTTATCCCATCTATTAGAAAGGAAAGAACTGAAATAAATTGAAGTCATGCAGACCTGTTGATGAATAGAAGAAATACACAAGTGGTGGTTTGTGTTGAAGGAGGATCTTATTTATGATTTTGCTTTAGGAAGATCTGATAATTTCCTTGATTTTTCTCTTTCTTTCTTTCACTCACTTTTTTTTCCGGTCACTTCAAGGCTTGATTTACGCTATGTAAGGTCATTTAGAAGGAACACCACATATTCCTTATGAGTTAATGTGATAAAACTTGCATGAAGGGCAGTCTGATGCATGAAAGCCTAATATGGGGTTTAGGGAGGCCTGAGCTGGTACATTTAGGCCTAATATGCAACTTTTCCTTGTATTTTTATTAGAGCAGGTTTATGTGGGTCGAACCCATGTCTTCTACTCACGTGAGAACTGTCAACAACTTTTACCGCTCCCCTTTGTGCAATAGAATCAACATCTTTTACTATATTATGTGAAAGTTCCTTTTATGGTTACAGTCTTGCATTTCAGATGACATATTAATTCATCCACCCTCCCTTTTTTTTGGGCAGCGGTTGAATCTGTTCCTGTCCAAAATCAAGCTGCTGCACAAAAACTCCTGCAGCGTATGAATCAACCTAACCAAAACAATCAAGCATTTCGAGGGCGACGAGATAGAGGAAAAGGGAGAGAGGAGGAATCAGCGGTATTAACTTTAGATGAATGGGAAAGGAAAAAAGCGACGACAAGCGCTACTACAACACATGATTTTTCCAACATTAGCAGAGATGAAGACCTCGCACGACAACTTCAATTGCAGTTTGCTTTGGAAGATTCTTATGTACGATTCCTTGGTCTTTCTGTTATTATTTTGATACACTGACTATGTTATTAGTATTTTCCTTATAATCTTGCCACCCTTCCTGTCAGTAAGCAACCTGGATACCCTATTGATAATTAGGGTTTTTGCCCTTTTGGTAACTGGATCATGAATCTCAGTAGTACCGCAGCTTCTTTTATTTTTTTCCCCATTCTCTTGCCCATAGTCCTTCCGTTGGAAAATGTTATGGAAACTTATATTGTGTGTATTCTGAGGTAGTATTTCCTTGGTTGCCCTCTTTTCTTACTTCTAAGGGTGCTTGTGGGGTGAATAGCCTCACTGAAGATGTAGAGACCTCTAAAAACAGATTATGCCCTCTTGCTATGCTAATAGTCATGCTACAATTGCTATGTGCATTGAGTAAAATTTAAGATAATGGGTCTTAACTAATCACTTATCATCCTATTCATTTTTTCAGGATCAAGAGGGTTTCCCTGTGACTGAGGCAGATAATATAAGAATGAGCATGTTTGATTATCATAGAGATGAAGCTAATGACCGTGGACAGACAGGATTCAGAGGTAGAGGTAGAGGTAGAGGAAGGGGAAGGAGAGGAGGGAGGGGGAGAGGGAGGGGGAGGGGGAGGGGTTGAGAACATCAATTACGTTTTTGTATATCTCTGGTAGCTGGTTATTCACTTGTTGCTATCTTGATTATGTGCACATGTCAGCTTGCAAGATTTCTGACTTCCCAGTTTTAATGAGGACGTTTATAAAGGAAGTTATTATTTCCTTGGTATTTGTTGTTTTCACTGAAACATCCCTCTGGATGGTATATTGTCATTAAATCAAGACACCTTCCATCCATGGAATGCTCAGTTTTCCGGTCCCTGAAGGTACGTAATATAGATAAAAAAAAATGTTAATCGGTTTGTATAAGGTTTTATTTCAGTTTCAGATTTGTATTTTCTCTGTGTTCTTGCTTCTTCTCATCTATCTTTCCGCTCTGCATGTGTGTTTTGCTGTCGGATCAGAGACTCAGAGTATGGGATGACTTGTTTTGGTGTTTATTTTGTTGGGAGCTAATCCGCGATGCTAGTTGTCGGTTTGCTCGGCAGAGGTAGTCATCTTTACGGGCTCACTTTGGCTGACCGCTGGTGGCTGGTGGCTGGTGGCTGGTGGCGGAGGAGCGCCAGCTAGTGGTGGTTCTTGTGTAAAAGCTTTTTTGAAGCCTCTCACTAGGCTCCAATGGCATGCTTTAAACACTTTTTATTTTCAATTTTGCCCTTCAATTTTTGTGTTCATTGATTTTGACCCTATTTAAAAGGAATATTGATAATTTTGTTGATTTAATTTTTGTCCCAAGGTATCAAACGTAAATTCTGACAGGTATTCAAGTTTAGGCCCAGGAGGCATGAGCCTGGCCCCCCTTAAAAGGGGACATATTTTAAGGTGCCTTTTTTAATGTATTTTTTCTTCGTAAAATGTATTAGGACCGAGTAAAAAAACCGAAAAACCAATCTGAACCGAAAACCAATCCGACTAGAACCGAAATAAACCAAACCAATGGAAAACTAATCAAAACGGTTTGGATTGGAACCGAATCGAATTTAAATGGTTTGGATTTGGATAATCTTAATTATAACCTACCCAAACCGAAACCGAACCGAATTACCTATAATATAAAAACGGGAGAATTGGCTATATATAAAAACACCCATTTTTAGTTTCGTCCTAATTAAACATCTTAAGGTCAATTCCAGGGTTCAAAATTAGGGTTTAGTTTGGTTCTCTAAAACGCCGAAGTTAGAGCACACCTTCACGGTGTTCCTCCTATCACGAAGATTTGTGGTGAAACAGCCTTTTCATCTCCTATAAAAACACCCATTTTTAGTCATCCTAATTAAACATCCAATTCCAGGGCTCGAAAATTCTCTCAGAAGTTGCGGCACCTTCACGGGTGTTCCTCCTCATCTTTTTCGCCGCTTCTTCTCCGCCTCCACATTTGTTCCTGTTCAACTTCAAAACAACTCTGTTTATGCTCTTAGTTCATGCATGTTCCTCCTCGTACTGGTAGTCTGGTAGCTTTTAATGGGACCTTTGTTTAAGTTTGCTTTCCCTTGTTGATAATGTATGTTATCTTTTTAGTTTTATGTTTAGGCCGATAACTGGTGATGAGAAATGAGAATGAAACACTAATTTGATGTAGTATAGCTTGAGCTTGTAAAACCGAAACCAAACCGGATCCAAATCAAACAAAACCAAACCATTGGGTTCAACATTGTTTGGGTTTGGTTTGGGGGTGAAATATGCCAACCAAACCGAATAACTATATGTAAAACCCGAACCGAAACCACCCAAACCAAACCATGATCAAGCCTAAAATCTATTGAAAGCCCCACAAGGTTTACACAATTTGAGGTAAAAAAATATATTAAATGACTGTTAATCAATGTAGGGGTGAATATATTTTTTTAGGTTCTTATTTTTTTAATGTAAAATATGTGATTCATGTTATTTCATTGATTTTGTAGACATATTATTCTCTTTGTAATAAATGTTGGTGAGTTCTATTGACCATATAAACACAATCCATAAAACAAATGGAGCCCAATTAGTTGTTTTTTTATTAGGGGTGGTCCTATTAGTTGTTTAATGGTTTTGAGTATTAATATTAATAGGCGGGTTCTAAAGGCACTATAGTTTTTATTAGTGATACCCTTTTTTTTGATTATTTTTTTTCTACTTCCTGCACCACACATGATATATTATTGTTTTTTTTTACTTCTGGGACCACACTAGGAGCGTTGAGTATTCTTGGCGTTAAGCGATAAGAATAACGTCGACCCACCGATGTCAACAAAGTAACATTTTATAACTATAACGTCAGTAGGGATGTCAATTTGGATCCAACCCGGTGGATATCCACCCTACCCTACCCGTTTGGGTTTGATATTTTTAAGGGTAGGGTAGGGTAGGCTATGAATTTAATTTTTCAAAACCCGCCATGGGTAGGGTAGGGTATGGATCTCTATTTTCCACACGGCGTATTACCCACCCAACCCATCTTATGATATATCATCATAAACTTTATGTCTATTTATTTATATATACATACATATAAATAACAATTCACAATTATATTTCAAAATCATAGAGATAAGTAAACAATTCTCTTATGAATATTAGATGTTGATTGAACTCATCAATGAAAAAACCAAGCGAATGTAAAGATACATTTTATAGTTCAATTTCACATAGAGATAATGACGTGATGGTTGGAGAAGTTCACCACTTTTGTTTGTTGTCAAAAGATGAAGTGAACGTTATTTTAGCCAAGTTAAACCACAGTTTAAATGGTGATGTTTATTTGAAATCTGATAATTCTTAACTTTTGTTTTCTTGAATTATTGAAAATAAAGGAGATCAATTGATCAAGTACTCGGAATTACAAGCAATTTGTAGAGATATATTTTCTATGCCGTGATTACTATGATTTCTGAATCAACTTTAATAATAAAAATAGACTGAACAAAAAAAAACCCCAATATAAGTGTGCTGAAAATAATTTCGAGTGTATGTAATAAAAAATTTATTAAAAAGTGGTGTAAGAAGCATTTTTATGAAGCCAATAAAGTCCATTTGATTTTTGTGAATTAAATCAAATATCCATGGATATCCGTATGGGTAGGGTATGATCGAATTTAAAAATGTCTACCCGCACGGGTAGTGGGTAGGGTATGTGTACAAAGAATTTATGATGGATAGAATATGAATATTGCCAAACCCGTATCCACCCGTGCCAATTGTCATCCCTAAACATCGGTGTCATTGACGTTATTATTGAAAAGAAATGTCAGTGTCACTGGTTTTTGTTTCAATAGAAACGTCATTGTCACTAACGTTATTTTCATAAAAAATAATCATGGTGCCCGAATTAATTTTTTCAATACTTGGAGTAAAATGTGTCGATAGTAAAAAAATACGGTGTCAATAAAACCCACCTATTAGTAATGAACCATAATGTTATGTGTTTTGTAAATCTATTTAAAGAGTTCATTTTAGTTTGAAGTATTATCTTTCTACCCCATTTAACTATTATTATTATTGAATGAGATATTGTTATATAAGATGGTAAAATTATGAAATAGAATGAAAAACAAAGACATCACAGAAGAACTTTTACGCTTATGTTAATTAAAGATATTTTTATTTTGTTTTTACCGGGTCAAATTTAAATGTTCAAAGTCAAAATATCACTCCGTTTTTCGTTTCATTAAATTATTTGTTCAGGATCACCACACGTTTTAATGAGATTTTTAAAATATTATAAATATTTATGACCACCACACTTTTAATTACAATATTACCATTCTTATTATGGCACCACACTTTTTTAACTATATCCAAACCTACATAAACATTACAAAATAGTCCCTTCTAATTTGTTTACTTCTACAAGTTGACCCCTACTACCCAAATTGAACCCTAGCTGCCGTGCCCATCCACCCTCAACTGATCTCTTCACATCCTCCCCTCTGATGAAGAAATGAAATTTTGACAGATGAAATTGAAAATAAAGGTTCTGATATTTGCAAGAAATCTTCCCCATAGCATATATTTTTTGTGAAGAGTCAAGCTGCTCTATGAGAAAAAGCTTTCAAAATTGAAATCAAATCCAAAGACAACCATGAAGCGTACGAGCCTGAAAACCTGCCGCCGCTGCATCTGCTGTCATTTTCGCATATACCTCAACTTCCTAATTCACTTCAAAACCCACCGCCAGATTAGGGTTTTTTCTTTGGTGATTTCAAATTTTGTTTTGCAGTTCGTGAAGAAAGATTGTGTTTCGGTATAAGAAAAAAAAGGTGGGTGTTGGGACGGTGGTATGTCTCCTCTGCCATATGTCGGAGACAGAATGTGGTGCCGTGTGGTAGTGCTTGAAGTGATTTGGTTGTACTGGTGTTGATTCAACAGAGATGGTAGCTTGAAGTGGTGGAGATGGTGATGAGGAAGGAGACGGGAGTGTTTAAAATTGTATTTTTAAGAAGTTAGGGGTTAATATGTCATAAAATAAATCTCTAGGAAGTAAAATTATTCTTAAATTATAAACATGTTAAATAATAGGTGTGGTGCCTAATTATATCCACTAAAAACAAAATTAATCAGTGTGGTGTCATTATAAAATGTAATTTTAGAAATATATGGAGTACCATCAGTAAATCATGTGTGGTATCAATAACACCCTCCATTATTAATTTATAAAACAATATAGCATTGCATTTAGAAATTCAACACAATAAAACAATATGACATGTATCATTACATGAATTACCGTCAAATCAGAAAAGCAAGCATCAAGAACAATTCAAAGCAAGCAAGCTAAACCAGACAAACCCTATTGGGCTAGATAATGAGCCGGCCGATTCCCAAAATAGATAACAAAAGAAAAAAAAAAACCGCATATCAAAAGCAGCAATTAGGTGAAGACATTCTCTAGCTAAAGAACCGAGGGATTAGAGATCCTCCGCAAGAAACTTTAGTTGTTGGATACATAGAAGATGGTCGGATTCCAAGCAAATCCTACGATATCCAAGATCATGAGCTAACGCAATGCCTTCGTAAATGGCAAGAAGCTTAGATGAGTCCAACCCCAAGTTCCCACTGTTAAAAAACAATTTTGAACAATTTGTTTTGGAGTAGCCAAAAGATTATAGTGAAAGAAGACAAAGATACACTAAAACGGAAAGTTTTTTTTTATTTTATTTTTTTATTTTAGGAAAAGACTAAAAGTTATTATATCGTTCCTACGCACATTAATTTCCAAACCCAATACCAAAATTAAAATAAAAGTCAAATTTACAATGTGTTAATATTGAAATATTACTTTATGAATGTATCATGTTATGAATTGATATTTTTTTTTATGATCTTCTATACATGTTAGGATTCATATTAATTGTTTTAAGCAATTTTGTGTATATTGAATTTTTTTCTTTTCCATTTTCCAAAAAATACAATGCAATCAAACAATGAAGGATTTTGTCGAGATATCGTCTAGAATTTCAAATTCTAAAAGGTATTAAGTCTAACAACTATCAACATCTAACTCAAATTAAGTTAAAATATGAAATTATTTTATTCATATAAGATCAGATTAATTTGTAGGTGTGTTATTATTTTTTATTTTTCCAAAAATTATTCACATTGTAGTAAGATAGAGTTGTATAATACGATATTGAGCAATTGTATGAAAATCAAAATTCAATACACACATGTTTTAAAAAAAAGATAATTATCTGATCAAAATTACATTTGATGGTTAATATTAAAGAAAGTGAGATAACTGTAAAATCACAAGATTTACGTTTAAAAAGAAGGAAAATAGGGAAATGTGGGACCATTTTGAATCCCTTGAGATAAGTTTTCGCGCTAAAAAAAGGCCAACTATAATACAGATTTCCCTCTCTTTTTTCCCGCACTTTTGCTTCCCTTAAAAGGGTATTACTAGTGACTCTTGTTCTAAAAGGTTTCTCACCGACAGATAGTTTTCTCTTTAACCAAAAGTAGGTAATGGCTTACTTTTTCACCCCAATTGATGTAAAGGCTTCTACTTTTGGAGGCTTATATCGAAGTTTTCTTTGCAAAGCTTAAAGTTTGAACCATTACGCCAATTTTCCTTCTAAAATTTTACCATATTAAAATAATGGTGGATCACCACCTGAAAAGCAATTTTTAGATACCCAAATTTCTATGCTCTGCTATTCATCTCTCTGCTCCAACCCTTCAGGTAACTTTTTCGATTCACCTGCATTATCCTTCTTTCCTTAACCCTAATCGATGCATATTATTGTCCCCCGTAACCAAATCATGTTTGAATGAATTTTGTTTTCAGCAGGTGTTCCAAAATAAAAATTATACGCAAGAATTACATGGATTTATTGATTGTCGCAAGTTATAATCTTTTCGATAATGCGAATTATCGTCCCCCAAAGCCAAATTATTATTGAACTGAATGATTTTCCTTTCCGTTGGTGTGCAATTTTTTTTTTTTTTTTTTTAAGTTCATTGACTGAGAGCCATTGAACAGCATGAGCTTTTTTTTTAGTGTCTGAGTTGTCAAAGTAATAATCTTTTTGATGCAATATTTGTTCTGTAGACGTAATTAACGGAAATTTTTTGGTTATGGTGTGAATTGGCGAAAAATTTGTGTGATGTTGCAGAAGAAGGCGGTGTATTAGTTGGTCCCCATGAAATTTCAATTATTTTGTTTTTTGAATGGTTTTAGATTCTGCTGTTAGTTTTGTACATGTTAAATACTAGTACTAGCTCCTTCTTGAACTTGGAGTTTTGATTGTTTTTTTGAATATGTTGTGTTGTAAATTCACTGCACCTGTGAGAATAAACTTTAATATATTTTCTGTGTGCTGCCTGTTGAGTTTAGGTCTACTTTTGACCTGAACAGAGATAATTTAACTTTGGCTTTTTTTTCCTTCTCATACACAATTTTTTTCTCATGGGAATGACTGATTACAAGTGCTTTTTCAACAGTAAGAATAGAAGAAGGGAATTCAATGGGAGATCTATTTAGTGGATGCATTTTCTCTATTGTTTCTTATA
Source organism: Gentiana macrophylla (assembly GCA_026214975.1). Classification (NCBI taxonomy): domain Eukaryota; kingdom Viridiplantae; phylum Streptophyta; class Magnoliopsida; order Gentianales; family Gentianaceae; genus Gentiana; species Gentiana macrophylla. The sequence continues at coordinate 182,617,826 of CM047805.1, read as the reverse complement.
TGCCATCTTCTTCATTATGACTGAAATGAATTGGGGATTTAGTTTCACAACATGCACCAACCAATATTTGCTTTTTATTCCTGGTGTTGGTAGAAAGTCTTGCTATCAATTGCTTGAATAGGAAACTATGTTTCTTGCATGTAAAGATCCTCTTTAGGATAGCATTGTTTGCATAAAGAAAATTAAAAAGGGTCCCTGGTTAGTGTATAAATTTTCCTTTCTTTGCAGTTTGGTTCGATAAGCTGGCGGCTCTTTTGCATCGAACATTGGAAGCAACTCTTGGATTTCAGCTACTCTATTAAGTGCATCGATGAACACTGAAACGTGGCTTCAGAGCATGATAGCACCACTTTCAACAGAACCTTCAGTAGAGTTGCAGAGGTTCTTCACATCATGTGATACAGACGTTACTACTGAGGTCTTAAGGAGGGCCGATATTATACTCATGGCTATCTTCCCAAATTGTGGCCCTGACGAGAGAAGCCTACAGGGGGGTTTGATGGTGAATGTATGGGCGGAACAGTGTAGGCTTGAGGCAATGAAGTTGTATTATAAAGTCCTGCACACCATATGTACCAAAGAGACCAAAACTTTGCAGGCTAAAAATTTGACCCCTTTGCTGATAAATGACAGGTTTCATAGGTGTTTGCTTTCATGTTCATCTGAACTTGTTCTTGCTACAAATAGTTCAGTACCTATGATGTTTCCAGCAGTATTCGAGAGAACTGGTATTACAGCTTTTGATCTTATTATGGTCATAGAATTTTTTATTGAGGACGAGTTTAGTCTTCCTAGGGAATTAAAACGCCATTTGAATTCTCTCGAAGAGCAATTTTTGGAGAGCGTTGTTTGGAAAAAGGGCTCTTCTTTGTACAATATTCTCAAGGTTGCAAGGCCAAGTCTTTCTGCTGAAATAGGTATTCTTGGATTGGAAGCGGAACCAATGCCTTCTTTGGATGCAATTGCTATGCATATGAACATGCCTTGTGTATCATCTGTACAGAAAGATGAGACTTCCGCTGGTAACGACTCTATTCTTTTTCCATCATCTCTATTAGTATACTCAATTCACTTGTCTAATGTATTACTACCCTGCATTAATGATATTAAGTTTGTGTTTCCAGATCATAATGAAGACCTACAATCTCCAAAAAGATTGCGTAGGGATGGTCAAAGTGTTCTGGTGGAGAGGAATTCCTTCTCATCCCCAGTGAGAAACCGTCATTTGGCTCTGAAAAGTATGAAGCCAAGAAATCTATCACCTGATTCACTATCCATAATTCCTAGGTGCTGTTAGTTACTACTACTCCACAAGTAGCAGATTATGCTTGCTTATTCTTTCAAGTTTCTCCATTTTAACTTGCAAACATTTTAAAATGTCATGATTGATTCGTTTGTGCAGTTCAATTAGGCCAAGTCCCTGTGGTAGAGAGGATATTTGTCCAGATATAGCAATGACTGTATTCTTTTGCAAGGTAAAGTTCAATGTTAGTTTTTTGATTATGGTTCTTACCTTCTTGAAGAAAATTTTGGTGACTGGGGTCGATAACTAACTGGGATCAAAATGTTAAATTGATCATCTTAGATTGAAAAGTTAGCTGCAGTCAGAATTAATGCCATGGTTGAGCGGCTTCAGTATCCGCAGCAGATGAGAAAACCCGTTTATGAATTCTTTAAGAAGATTCTTAAGGAAAAGACCTCGCTTTTCTTCAACCGTAACATTGACCAAATCATCCTCTGTTGTTTATATGGAGTAGCAAAGGTGCCCCTTAGATTGGTGATGATAACTTATATTTTAGTTTCAAGCATTCTGTTAAAAAAAAAAAAAATTCTCATATGCATTGCTTTATGATCAGCAGATCCTGAACCTGAACCCGGCGTTTTCGGAAATTCTTTCAAGTTATAGTAAGCAACCACATTGCAAGCCCCAAGTGCTTTCTGGTGTCTTCATTTATGAGATGTCAAAACGTCGTGTTCAGGTATCTTTCCCCCCTTCTTTTGCAGGTGTATTGGGTCATATAGACAGAATGCTTATGCGTTCCGAGCTTTCCTTTATTTGTAGTTGTATCTTAACAGTTCATTGTTTTCAATGCAGAAAATTGGGCATAATCACATGCCTATTTCCGATTTCTACAATCAAGTATTTCTTCCTGCTGCAAAGCCTCTACTGTATGACCTAACCACGGAAGGAATAGCTAAGACAGATAGCAGTGGCGATGAAGCTAGCAAAAGCAGTGAGAGTATGTTTCTATTTTAGTGTTTCCGGCTTGAGACTTGGTTTCGTCGTACACAAAAAGTGTGATATCATCCATTAATGTTCTAATTTACCTTGTCAATTAGGCCAAAGCCCCACGTCTCCAAAGGGAACGCCATTCCCAAGTCTCCCCATAACGTCTCCAAAAAGGGTATCTGCAGCACATAATGTGTATGTGTCTCCAATGGGAGTATCAAAGGTAGTGCCATCTTCATTAAAGCTTTGATATTTTTTGAAGAGAGAAAAGAATACAAGAACGAAAACTATTCTACGTTATTTACTCCAGGAGTCTTTTGAATGCTGTATTATATGATCCTTATCTGGTTTATTCATATGCTGCAGATGGAGACTTTGATTTCAAATAGCGGGGGAAGTCATTATGCTTTTGTTGGAGAAACTACTCAACCTTACCGAAGCCCTTCAAAAGACTTGAACGCGATCAATGATTACTTAAAATGGTAAGTTCTGTTCGTTGCTAAGAATATACTAATTCTTGAAACTGTTCTAGCATGTACTCACTATGATTTATTCCTACTTTCAGTACCAGGAAAGTTCGGCGTGCTCTCGACTTCAGCAGTCAATTTATCAGTGACTCTCTTGTTGATCTCTGATCAACCTTGACTCCTGATATAACTATTGTATCTATAATCTATCAGTAAAAATACATCATCATGTAAAGTGTTTTCTCTTTCTGTGCTTTGCACCAAGTATCGTCCATTCAAGGCGTTTGTTGCAACAAGAAATAATGCAAGCTCCTGCTCATTTTTGTCACCACTTGTAGAATATTGATGTTCGGGTTATATATGCCTGTAGTTTAGTCATCTAATAATATAGTAAAAAGGTGAGTGACAATAATGTTAAAAGTTGATTCTTTTTCTGTACATATGTCAATGATGTTGCTCATTGTCTGAACTTTTTTGTTCATTAAAGGATGAGTTTTAGGTATAAAGACATATTGGTCCCCTTTTTGATATAGCAAATTAGCAATTCTACCCCAAATATACCTATTATGCATCTTTTCTTTGATCTATCTATATGCATTTCAAAAGCCCTTTTTTATAACAATACATAAAACAAAACCTAATACATTCTACACAAAGAGGTTGTTTACATGGTTTCAACCTGTCACATCTAGTCATACAACGACAGCGGTTGAAGCCAAGAACCCTCCTTTCTGAACAACGCAACTCCATTTTTCCAAAGATTCAATTATGAAACTGAAAATGGAAACAACCAACCACCTTTAGAAACATGAAGAAAGAAGAATACAATAATTAAGGGTATTAAACGTGCCCAAAATCTTGAAAAGAAGAGCCACCGCCCCAAAACAATGTTGCATGGATCTGAAGGACTCCTCTGTCTGCCATCAACAACAGTGTTTCTAAACATAGCTGGAATATAGAACTAAAAATAGAAGCACACGCTTGTAATATCTTACAGCCACACGTATGGCGGCGAAGATCACATCTGTATAGTGGAGGGATAATTGCATTTTCACCAATTCATATCCACAAAAACACGGGATCAAGAACTTCCCATGGAATCAATTAGAGCAGGTGACAGCACTGATGTTAATCGGAGTAGCAGCATTTTCCAGATGCTCCCATGTCAATTTTCGCCTTTCAGCTGCATTACTCAACTTTGAATTCTCTTCCTCAGTCTTAGTTTGGCAAGCAACTGCCAGCTCTTCATCCATCTCGAATAACACTTTCTTCACATTTTGTGTGAGATTGATTACTGCTCTGTTCCAGTGGTTCTTGGTGTTCTTTTCTAAAACCGAAATGATCATTGGCATTATCACTTGCTTGTGATGCATGAAAAGATTCAGTACATGATCATTGTTCCAGAAGAAGTGGGCCCTCTCCGCAACCTGCGACACGAAAAAAAAGAGAGTAGGATATTGTAAGGTATTATTAGTGTATAAAACATTACACCATGAAACAGATTCTATGGTACCTGAAACTGATAACTACAAAGGCAATAACCAACACGGCGAAAAAGCGGGACCATGATTTTCTCAAACTCCGATACGTTAATCATTTCGAGAAGCTCTTCAAACTCACTCAGAAACATCAGTTGCTTCTGACTATTAGTCACAGGCCAGCATCTCAAAAGCCCTTTTATAACAACACTAGCCAACTTTTGGTCCTTCTCAACAAATTGTACAATACAGTAGGCTAACTGCTGATGATAAATACCTAAAGATTTCGGTTTGTGTAGAGGAATTAAGGCATTCAACAAGAACACCTTATGCTCCTCTTTCAACGGTACAGCAAAACCGCTTATTACACTTCCGAAAACTTCAAGCAGCTCAGCAATTCCATTATGCCGTTCAGTTTCGTAAACAAACCGGTAGAATATATTGCTGACAGCCTTTCTGATGAAGGGCCTGTGCATCATGAACTTTCCATAAAGACGATGCAGAATCGATTTCAAACAATCCCTTTCACGAGGATCTTCTGATTCAAACAGATCAAGTATCTTTAATATGAAAGAATGATCAATGTACTTCTTGGCTAGCTTTGCATCCAAAGAGCCTTGGTTAAGGAAGCGTAGAAAGAGGTCGTATACGAGTTGAAGATGACACCACGCAGGATCAAATAACGGTTCGTCATCTTCACATTCACCACGAGGAGTATTAGAGTTATACTTTGGAGGGAAGTCTCTGAATAAGTTAACAGAACACATTTTACTAACTGCAGCAATAATTGGCTCATTAAATTTCACAGATCCCGATGCAATAAAGTCGCCGAGTTCTAGCAATATCTGATGTTTAAGATCCTTTTCTGCAGTGTCTTTACTTGAATCATTGAAATCATAGACTGTACAACAAAGATTCAACTTGCTAACAAGTAAGCTCTGTTTATCCGAATTGGGAACGTCTTTAAATGGCATTTGGGGCTCAACCAAATCACTGCCAGAAGATATGCTTGTCGGGAAAATCGCCCAAGATTTCTTCTTTACCACATTCAGCCTTCCTGATAAGACATTGCAAGTGTTAAAAGCCTGGCCTTTGTTGTCTATGTTTGATGTTGTACCATTGCAAGAATCGCTCCCGAGCGGATCTATAGTATCAGATTTTGACAGCTTCTTGGGGAGCTTAGCTAAAATTTGCTTAAGCATAGTATCAGTTCTCCAGTCTGTATGTAAGCAAATGAAAAAAATATATTAAAAATACACCAAACAACTGTAGAATCTGAGTAATTTTTAACATAGTAAACAATGTAATGAAATAAAGGAGCCTTTTTTTTGTGTGTGTGGATCTTATGTTCACTTTGAAAGCAAAATTCATCTTGATCCAACACAAAGTGACAAATATGAAGAAAAGAATCCTTCTTAAATCCAAAGCAAATAGTGGACTTATTCAGTATTAACTTCTGGACAATAAGATGGTACTTCTACTTTTGTATACATAATATAAATTACAGATCTGGATCAAGAAGTGGGCAAGCACAGATCCGCTTGTCAACATCACAAAAATGAAAAATCCAGCAGCCCAGAAAAATAAATATGACAACAATGAGATTAAAAGAAAGATTTAAAATTTAAAAAATCCTGTATAGCAAACTTGGAATAAAGCTAATGCATAACATATGCAAACATTGACACACAAGAAAAGAAACTCTGGTAGTCAAACAATGTCTACTTATAAGAAAGATGGTAAGAGAGTAAGAACCTGGGACTGACTGCAAGAGCAAAAACTCAGATTCAGAGATGGATGAAAGAATATCAAGATTCTTCAGATATGAAGTGCAGAGATGAAAAAGCAGAGGCCTTTTTTACATGGAGGTGAAAATACTAGGCATTGAGGGGAAAAACTTGCAATAGCCAAAAAGCAAAATCAATCATGAAAGTCTTGCTCCTCTTCTCTCTCTCTATATTTCTCTTTCTCTTTCTCTTCTTTTTTTCTAGTGGGACGGGTACTAGTACTACAACTAGCAAGAACAGAAGAAGATAGAGAAAAAGGAGGTTGAAGAAAAACTTTTCTTTTTTGTTTTTTGATTTTTTAGTTTGAAAAGAAAAACATAAAAACAATAATAATGTGAAAAGGGGGCCCAACAACAGGCATGAAAGGAAGCAGTATTGTGTGTGTTATTCAGATTTTGGTTTGATGATGATAAGGCTCATTTGTCTGCTTTCTATTTGTTATTCATCTTCATGTGAAAACTACTGCTTATATTACTATCAGTACTATTTACCTAAGAGAGCCTCTCCTCGATTTAAGAGAAATTTAAATGCAGGCCGGCCATTTTCAATTCAAGAAATTTTGCAGGCAAACCTAATTAGTTTTTGTCATTTGGTTTATTTAATGTTTGTTTAAACAGTATGGTCTTGATTTCAGAAATTTCACCATCTGTTGCCAAAGCACTCATCTTTATCTCTCTCTCCAATTAGGTAAATTCTGACAGTACAGACAATTATTTTTTTTCCTTGCCTTCTTTTAACTTTCTTCTCTCTGTCATAAAAATTTAAAAATAAAAAGAACATTTTTTTTTATTGATGTGATTAAAAAGAAAAAGGGCAGGTCCCATATCTTAGTGGTTGCCACTAGGGTCTATCCGGATTTTCGAGTGAGATGATCCGGATTTGATGCCCTTCCTCGTAGATTAAAAAAAAAACTTTCGTCCAAAAAAAAAAAAAAAAAAAAACTTTTTCTGTTTGATATTTTTTGAAGGAATATTACCTTTGGTTTATATTTAGTCTAAAAAAAAGATTTGTGAACAATTTGAGTTCAGATAGAAAGTTTGGTTTGATACGGTATTGAAATTGAATACCTCGATTCAAATAATGTTCAAATACTCAGTCCATAACAAGTTCACAACAATTCATATGAATCATATGTTCGGCTCATCGGCTCTCCATAATGCTCAATTAAAAAATATTTGTGAATTTTTTTTATGTATAAACCTGATGAATATCATTAAAATTTATGTTTTGCTTACTATTTTTAGTGCATGATTAAATCAACAATTTAGATTTTTTGTTTGTTTAATTTTTTTTAGCGTATTAGCATAATTGAAATATATTAAAATTATTTTATATTTGTCATGATTTTATAATAAAAAGCATATTTTGTTCAACTCAAAATAAGATAAAAAATTCAACTCGAATTCGAAAGTGATTGTGATCAGTTTAAGTTCGATAATCATGTCAAGTTTGTGTTTAATCTCGAATTTATTAAATTTGAAATATGCTTGACTCGATATGTTTAATGATGATAGGTGGGCCCGTTGGGCCGGGTTATCCATAATTGGATCAGGCCCAAAGTTAAACAATCCAGATAATGGGTTGGCATGGCAGGACCGCAAGTGCTGACCAGAATAGTCAGAGGAGCAGGGCTCCATCACACGCTTCTAAAGATACCTCTGCAAACGAAACGATCGTCTGCTTGAAGTATTTCTAGACATAATGTTTGGCCAAGTGCAGCGAAGACCAAGTCAACATCAGTTCAACCGCGTATAGACGTGGGTAGACCCCACGATCGGCAACGTGCAGAGATAACCGGTGACAACTTCCCATCACGAAGAGAATCACGATCTACAACTATATAAGGGACACCCTGAACTACGAGGAGGACTTGATTCCAGTTTAGTACTTAAATTGGATACGTAGGCAACTCTCTCGAGAGTTCAGTCCAAATTTATACCCAAATATTCTTGTTCTTGTACTATTTTTTCTAATTAGAATTACCCGATTACCCATTTGTAATATTCATACAACATCATTTAATACTTGACTAACTCGAATAAAATCGTATACGCAACTTATCAATACGCCTAATCCTCCCCCTTTTTTTTTAAGTATATACGAAATGTACATACGCACAATTTTTAGTCTCTACTGAGACTCGAATTCAAAACTTCCGTATTAAGATCACATTAATTAACACCGGGTCATTGCCTTCTTGACATTTCTCCATTCTCTTATTGAATCCAACTGGTAGACGAACATTATATTAACATTCTCGACTCAAATTATTGTTATAGATATCAATATAAATGAGAGAAAAATCCCATGGTCGTCAAGGCATGATGCCTATAGATTATTGGCAACGGTGTTATCAAATCATACAGATATGTAAATAATATAATATATTGTATGATGTAACTAGAGCTGTTAACGAGCCGAGCCGAGCCGAGTATTGGTGGTTCGAACTCGAGCTCGTTAAGCTCATGAGCTCGTTCGATCTCGTTCGTTTGTTAAACGAACAAAAATTCCGCTTCGAGCTCGGCTCGTTTAAAAGATAAAATGTTGAGCTCGTTCGAGCTCGGCTCGTTAGACATATTTTTTTGTCTTTTGGCTCGACTTTGGCTCGAATTCGCCTCGAGCTCGGTTCGTTAAAATATAAAACACAAAGTCTTTAATGTAAAAATAACGTGTTAGGCATTAAAATTACATATATTATAAGCATATAAGCATGTTCGCGAACTTAATAAGCGTGTTCGCGAACATAATAAATATGTTAGCGAACATAACGTCGCGAACCAACTGCTCGAGCTCGGCTCGTTAAGCAAATGAGCCTCTGATCATATTTAGAAATTCGAATTCGTTATTAATTTAAACGAACAAACGATCACGAACACTAACGGCTAACACGAAATTGAGGCACGAATGGCGAATTTCTGTTTCGCTTTAACAATTTCTAGATGTAACATGATTATTATTTAAATAAAAAAGAAAAAGATAGTAACGGATAGTAGAACACTCCCAACTTATAAAATAATTGAAGATTTCCTTGAAGAAATAATGGGGGCAGCTCCGTAAGGATGAGGAATGAGCAGATATACTACTAGTATGTTTTTAACGGAAAATCATATGCCATATAAGGTGTATCTGTCATTTTCCATAATGATTGAGTATTGGGTTGGATTGGAAATTAATTAGTATTTAAATAACTATTATTCATATGAGACTTGGTTAACGATGACATCAATTTTTTTTTTTCGTTGAGAACTGACATCATTTATTTCTAATCAGAAAATTAAAATGGATATAATGACCCTTATTTAAGGAGATAAAGACTTTTTTTTTTTTTTTTTTTTTTTTTTTTTTTTTTTTTTTTCAAAAACCAGATATTTTATTAAATAACTGTACAAAGTTTACATAGCGAATTTCAAAAGCAAAAATTGCACTCATTTACAAACAGCCAAAAAGAAAATCAAGGCCAAGATAATCTAAGATCGTAGGCTCGGCGAACAGCTTCAGAGATGAAAATCAACTTCGGGGGGCGAGGTGTGTCTGGGTGGTGGAGTTCTTTGTTACGCCAGTACCAGAGGCTAGTCAGAATCTCATGAAAAAGGAATCTCCAGAAGGTAATATTGTCGTGTTTGTATATGTTCATCTTCAAGCAATTCTCCAGCCAGGAGGGAGTGTCATGAGTGGAGGTGAAGGGCTCCCAGTAGTAATGGTTGATGATCTGTTTCCACATATTGTCGGTCCAGGGGCAGTCTCTCATGGCGTGGATGGTAGACTCCGGATAAGTGCCGCAAAGGAAACAAGCCCCGTCATTGCTTATACCTCTCGTAGCAAGGAGGCCTGCGGTTGGCAGAGCATCGCGATGAACTTGGCACTTTTCCTTTCATATATCGTTTTACTTTTTTGATGTCTTAAGTGTGGGTATCATTGTTCAACATCCACCACTGAATATACTACAAACTCTTGTTAATAAAAACTTGATACGTACCTAAAATTGATTGAAAAGATATAAAATAAATTACCACAGATGAGCGGTATGAAATGAAACTTTGGGAATATAAAGGTAATAATGGTTAAAACAAAAGAGATTAAAAAAATGTCAATAACACAATCTAATGTTGGATATAAAGTACCGGTTTGCTAATTCTGAAAAAACCACACAACATAATTTTGCAAAAACAAATTGCAGGCAAGTGAACACATAACTGGAAACACTTTTATTCATATGTTCATATAACATATATAGAATCGGAAATGCAGTAAGCAAGAGTAAAAATGAAAACTTATTTAGACTGAGGCTAGATTAGAACTCTATCTTTAAGACAATATTGCCCCGATTATGTGCACATGGATATGACAAGATGTCTCCCAAGATACAACAGTCTACCTTGTTCCAATCTTTGCACTTAGATGAGAACAAACAACGAACTGATCTGGCCTTGATATCTCTTGACTTATGAATGTTTTTGTGTGTTTGCAGAATTTCGAAAAAATACATGGAAGTTCCAAAAAAAAATGCAGGAAAATTCTCTGTAGTTATCATCCAAGAAATGGGATAATATATGCAGAGTAAAAGAGGCAATGAAAAGATATTTCTATTCGCAATTTCGCAGCAGAAGGGAGGCATCTTCTCATAAATTTGGTTACATGGCAGTTAAACTGCCAACCGAACTGATGCATGTTCACTAATTCGAACTGGTTGCATTGTTTCAACCACAATTCGACTGATGCTTCTGTTTGTGTTGATTCAGAAATGTTAATGTTGGGCTGCCATATAATATTAATACTCTCGAACCGAGCCGGCAGGACGGCGGTGGCGCGCGTGGGTTCTGAATCAACAAGCATCTACGTCTTCCCTCCGTCACAAAATTCTCTTGTCCCTTAGGGTTTGCCTCTAACTCTAACTCTCCACCTTATGTAGAGAAAGTTAAAGGTAAGTCTCATGTGTGGACAAATGAACACATATTGTTTATTAACACTCCATACATTTACTCTATCTTTAGGCATTAATTTCTCATTCATCCGATATCGGAATCGAGTGATTCAAAAACCTAACATCAACTACTATCTTAGTTGTTTTCAAAACTGTTTTTAGCTCTCAAAAATTCATTCCGTAACTCATTCAAATCCGGGCGGGAAGTTTATTGTTCATCACTTACACTTATACTCGTTTCGAAGCTAAAACACTAGAAAGTTCCAACATCTAAAACCATAAACGTGTTGGGAATTTTTTAATGATGCAATCGTTATCCTCGTTTTTTTAAGTGTTATTTGTTTATAAGGACGTGTTTTGAGACTTAATTAAACACTTAAGACACATTTAAAAAATCATTAGTTATAAGGACACAATTCATTTATGTTCCCAATTTTGCCCTTAAGGTCACCGGAGCTGCTGTTCAAATTGATAAAGATGCAGGAATTGAGAACATACCGGCATCTAAAAGCAAAAAGAATCAATTTCATACCGGCAAATCTCCCTGTTTCTACCGGAAAATGTCTTTAAATCTCAATGATTCTAAGCCTTAAGACACAGGAAGCTTGAGGGAAACAAAAATGGCGGAAGCAGACAACACCGAAACTATAATCACAAGGATCGAGCACAAATCTCGCAAGATCGAAAACTTATTGAAGCAGTAAATTGTTTTCCTCTGTTGTCTTAATCTCAAATATGTTTCTATAACCGCTCATTTGCATCTGAATTCTTCTTTTCTGTTCATTTTTTATGGTTAATTAACTCAATTATTTGTTTGGGCATTGATAGGAATAAGCCAGTGGAAGTGAAGACAGCTCTAGAAAGATCGCCCCCAAAAACCAAAGATGAAAGATACAAGGTTATTCAAAGTCGCCATTTTTTTTCAGCTCAATGAATGTTAAGAACTTTAAATCTGTTAACTTTTTAGGTTTTTTTCCTCTGATTCTGTTTTGAATTGTGGATAGTCAGCAAATTGGATTGTGGTGCATAGAGCAATAATGGCTATAAGAGATTTGGAGAGCTTGTTCTCTTCTTTGGATGCAGTCATGCAGAGTACTATGATATTCTCATGAAGTTAGTATCTTTTACTCTATAGCTTTATACTTGCAATATGGCTTCTTTAGTGGTATCACAGAAAACAATCCACATCCATAAAGTCAATTTAAGGTTTACTTGCAATGTGGCTTCTTTAGTTGATTGTTAGCTTTCGAATTGATTTTCGCCTGCTTAATTGTGACAAACCGCTGAAAAGTCAATTTTAAGCTCTAAAATCGACTGTGTCTATGGTGGCACAACAGTAGATTTGGTATAGGGCCACTAAAGACGCCCATCTGTAAAATCCTTTAAGGATTTCGTTATTCACCGGAATTATCTGTTCTACATCAAGATTGTTGGTTGCTTTTGCTAGATTAGATAATCTTGCGTATTAGTGGAATTCATATAGGTGTTAGGAAATCTATCATGCGAAGCAGCAATAATTCAAAATGTATTTCTTATCGACCAAAGATCGAAACCCGTTTAAGCAATAAACAAATAAGCTAAAGACAATGGTTCACTTTGCTTGATCTATAAAATCGACGATTTGACCGTCTAAGAGAGTAGTTACTTCATAGAGCCGCCCAAGTGTTCGACCTCTCTACCGCTAGTCCACACGAATGTACCCGCGAATCCCATCATGGATTCTTTATTGGAAAACTCCGGTTGCTTTAGACCGGCCATTTTCCCTATCTCCAACTCTACATAAGATCTTTCTCTATTTTACACAAGAAACTATTAGTTCTTGGAATTGTGTTAGATAAAAGAGCTTGACACCCATTTCCTTTATATAGAAGAAGTGGCGCCCCAAGAGGTGTGTAGGAGAAGAAAACATTTTCCCAATAAAATAAGGAAAATATAATTGATTGATTTATCTCATTTATTATAATATCTCATATTAAATAAAATCTAAATATTACCAATATCTTATATTGAATATTTCCAAGATATTGTCAATATCTTATATTGACTATATTTATCTTATTACCATAAATCAATTTACACATGTGTATATATCACATATAAATAGTACACATATAAATCCATAAATATATATAACTAATGAAATTGTGCACATGTACATCCAATGTACAGCACACACACTTTCATTTATATATATATATATATATATATATATATATATATATATAATATCTTATATTAATATTTATATAAATATTATTATTAAATTACATTAATCCAAAGTGTATCTTATACACTCTTCAATATTGCGCCACCTTTAGCCAATAAATTGGCATCCGAATATTCTTTTAATTAACATAATACTATTAATATCTTGTATTTAATTTATTCATAATAAATAAATACCTCCATATTAATTTACCACTATAACCTTTATAGTACGAGATAAACTTTCCTTATTTAGTCATCAACTATAACCACATTTTAATCCGGCTAGATGTTCTTATGTGTGTGACCCGATAGGCTTCCGAATATATTGGCCGTAGACACAAAGTGCAAATTACGAAAATGTCCTTCATACCTAACGATAACGGGATAACGTCTAGCAACACACCGTGACCCTCAATCATCGGAAGAGTCAAATGCAATGACTACTACCTTTCATATGAAACAGTTACTGTGTAACTTACAATCCTATCGCTGTAATAATATCCATACGATCGTATCTCGAGTGTCGATACATTAACGATCGTATCTTATCATCTGGATATTATGCTCTCTCGAAGTAACTCATTTACTCCCACTTTGCAAAGATTCACGATAGCTAGACATTCCTTATAAGAAGGTCATTTCAGATATTCAATCTCAATCATAGGATACGCGATTCCCGGACGACCAATCATGTATACTCCGCATGCTTCAATATCACACCCAATCACTACCGCATGATCGCCCCGTGGCTAGGGGAAACCTCAATAGTGTCAAAGCATGACAATTTACACCGTGATGCAATGAAGACTCCGGTCTGAAGGATAATTACACAACCGCCACATAGTGTGACACTTAATTTAAGTGGGTCAGTCTAACGTACGCATTCTCTAATACATGTCAATGTACAGTCCAAATGTCTCTACACTTCGATAGACGTGATCTATCCCTGCCCTTAAAGATAGAAGACATCTAATACATGCTAGCCTGTTTATACTATCAATGTCATGTTTAATAGTACATCAGCCTAGAGACATCTAAGTATCAAACATATTAAAGTGATTAGAGATCTCATCAACCATGATCGCCTATCATGGTTTCTCTATCACAGTTTAATACTAAGGACGTTATCATATAACAATTCATAATTGGTTCTTTAAAAGAACAAATATATGACAACAGAAAAGTCATTTAATATATGTATAAACATAAAAAAAAAAAGTAGAAATGATCCGACCCGGTCGGATCCGGTCCAACCCGATTGGGTTTAGGACACTATTCCAACAATCTCCCACTTGGCCTAAAACCAATCACTCGCACACACAAGACCAAGTTGAAACACAAGAATCTCATGCAATACTACTGCCAAATTTCTAGCCATAAACGGATCGCTATCCGTGGGGACTCAAAGTATCTTCATATCATGTTCCAAATGACCAAGTCAAAGGAACCGCCTCAACACACACATGAATCTCTGACGATACCCTGGTCCTTACTTCAAGCAATGAATCTACTTACTATATCAACCATATAGAAATGGTGGAAGAACCGTTCAAGGTTCAAGGATGAACCTCATAGACTCATGTACTGCTCCCGCTGCGCCTCCAAGGCACTACTGTGTTTTGGCCTAGTTATAGAATTTATAATGACTCATAGGCTAGAACATTTCCAGCTCACTGTATCACTTAATCAAGGTGATTGCAAACCCAGACTGTAGCTCCCACTCGCCTTCATAAGACTCATGATATACGTCTGTATAACTATATTTATCTAATTCCAAGTTTCGATAAACTAGGAAGCCATCCTTAACTTGTTTAAGGATATTCTCGACATTCACCAGATTTACTTTCATACTTGCTTATGACTCTTCATGGACTATGAACATCCGGCATTACCTTTATGATGGTTCCTATCGCAGTAGCGAAGGGAACCTTCCATAAGCATCATCTTTCACCTTATCTTTAGGACCAACGTCCTAACATAGATAGATCTTGAGAACACCGGCTAGCAGTATCTCCTTTCACGATCTATGCTAAACTCTTTTAGCATCACATCTATATAGGTAAACTATAATCAAACAAAGAAATCGTCTAGAGAGACTTGTTTGAGTCCATAAATGAATCTCGTGGGCTTACATATCATGTCATCGTCTATGAACATCGAGCTTTCTGCCCAACGTCTTCAACACTATCATATAGCCATGATACGAAGTTACAATAAGCATAGTCTGAATAGAATTGGGCTCAGCCTTACAGGGACATTACCTCTAGGTAAGACAGACTAGGTTCATAACCTGGTTGTCATTGATGGAATCTAATTCAGATATTATGGCTCCTGGCCATATCTCTCAATCTTGCCTTTTAAACATTCTTTCATAAGTTGTGAGATATTCATTCATCAAGATAAACATACCAGCAGCCTTTTCAGGCTTGAGGTTATCCACAGACTTACAGAAATTTTGTGTGCACTGAGCAGTGTTCTACACCTCATCTCTATGCGGCGTCTGCTCATGTTCCTTTGGTTGAATATATCTTTGTGGTTCTCAAACTCTTTTGAGATCTAATTTACTCCCACTGTTTGTTTTGGAAGAAACACTTCCTCTAGAAGACAACATGTTTGGAGACAAACACCTTTTGCTCCGTGGACAAGTAAATAATGTCCAGCGTGCTAGCTAAGACATTCCACAAAGTCGCATATGTCGTACTAGGCTCCAAGCCTTTCTGAATCTGCCTAGGACAACTTCAAATCATCGGTTAAGATAGATTCGACATTATCCTCTTCCATATCTAATATGGAATTTATTCAACCTTTATTCTTTGGAACTCGGTTAAGTATAAGGGCACTATCCCGAAACGGGTAAGGGATACTTCGCATGGCTTGCGTCACACCTTTATCATATAAAGTGTTGTTTCCATTTTGGGAACACAATCTAATTGCGTATCCCAAAGATGGTATCCTTCAAGAGAGAATCATATTCCTTTTCAGACGACTTCTGAAACACCCTTCAGGTATTAATTACTTCAATCCAATTGAAGATTAATTCCTAAATAGCTCATCAATCTTATATTCATACCAGCTCAAACTTTTCGGGCTTTCTGAATTATGCACTTCACTGAGTACACTTGACTATTTCTAAAAATAGTCTTAGAGATTAACAAACAATTTTTTGTGGCATTAATTGTCATAAGCCAACAAACATCGGTATGTTTAGGCTTTAGACAATTTTTCTAGATTTTACAACATTTTTCATAAAAAGGCATTTTAGTCATCTTTAGATAAGGTACGTATTACCCACATGAATCATAATCATATGGTTCACTATCATCAGAATGACGTTTAATTACACGCTTCCCTTCCAGAGAGACTATGTCTAGAACAACCACAAATATTAAAGATAACAACCATACAAATATTTAGTTGAGATCTCATCACATATATCAACTATATAGTGACAACAATCTAGTATGTTAGATTCAATGACCTTCCAACTTTATCGGAATAACATTTACTCTTTACAATTGAATATGTCTACTAAATCCTAACAAATAACTGAAAGTATGTTCTTCATAAGAACCGGAACATAATAACATTTATTTAGTTCCCTTATCAGTTTACTAGATCCAGAATATGGTAAGTGTTACAACATTTGCTTCACCTTCCATATCTGCATTTAATCTTTCAAGATATCATATATCTAAGAGTCGACTTTGAACTTAGATAGATTTATCTCAACTCACTTGCTTAGAATATAAACTTCAATAAGTTCTCTATTTAAGCACATGCCCTAACTTTCCTTTTTAATCCTTCAAGCACTTGTAAATATTTCTTAGTGTAGTCTTCATAAGACTTAAGAAAAATCACAAGAGCTATGTCATTGATTTCCTTTCATAAAGAAAATCTAAAGTTTATTAAATAGTTTATTTAACCTTTTGAATCGTATTCAAAACATTAACTATTTAATTAACCTTTAAGCAATGATAGAATTAAGTAGATACTTAAATCTTACAATTTTGAAAACAACCTTTTCAAAATTAGATGTGGTCATTCTTATCCAACGTTTGAATTAATTAATTGTCATCGTATGACTGAATGATCATCTTGGATCGTATCCAATATATGACTAATTCGTTGAAACTTATTTCAAATGATTTAATCATATCATGAGCTTCCGCTTTCATTAATAATTAAAGTCTTGGAGCACTGCATCAATTATGTAGTCTCCTTGTCTCTATAACGGAATTGCTCATGTCATTGCTTATTTTAAAAGGATTAAAATTACTTAACCGTATTTGAGAACGTTTCTCAAAAGGTAACAGTCATAATTTGGTTTTACTAATCGAGAATTAAACATAAATATAAAGTTTACTAAAACTACAACATAAAAAATAAAGATAAAAGAGTGTTGTTGTTTATACACGCAAAATCAAAAATGGTCTTTTGATTTATGATTTTGATCCCACTAGTCAACTACTCCCAATTGACTTTCAAGAATCTTTCAAAATTCTTTAGTGGCCAAGATCCCATCTGGTTACTCCGATTCCCGACGAGGGCCGATCAACCGGAATAATTCGAAAGGTATGTAACACTTACCAATCACATCTCTATGTGACTCTTGGTAGTTGACTAGTCAACTCTTTGACAATGCACATCTTTATGTGGTAGTCAACCCTTGCCTCTGAATAAGACGGTCCCGACGAGGCCAATCACCGCAATACTCTAGTCAAGTCATAACACAATATTCGCGAGATCTCATACGATCATATCTCAATAACGACGATATACTGTGGTAGGTCAACTCCCGGCGAGGGCGATCAGTTGGATCCGAACAAAGGCTCTTCACCGTCGCTATAATATTGGGAGACAATATTTCGACTTGATTTTTGTTGTGGAAGTATTTACGTAAATTAATTCACTTAATTAATTTAATTACGGTCTCATCAAATATATTTATCTCTATAGACATACATCCTACACATTTATCTAGATCGTGCCTAGTCATACATCTATCGTATCATATAAAATAAATACAAGCACAAAATAAATAAATGCGTAAAGTAACCGGTATGATCATGGACTTTTCCTAGATGCGGTTTCGAATACAAATCCCACGAAACCGCGGGTCACAATCTAAAGGTAGGCTGCAACCGCCAATAGGATCTTTAATGCTCCATTCTCCAACGTGATCTTTATTTTCTTCTCTTTCTTTGGTCTCCATCTTCGCTCCCATTCTTGTTACATTTAATTCTATCTAATAAAATAAATACACCCGCCGCACACGGGGAAGCTAACGGGAATGGGTAAATGCAGAAAATAAACTAGGTTACGTTCTTTATAACGGCTGGGACAATTTTTAAACCAACAGAAAAAATTAAATCATTCACATCTATCATATCGGTTGAGTCCATGATCAATCGAGGTCCATACAATCATATTATATCTACTATATCTAATCCATACAATAACATCTTATGAAAAAGATAAAATTAAAATTTACTACTTGCGTCTTAATTAATCAATTAACATTTAATCTATTAAATAATTTTATCCAATCAATTAACTAATTAACATTTAATTAATTAAATGATTTTAATCGAAAATAAATTAACGATTAATTTTATAATTAATTGATTTCAATTTTAATTTTAATTAATTGGAACTATTCCAAAAATAAATCAAAATTAAAATTATCTCTCTTTGTTTCTTTCCTTTTGATTCAGTAGCGGATGCGCTTTGGTTTCCTAAACCAAATCTTCCTAAATCAAATTTGGTTTATGATTGCTTCCCACTTTCCAAAATCAAAATTTTTGAGGATTGAACTTGAGAGTTGAGTTGAGAGTATTGACTATCGAGTGTTGAGTTGAGTCTACATTGATTTCCTTTTTACTTGATTTTTATGTTTTATGATCCCAAATCAAATATTTGGAAATTAAAAAAAAAAAAAAACGCTGGCGCCGCTTTGGCGCAGCGCTATTCCAAATCAAATATTTGGAAATGCCAAAATAATTTTTTATGATCGTTTAGGCAGCTCAGTCACTTTTAAAATCAAAATTTTGCCAAATAATTTTGTTTAGACTCACTTTTAAAATCAGGCGCTTTTACAAATAAGCCTATTTCAAATCAAAATTTGGAAATGTCAATATTATTTTAATGTCATTTGGCATCCCAATGACCCAAACTATTTGAACCATTAGTTAGTCATATGACACAACTAAACAAAAGAGATATTAATAACAACTATGAACAATATTGAATCACAAATACACAATACAAAACCGGGGACCCAAGATCACACCAAAGCCGACCGCCGGCGAAAGGAGGCCACCGCGCCGCCGCGATCACACGGTGGTGGTGCCGCCGCCGATCGACCGAGCACCACCATTGATTGCCCCCCTTTTTTTTTTCTTTTCGTGTATCAATTTTGCAAATAAAAAATCTTTCATCTTTTAATTACGTGATTTAAACGATAAAATTAACTACGTAAAATAACATGCTTATTGCTTAAGCTCGAAACTCGCTCTAGTACCACTGTTAGGAAATCTACGCGGAAACGCAGCGGAATTCAAAAATTTATATTCTATCGACCCGGCCAAGACCGACTTCGTTTAAGCAATAAACAAATAAGCTAAAGACGGTGGTTACCTTGCTTGATCTATAAGATCAACGCTTTGACCGTCTAAGAGAGTAGCTCTGCATGATGAGCCACCCAAGTGTTCGGTCTCTACCGCTAGTCCACACGAGCGACCGCCGGAATCCCATCATGGATTGCTATTGGAAAACTCGGTTTCTAGACCGGCCTTTTTATCCTCTCTCCAACTCTCTATAGTATGCTTCTATTTTTACACAAGAACTATTAGTTCTTGGAATTGTGTTGTATGAAAAGAGCTTGACACCCACTTCCTTTATATGTAAGAAGTGGCGCCCAAGAAGGTGTGTAGGAGAGAAAACATTTTCCCAATAAAATAAGGAAAATATAATTGATTGATTTATCTCATTTATTACAATATCTCATATTAAATAAAATCTAAATATTACCAATATCTTATATTGAATATTTCAAGATATTGTCAATATCTTATATTATTATATTTATCTTATTACCATAAATCATCAATTCTGGCATTAGTATATATCATATATAAATAGTACACATATAAATCCATAAATATATATAACTAATGAAATTGTGCACATGTACATCCAATGTACAGCACACACACTTTCATTTATATTATATTATATTATATATATATATATATATATATATATATATATATATATATATATATATATATATATATATATCTTATATTAATATTTGGTAATATTATTAATTAAATTGCACAATCCAAGTGTATCTTATACTCTTCAATATTGCGCCACCTTTAGTCAATAAATTGGCATCCGAAATATTCTTTTAATTAATATAATACTATTAATATCTTGTATTTAATTTATTCATAATAAATAAATACCACCATATTAATTTACCACTATAACCTTTATAGTACGAGATAAACTTTCCTTATTTGGTCATCAACTATAACCACATTTTAATCCGGCTTGATGTTCTTATGTGTATGACCCGATAGGCTTCCGAATATGTTGGCCGTAGACACAAAGTGTAAATTACGAAAATGTCCTTCATACCTAACGATCACGGGATAACGTCTAGCAACACACCGTGACCCCCAATCATCGGAAGAGTCAAATGCAATGACTACTACCTTTCATGTGAAACAGTTACCGTATAACTTACAATCCTATCGCTGTAATAATATCCATACGATCGTATCTCGAGTGTCGATACATTAACGATCATACCTTATAATCTGGATATCATGCTCTCTCGAAGTAACTCATTTACTCCCACTTTGCAAAGATTCACGAGAGCTAGACATTCCTTATAAGAAGGCCATTTCGGATATTCGATCCCAATCATAGGATACGCGATTCCCGGACGACCAATCATGTATACTCTACATACTTCAATATCACACCCAATCACTACCGCATGATCGCCCCGTGGCTAGGGGAAACCTCAATAGTGTTAAAGCATGACAATCCACACCGTGATGCCATGAAGACTCCGGTCTGAAGGATAATTACACAACCGCCACATAGTGTGACACTTAATGTAAGTGGGTCGATCCCAACGTCGCGCATTCTCTAATACACGCCCACGCATACCCAAGTGTCTCTACACTTCGATGAGACGAGATCTATCCTTGCCTTTAAAGATAGAAGACATCTAATACGTGCTAGCCTGTTTATACTATCAATGCCTTGTTTAATAGTACATCAGCTTAGAGACATTTAAGTATCAAACTTATTAAAGTGATTAGAGATCTCATCAACCATGATCGCCTATCATGGTTTCTCTATCACAGTTTAATACTAAGGACGTTATCATATAACAATTCATAATTGGTTCTTTAAAAGAACAAATATATGACAACATAAAAGCCATTTAATATATGTATAAACATAAAGAAATAGTAGAAATGATCCGACCCGGTCGGATCCGGTCCAACCCGATTGGGTTTAGGACACTATTCCAACAATAGGAATAAGGATTCCTACAATCAAGCTAGAACTTTGAAATAAGCAGAATGAATCTGGTGATAAATTGTTGAGACTTGATGAGAAAGCTGTAGGATTTGCTTCTTTGACTCAATTATTTGTTTGGGCATTGATAGGAATAAGCCAATGGAAGCTTTGAAGACAACTCTAGAAGGATCACCTCCAAAAACTAAATATGAAAGATGCAAGGTTATTCAAACTTGATATGGTTATGCTTGTGGCTACTTGATTTACAGTGTGATCTTTTTTCTCTTTCTTGTAATGGAGGAGCACAGCTTTGGTGGTGTTCACCATATTTTCCATCTGGCAGCTCGTTTCAGAAGAGATCTAAACTTTGGATGATATTTTATTTTTTCCTTTCCTTTATTGGGTAATGATCCGGACACAACCGTTGTGACACAACGAGTGTCACATCGTGTATCAACACCGTTGATCATGATTTAATAATATCAATTAGTTTAACATGCATCACTTTGAAACAAAGAAAGAAAAGCTATACGTTGATGGTGGGTTTGTGTATGATTTAGAATAAAATTGATGCGGTGATATTGATGTCACTGCATTTACAGTTAGAGAATTGATGCAATGACATTGATGTCACTGCATATACAATTTCAAAAAAAAAATGGTAACTTTGTAAAATAAGTGTAGTGTCATTCACATTAGGGTGTAATCGATCCGAGTCGAGTCGATACTCCCTAAGCTCAAGCTCGAATCGACTAAAAAAGTTCGGGCTTGATTGAGCCATAAAAAGGCAACATCGAACTCGACTGGCTAAGTACTCGATATAGCTCGACGCGGCTCATAAGCTTGATTTCCCCTGAAAAATCTTCCTAATTTCGGGACAAAAAGTTCAACAAAAATGTTGATGTCACTGCATATTTGATTGCCGATGTTACTACATAAATTGTTGATATCATTCATATATAATTGCTGATGTCACTGCATAAAATGTTGATGTCACTGCATATTTGATTGCCGATGTCACTGCATAAAATGTTGATATTATTGCATATATGATTGCCGATGTCACTACATGTGCTTTATTATTTGAGTCCATATCTTTTACTTACAATGAAATAGTCCATTTTTGCATTTTTCTCCTTGAATATTGATTCCAATTCAATCAATGTTTCTCACTTGTGTGTCATTCTTTTGAATATGATATTTTATTTTTTCCTTTATTTTTTTAGTAATGATCCGGATAAAACCGTTGTGATATAACGAGTGTCACATCGTGTATCGACACCGTTGATCATGATGTAATAATCATCAATTAGTTTAACATGCATCACCTTGAAACAAAGAAAGAAAAGCTATACGTTGATGGTGAGTTTGTGTATGATTTGGGCGGTGATATTGATGTCACTGCATTTACAGTTAGAGAATTGATGCAGTGACATCGATGTCACTGCATATACAATTTACAAAGTTTTTGTTTTTGCAATTTGGGTGTTGATTTCACTTCATAAAATATTGGTGTTATTTCATAAAGTGTCATTTCATAAAATGAGATATCAAAATAAAGAGGACGAAAAAATATGAATCATAGTGAAAGAATTATATTGATCGGAGTTTTATATCAAAAGATATAGCCGTTTGAAGTCGAATTTATAAAGAAAAAATCGATTTTCTGAAATTAATTCGGAAAAATATCAAATGAGATATCAAAATAAAGAGGACGAAAAAATATGAATTGTTGATCGGAGTTTTATATAAAAAAAAATATAGCCGTTTGAAGTCGAATTTATAAAGAAAAAATCGATATTCTGAAATTAAGTCAGAAAAAGATCAAATGTCATCGTGGTGTCCCATCATCAAATGTCACTGTATCAATGGTGGTTACTGCATATCTGATTGCCGATGTCACTGCATATCTGATTGCCGATGTCACTGCATAAATTGTTGATGTTATGCATATATGATTGCCGTTGTCACTAATAAAAATATGAATTAAGGTGAAAGATTTATGTTGATCGTAGTTTTATATCAAAAGATATAGCCATTTGAATTCGATTTTATGAAGAAAATGAATTTATGAAATTAAGTCGTAAAAATATCAAATGTCATAACGGTGTTGCTTTATCCAATGTCATTGCATCCCGGTGATCACTGCATCCTGATGGTCTCTGCATCGAGGGTGGCCACTTCATCGCGGTGTCTCTGCATCAGGGGTGGCCACTGCATCGCGGTGTCACTTCATCGCGATGTCTCTGCATATATGATTGCCGATATCACTACATATATTGTTGACATCATTCATATATGATTGCCGATATCACTGCATAAATTGTTGATGTCACGCATATATGATTGCCGATGTCAGTGCATAAAATGTTGATATCACTGATATATGATTGTCGATGTCACTGCATAAAAATATGAATTAAAGTGAAAGATTTATGTTGATCGTAGTTTTATATCAAAAGATATAGCCATTTGAAGTCGATTTTATGTAGAAAAGAAATCGATTTTATGAAATTAAGTCGGAAAATATCAAATGTCATCACGGTGTTGCTTCATCAAATGTCACTGCATCCCGATGGTCTCTACATTGCGGTGTCTCTGCATCGGGGGTGGCCACTTCATCGCGGTGTCTCTGCATCGGGGGTGGCCACTGCATCGCGGTGTCACTTCATCGTGATGTCTCTGAATATATGATTGCCGATGTCACTACATAAATTGTTGATGCCATTCATATATGATTGCTGATGTCACTGCATAAAATGTTGATGTCACTGCATATCTTATTTCCGATGTCACTGCATAAATTGTTGATGTCATATATATGATTGCCGATGTCACTGCATAAAATGTTGATATCACTTCATATATGAATGCCAATATCACTGCATAAAAATATGAATTAAGGTGATAGATTTATGTTGATTGTAGTTTTATATCAAAAGATATAGTCATTTGAAGTCAATTTTATGAAGAAAAGAATTCGATTTCATGAAATTAAGTCGGAAAAATATCAAATGTCATCACGGTGTTGCTTCATCAAATGTCACTGCATCCCGGTGATCACTGCATCCCGATAGGTCCAGTCTGATGAGCAAAAATCAAATGTCACTGCATAAATCGTTGCAAATGTTCTTGTCACTGCATCGCGGTGATCACTACATCCGGGATGGTCAATGCGTCACGGTGGTCACGGCTCGCGGTGGTCAATGCGTTACGGTGGTCACACCATCTCGGTGGTCAATACAGCGGGGCCCATGCCATTGCGTTGGTCAATGCATCGGTAAAATAAAAAAATCAACGCCTGCTATTATAAAAAAAAAAATTAAAAAAATTTCAGCGATGTACATCTGGAGAGAATTGTGTGTTCATCCCCAGCAGCTATTGATTTTTTTTTTGTTAGAAGATGCGTTGATGCATGTTTTTTATATTTTTTATATATAATTTATCAAGAGTATTTGAGTCTATGTACCTAATTTTTATCCTTATAACTAAGTGTTTGTTTTAAATGTTTTTTACATAATTAAATCCAATATATGTCATTTTCAATAATTGTCTTTTTTTAATCACTTTTGATCACCCAAATGCATAGTTTACCTCAACCTTGACCACAAAATTTTGGGCACCTGCTTGTACGGATTGCTCTTTTTATAATACAATTAAAATAAATAATTAAAAAAACTCTCAAAAAAATACAATAAAAAACACATGTTATGGTCGTATTATTACTAAAAGTTGTCGAAACCTTTGACTATATAAAGATGATCGTTGACTTATTCAACTCTTTGTAATCATGTACTCTGATATATAGTTTGAATGAAAACATATGATGATCGATACTATTATTTCCAACTACATCTAAATAATAGTACATGTTTTTCCGCGTCATAAATGTCTTGTTTAATACTCCACGTTCTGTTGGCTAAAAAAAGGTTGTAGTTAGTAGGAAGCGTTTTTCGGGGCTCGTGTTTCCTTTTGAACGTAATTTTAGCTTGTTCGACGGATATTAATTAATAGATCGGCTTTTCTCCTCAAAAAAAAATAAAATTACTCCACGTTCTTTTTAACTGTCGTAGAGCACAATTTTACAGAAAAAGAAAATACTTAACGTGTCTGAAATAGTGTGTACATAAAAATTAATATTCATTCCTTATGCATGAAAAGTTGTATCAAAATTTGAGTTATTGAAATGAATGGTAAAGAAGGAAAAAAATAAATAAATACTGTATTGATAATGTAAAATTACAGATAAATAAAAACAAAATAAATCGTGAAAAGTAACGGTTAAAACGGAGGGAATGAGATCATCTGTCCAATTTGTGTGTCTAATTTCAGTGTTTAAATAAAAACAACGTTGTTTATGTGTATTTTATTTCTTGAAGAAAATAAAATAAAAACAGAAAACCAAAACCAAAAAATAAAACACACATGAAATGACGTCGTTTTTACTTAAACACCGAAATTAGACACACAAATTGGACAGATGATCTCATCCCAAAACGGAGGGAGTACAATTTAATTAGTTGTGGCATCATATAGAACCGTATCTTTCTATAAACAAAACCCTAAACTTTACAATGAACCGTACTAGGGCCAAAAACAAGAAAACTACAACAGCAATAATAATTATTATAATTATAAAAAGGACACAAAGAAAATACTAGTTATCTCAAGCTACACGCAATTCTCGGGTTCTTTAAAGAGCATACAACTAAATGTAATTCTCGTGCTTTTTGAATATTATACGAAATGAAGACAATAATAGGAGCTAGAATATTATCGCCGTGCATGATGATTCATGATTCTCCTATTTACAACAATATCATATTCTCATAGTGATTTTCCGAACGAGAAATCTAAACAAATGAATATTATCTTCAATATAGAAGTCAAAAGCAAGACAAGGAAACTATATAAATATACAAAACAAGGAAACTATATATTATATATATGCACAAAAAAAGGACACAAGAAAAATACTAGCTATTTAAAGTTAAACGCAATCCTCGTGATTTTTATGCAACACGCAGTTGAACGCAATTATCGTGCTCTATGAACATGCATGATGCATCCAAACAAACTTCTCGTGCTATCTGTGTTGAAACCAAAAATCAAGAAATTCAAATTCAAGATAAAGAACTTCCAGGCACGATTGGAAAAAGGGATAAACTTGATATTACAAGAGATAAAGAAGGGAAGCAGATTACCTTGCAAGAGCAAAGAGTCCCACGGTTCTGCACTTCATCCAATTCGAATCTTTGAAGAGTCCTGTTTGAAGAATTAGATAGACTTGAGTTTATTTGAAATTTTTGTAATTAAAGTTGATCTGAAAAACCTAATTACGGGTTGTATAAATTGGGGCATTGCCCAACATAATAAACAAGAAAAAGTTTCTCCCTTTATTGTTTTTTTTTATAATTTCTTCATGGTATCAGAGATATAATTCGTGCCTATTTTTTTTCATATCTGTGATCAGCTCTTTCCTCTCCAAACATGGTGAAAGAATCAGCGCTCACAATACAACAGTTCCATCAATGTGCTAGCTAAATATCTATTAAGCTAAACCTCACAAATTACCTCCTGTATGCGTTCCCTGTGTCATTCCACGATCAAAAGTCTTGGAGTACACCATCACATTACATCAGCCACTAAACCTGCAGAAAAGACCAAAAATGGAGATGGAGAAGAAGTTGACAACCCAGAATTCCCTGTCTGGACCATCAATGATGGATTGCTTGTATCTTGGCTCCTAGGCACTATGATAGTGAGCATGGTTTATGAAGAGGACTCAACCGCTTAACAGATCTGGAAGGCCCTTGATGAACAACTGCTTCCTCATACAGTGGAGAAAGAAGGTAATCTAAAAAATATGTTGATGGGTCTGAAAAAAGGAACCAAGACAGTGGAAGAATATTTAAAGGAGTTTAAGGCTATCTGTGATAACCTAGCTGCCATAAAGAAGCCAATTTCTGATCTAGATAAGGTTTTTCAATTCTCTCATGGTCTAGGTAATGAGTATATGAATTTTAGGACTGCTATGCTTACAAAACCCCCTTACCCCTCTTTTAGTCAACTAATCATGGCTTTGCAAGGGTATGATCAAACCATTAAAGCACAGCAGGTGATTTTCACTTTAATCACTAAATCCTACCGCAAGCGCACGGCTTATCGAGTAGTACTTAGGATGTCGATCCCACAGGGACTTGGGGCAATCACCGAATAGTTATCAATTTATATTAGCTAAACTAATGAAATTTTGGTGTTTTAAGATATAAGATAACTAAAAACTAAGGTCCTATTTAAATCTCAACACAAGTCCAAGAAAATGCTGAAATCAAATTGGAAGAACTTCTAGGACGTCGGATTACCACGGTAACAAATATATGACTTTTACAACGACATTTCCATTTACTATGAATTTTTACTTATGTTGACGAATAATCAAAAGTGATTAACAATATTCTTTCAAACTACTATTAATCGTGCCTAAATTAATATTAAATCCGATTTCTCGCTCATTAACTTAATCTAGACCCATTAAAACATCATTATTCATATTGCCACAAGAAATTTCAATTAACTTTCGCTCTCATGAATTTTCTTGATTGAAATTAGGGTTCTAACCTATCAACTAAACTTCACCTTCCAGTACATCACCTAATTGATAATAAATTCTTCATATAAACCTATGGAAATTCATCTTACGATCCATCAATTCATAAATTCATACGAAATAGCACACCAAAATCAATACAAAACATATCAATTCATAATAATAGGAAAGATCAAATCTTTAACTCATATATTCATTTATCGGGCTCTCCTAATCCTAGAAAATTAAATCTACTCGCGCATAATCAAAGAGATCACAAAAATCATGGATTTAGGCATTGTGAAACGTAACGATAAAATAAAAGGAAGAAAATTAAGAGAAAGGAAATAGAATTGTCTCACAAATATCATAAAACCAAGAAATTCACGATCCGTTCTTCGTTCTTGAGCCCTAAGCAAAAATCTTGTTCTTCAAAAGTTGAGGGAAAATAATAGATGGGATTGGGAGTGCAAATCACGCCTAATGGAATGAATATGGCGTCTATGATGATTTCTTTTATTTAAGGAAATCATTTTAGGATAAATAGGAATTTTCCTTAATTCAAATTGTGTAATTTATCTCCTAAAATAAAATCCCTAAAAATATGAAGATAATGGCGCAATATTCCTTATTTTTGCTCTCTTTTTTCACGCCAATCTCTTGAAATCACGTTGGGAATTATCTCCACCAATCAGAACATTTTGTTGGCCTGTAGAAAATCTGGATAGTTTTTTCATTTTTTCACACCCTGTTCCATTCTTTCACACCTGGGTGTGATTCTTCTTGCCTTCATTACTTTGACTCCATTTTAGCTCATTTTCATTGCCTTTTATGCTCGGATTCATCATATCAGTAAAATATCAAAGCCACAGCAGTAATCTAGCCCAAAAAGGCAGTTTATCATACGAATATCAAAAAATAGGCATTAAAACAGGCCAAAATGATCCAAGAATAACCACATATGGTGGACTTATCAGCAGGCTGAGCAAAAGGAGATTCTAAACCAGACTCAAGCCTTCCTCTCCCAAAGAGGAAGAGGAAGAGGAAGAGGAAGAAGAAGAAGAGGTGGTGGTAGAGCCCAGTTTAATTCAAGGGGCCGTGAATTTGCACCAGCAGGCTGATCTGGTGACAACAACCATTCACAACAGCAAGGCAACCCTAAGGGATCATAAGCCAAACCTGATGGTCAGTCCATAACTCAAAATTCAGACAACGCAGACCTACATGCCAAATCTGTGGAAGAGTCAACCACACAGCTCTGCTGGTACAGGTTTGACTATGCATATCAGTCTGAAGAAGTACCTAAGGCACTTGCTGCAATGCATCTATCAGAGCCCCAGGATACCAGCTTTTATGCAGACACAGGTGCTACTACACATATGACTAATGATGAAGGTAATCTTTTTACAAAAAGTGCATATAATGGATATGATAAAATATATGTAGGAAATGGAAATAAACTGGATATTAGTAACACTGGTGATGCATATGTTGGTAACCTGAAATTAAAGGATGTTCTGGTTGTCCCTGCTTTAACAAAAAATCTTATGTCCGTTGGTAAATTTACTTCAGATAACCAGTGTAGCTTTGAATTTACTGATAATGGTTTTGTGATTAAGGACAAAGAGCATAAGATAGTGGCACAAGGACATAAGAAAGGAAGGTTATATGCAGTCAATGAAGGCATACAGGAAGCATTAAGTGCAATAAGGACAGGGAAGGCACCAGCAACACTTTGGCACCAAAGGCTGGGGCATCCACATGCCAATTCTATTTCTGTTTTGAATAAAAAGGATCTGATTAATGTCAGTAGTTGGAGTTTAAAACCTAATGTTTGTGTTAGTTGCCAGATGGGAAAAAGTTGTAGACTTCCTTTTGATAAAAGTAATAAAAAATCTGTGATGCCTTTGGAAAAAATACACTGTGATTTATGGGGGCCTGCTCCTATTGCTTCTAATCAAGGATATCAGTACTATTCATTATTTGTTGATGATTTTTCCCGCTTTACTTGGTTGTATCCCCTTAAGAAAAAGTCTGATTTCTTCCAATGCTTCCTTAGATTTCAAAAGTTAGTGGAAAGACAATTTAATCATAAAATCAAAACCTTCCAGTGTGATAGGGGAGGAGAGTTCAAGTTAACTGAGTTCCTTAATCATTTAACCAACCATGGCATAAACTTACAGGTTTCATGTCCCCATACCCCTGAACAAAATGGGGTAGCTGAAAGGAAACATAGACATGTGGTTGAAACTGGATTCACCCTCATGTTTCATCTTTTGCCATGCCACAACACTTATGGGTAGAGGCATTTCTAATCTGCAGCTTTACTCTAATCAATAGATCGCCATCATCGGTATTGAAGGGTGAAACTCCCTATCATTGCTTGTTTCGGACATAGATCCTGACTACAAGGGATTGAGGACTTTTGGATGTCAATGTTTTCCAACACTCAGACATCATGGACAATCTAAATTTGCCAAGAGAAGTGTCCCTTGTGTCTTCCTAGGGTACATCCCATCTCACAAGGGATACAGGTGCTTTGATCCCCAAACCAAAAGGGTTTATATTTCAAGGCATATAGTTTTTGATGAGGACTGTTTTCTTTTGCTTCCTACTGTGCGGTATCCACAACCATGCCCGAATATGTGCAATATCCAACTACTGATGAGTGGACATCAGCAAAGACTAATACAACCACAGTGCCAGGTGCAGATCAGACTACACCTAGTCTAAACTGCTGTTCGGATGCCAGTACACCTATATTGGAGGACACGCAGATCCGTGGATCGCACCCTGCAGATGAAGTAGAACTCTCTTTTTTGAACAAGAATTTACATCAGACCTAGATCCACCTGATCAGGATGCAGTAGATATGCCAACCCATGAATCAGTAGAAACAGAAGAAGATATGCCAGAACCAGAGGTGATATCACCAAGACCTGTCAGAGACAGAAGGCCCCCATCATATTTACAATACTATGCCATATCCACAGTACATCCTACTATAGTCCCTGAACCTAAAACCGCATCAAGACAGCTTTGAAACATCCTGAATGGATTCAAGCTATGAGGGAGGAATTACAAGCCTTAGACACAAATCACACTTGGATTCTGGTTCCTAGACCACCTACTGCAAATATCATTGGTTCAAGGTGGGTGTACAAAGTAAAAACCAAGGAGGATGGCAGTCTTGAAAGATATAAGGCAAGGTTGGTAGCTCAAGGCTACACACAGCAACCTGGAGTGGATTATGAAGAAACTTTCAGCCCTGTGATTAAGCAAACAACCATCAGATTAGTCCTCTCTTTGGCTATCTCACATGGCTGGATCCTCAAACAACTAGATGTCAAGAATGCCTTTCTGCATGGCCATTTGAAAGAAGTGGTGTATATGGAACAACCACCTGGTTTCAAAGATGCCAAATAGCCAAATCATGTGTGTCTACTTAAAAGATCACTCTATGGACTCAAACAAGCCCCTAGGGCTTGGTTTGACAGGCTATCTCAGTGCCTTCTTCAGCTAAACTTCTGTTGCAGCAAATCTGATTCTTCTATGTTTGTGTTTAAAGACTACTATGTTCTTGTTATTCTACTAATCTATGTGGATGATATAATCATTACAGGGAATAGCTCAGATTTTATTCAGCAACTGATTCACAAACTTGGACAAGAATTTGCACTCAAAGACTTAGGGTCTCTCAGGTATTTCTTGGGAGTGGAGGTTAAACCTACCAACACTGGCCCGTTCCTAACACAGCAAATATATGCAAATGCACTATTGACAAGAACACAAATGATAGATTGTTGTGCAATAGCCACACCTTTAGCACTTAAGGTCCAACATAAGCCATCTGATTATGATCCTTTTGTTGCTTTCACCTACAGGAGCATAGTTGGGGCACTTCAGTACCTCACTTTTACTAGGCCTGACATAACTCATGCTGTAAACAAGGTCTGCCAGCACTTTGATCATCCTACAGTGGGAGACTTTAAAGAAGTAAAAAGGATTTTGAGGTTTGTTAAGGGCACTACAAGTCATGGTCTACATTACTTATCTAGAAGTCCATCAACCCTTTATGCATTCAGTGATGCTGATTGGGCAGGGTGTCCTACCACTAGGAGAAGTACTAGTGGATTCTGCGTGTTTCTTGGAGCAAATTGCATTTCCTGGAGCTCGAAAAAACAGGCTACTGTTTCCAGATCCAGCTCTGAGGCTGAGTATAGGTCTATGGCCTCAACCACAGCAGAACTTGTTTGGATCACACATTTGCTAAGGATATATCGATTTTTACTGACCCACCTCGGTTGTTATGTGATAATCTAAGTGCTCTCAGTCTCACCATCAATCCTATGTTCCACTCCCGTACCAAGCATTTCGAATTGGATTACCATTTTGTTAGAGAAAAAGTGGCGGTTCGACAATTGGTCACTAAGTATGTCCCCTCTCACTCTCAGCTCGCAGATGTGTTTACTAAACCGTTGCCTCGCGCTCAATTTGAATTTATCACACGCAATCTGCGTGTTCACTCCCTTTCACACGCCAGATTGAGGGAGGATGTTGAAACCAAAAATCAAGAAATTCAAATTCAAGATAAAGAACTTCCAGGCACGATTGGAAAAAGGGATAAACTTGATATTACAAGAGATAAAGAAGGGAAGCAGATTACCTTGCAAGAGCAAAGAGTCCCACGGTTCTGCACTTCATCCAATTCGAATCTTTGAAGAGTCCTGTTTGAAGAATTAGATAGACTTGAGTTTATTTGAAATTTTTGTAATTAAAGTTGATCTGAAAAACCTAATTACGGGTTGTATAAATTGGGGTATTGCCCAACATAATAAACAAGAAAAAGTTTCTCCCTTTATTGTTTTTTTTTTTTATAATTTCTTCAATCTGAACATCATGTTATATGAAAACAATAACATGACAGAAGGCTGAAATTACACTTCCAAAAAAAAGACTTCTCGTGACAAAAAAATTCGTCGCGAAATGTGCTGATTTTCGCCAGCAAAGGTTTTCGTGACAAAATATTTTTGTCGCGGCGTTTGTTGCGTAAGCATGTCGGTAAAGGTATCTATTGTGACAATCAGAGTATTAGTCACCAAACAAGTTCAGTCGCGACGAATCTCATACTTTTGTCACCAAAGCTTTTCATGACAAACCTCTACGCTTCTCACCAGACGGTTTTCCGTGTGACAAATTTTTTTTCACAAAATAATGAACATTTTATCACTAATTCAGTGTTGTTGTCACCAAAGGGTATAAACACATTTTTACAAGATCGGTTAATATTGACAAAGGCTTTTGTCACTAGAAGGTATATTTTACTACTAATAATAATATTAATTAGATAGTAATATTTACTGTACCAATAATAATAATAATAATAAATTTTTTTTGTTGAGGAAATAATAATATTTATTATACCAATAAAATAATAATAATAATTATTATTATTATTATTATTATTATTAATGAGAATTATAGTATTCATAATCTAAAGATACCCTATAAAAAATAAAAACTTAATATACACACGATAAGCTATTAATAATTTATTAACCACCATTTTAAAGTATAAAAAAGTTTACCTCCACTCTAAAAATTCAAAAAATACCTAAAAGAAATTTATATAAATTAGCACTACACAGTATATCTAATTCATTAATTTGTGCAACAAGGCAATATCATTTTCTGGCTTGTGTTCATAAAAATAGTAAGCAAAAGAATATTAGGAAATTCTACTGCACCCTTCCCACAAATATATATATATTTCAAGAATAGACTTTGAATCATTACATGATCGTTTCCACCAAGTCACACATCTTTTGCTTTCCAGAAGAGCGAGGAGGTGGTACTGGGGCCAAGGTAGCTTAATCCTATCTGTTACATAGTGTACATTAGTCGATACATTAGGGACTCACGAATTTCTTGCAGGTACTACCTAACATAGACTTTGAATCATTACATGCTCGTTCCCACCAGGTCACACATCTTTTGCTTTCCAGAAGAGCGAGGAGGTGGTACTGGGGCCAAGGTAGCTTAATCCTATCTGTTACATAGTGTACATTAGTCGATACATTAGGGACTCACGAATTTCTTGCAAGATAAGTAGTCAGCCTGTGTGTTCTTCTCAAACAACTTTTAAAGGATCAAATTTGTGGGCTCAAGATTGTCTAGCTGGCTCAAAAGTCATCCAAATGTTCTCGCTTCCCTTAACTTTAGAATATTGTAGCTAAAGTAAGAAATGCACTTTATCTCGCACTCTCGAGGCTTGTTAAGGATAAGCAACAAATATCTACTACACCTTACAATGGGCAAATGCAAGTGGGCTTCATTATCTACCTTTATTTTGGATGTTTTCTGTTAGTTATTTCCTCATATTGTTAGGCGTGTTCGATTAGTGGAAATTTGCTATACTCACGCTATTTGTTCTCCTATATGCCATTTCTTGTAACGACTTTTCATCGCTTTGGCATATTATTTCTCTTTCATTACATAAATCAGTTCTCGTGTTACCTTGTCAGATTGAGCCCCTGTATTTTGCATTGGATTAATATTTGTATAAATACATATCTATGTATTTTGTGTTAGGAAAAATGAATTCACATTTTGAATGTGTTCTACTAAATATTAGTTCAGGCCTGTCTAAATGTTTATTGTTACATGCTTTGAAGTTGAAATGCAAACCACATTTTTTTTTATCTTACAATCTTATAATCTATTCAAAGAAATTAAATTTCGAGACAACGTAGCAGTAAACTGCCCATTGCTATTTCATGGTTTGTGTGAAATAGTGCTTAGAGTTGATAATATGATGTTTATTACTTAAGGCAACACCGAATCAGAGATCAAAGCCACTGCTGGGGTCTAAGAATGAATGAATGATGGAGCAAAATTTGGGCTCTACAAGCTGTTGTGTCATGTGCATAAAGGTATTTTGGTGTCAAAACACAAGCTTTTGTCATGTATATTTGATTTACTCATGTTGTACAGATAGATTCCTTGGTTTGAGTTGGTTTGTGAATGTGTTTGTACAATGTAAGTACACAGTTGTGGCTAAACCTAATCTTTTTTATTAGTGAAGTTAACACGGAGATACAGATATGTCTGATTGTCAACACGGGGATTTCACAGGTATTTAAAATCTTGGAATATCTGTAGAATTTCTTTTTTTCATAACGCCATTAATATAAGCGTTTCATTTTGTTACTTATAGCTCTTGTATCTCAGGTTTCTAATTATACCAAGGAGATTGAGGAACTGACGCATGTGACAAACCAAGAATTTATTGCTTCCCTCGGAAGGTTTGGCTAGTAAATCCTCTTATCCTTTGTCACTTTGGCCTGTATATTATTGCTAGAGTTGGGGTTAGTTATCGTTTCATATTTTATATATCTTAACTATACATTTCTGAAAATATTGTGTATATGGCTGAAAGTATTTGTAGTTCTTTCAGAACTAAGTGTCCTTGTTTGCTCTGTTGTTAAGAGTAATCAATCTAATTTGCTCTTTGTTTTTCAGTCTAAAACAGAACTAAGTCTAGTATGCCTTGCTACTTGCACAGTTTGCATCATCTTGATATGAGTTACCTGACGTGATTGTTGCCTGCTAAGTTGGTCATGTCTTTAAGAGTCTGATTTGCAATATGTAGTGCTCATGATATCAGCCTTGTTGTGTTCAGCCTGGTGTTTGCTTAACCAGCATTTAGTGATAAGTTCTTAGCATAGTATGACTCTTGATAAGCCTTTTGAGTTTTCCTTATAGATGTCTCAGATGACCCTGTTTCGATTCAACGAAGGGAGAAGGTGAAAAAATGCCATGGCTATCCTTTTCATGGCAAAGTGATACGTTTTGGTGAAAAACGCCATGGTTCATTCTTATAATCTTATAATATGTCTCTTTATAAGCATGATACTTGTTTTAGGTTCAGTTTTCTTAATACTAAATGGATGTACCTTTAATGCATGGATTAGTATACAATCTAATTCAGCTTGGTTTTTGTGGGTTGTTGCCAAACTAAAATAATTTCTGTTTTGCTTTACAGAATGCTGCGTCACAAGCTGAATTTTGGTTTACAGTTACGATTTGTCGCTGCCTCTACACAGTAGGTCTTTTGCTATGCAATGTTTTGTCCTCAGGCATGTGCAACTGCAATGTTTTGTACATATATTTCTTATTACTTACGAATAAGATTTGCAGAACGAAGCTCTAACTGTTCCAAATTTCATTGTCACTATCACTGGCTCTAGTGACAGTTTTCAGGTGTTCATTTTAGGTTGTTTTAGCTTCCATGGCCAGTTTGGGTTTTGGACAAGAAATATTTGAATATGAGCAATACCTAAATTTTTAAATTTTTACTTTAGTTTGTATGCTACTTACTTCACTTTTACTTTTATTTTGTAGTTTATGAGCATATGTGAATCAAGCAATGCGGTGATGTGTTGATGTTCATATTGGAATTATAAGCATAATGTTTGACCGGAGGAATAGAGATCAAATCGGGATGACAGAATCAACCAGGTAATCTGGTCCCCTTCCAAATTGTGCTTACCTTGATGATTTTCACCTTTGAATTAGTATCTCAATCAAAACGGTCCGATATATACTGCATATTATAACTTATTTAGTATGATGGAAGTACATGATGGGACTAGATTTGATTTGCTGATAGGATCTCATAAATAAAAGAAACTACCCAGTGATACCAAAAGTGATTTCCTTACATTTACCGATGCCGTAAAAATACCCAAAAACAGCTAGAAATCTCAAACACACAAACTACTAATATTGACTCTAAATCTTAAGCTGCAAAAACTCAGCTATACACTTGCAACTGACTATCACAGATTCAATAAACTCAACTATACACTTTTGATCTAAACAAAGATATGAAAGTTACCTAAATTGAAAACACCAAAAGAGTACACTTGAATTTTGAGTTTTCAACGCGTGTTTGAAAATTATGTAACAGAACAAACTCAAATCATAGTAATCAATACCAAATTCACATAAACCAAAACCCAAAATTAGTTCCATATATGAAATATTAGTTTCTAATCACAGTAGGTGTTTAGAGGAACACCTATAGTTGAGCCAATGAAGTGGAAATAGATGCACCAATGAAGCCTTCCCGAGTCTCGCTAAAAAACTTGATCAAAGGAGTTTTTTTTTTGTTTTTGAATCCAGAAAAATAAGTAGCAATGTAATACTTAAAAAACAAAACAAAAAAAACCTGCAATGCGCTCTCGATTCAATTCAATTCCTGACTGCACAAGAGCATCCTACAGAAGCTGCAACTTAACAACTTAACATCAATATCCTATACATTTGTGAATTATTTGACAAGCATTTTCTGACACTACAAACAAAGGTCTTAATAAAGAATAAGGTCCAGCAAGCAGCAAAATTCAAAATCAGAAGCCCAGAATCAAAGAATAAACGACAGCAAGAAAACCGGCCCAAGTCAAAATAAAGCCCAAGACATTGAACCTGGAACAATCGGCGATCAGAAGCATAGACTATCCAATCTCAAACATATTTGAAGTTTGATTTAATATGTTTATCTTCTAAAAATGTAATTGACCTAGAATCACAGTAGTATAAAAGAACAGCACCAGCTTTACATGTAACAATCCATGAATTGAATAAAAGAAGTGTTCTTCATTATTTCGTTTTTCAGTTTTTCTCAGGTCTAATGCTCATTTAACCAAACAAATACGATCCAGAAAACAACTTTAAAAAAAGGAAGTAACATGACAGAGGAAATGAAAATACATTTTGGAAAGCTTGTTAGGAGCGCCGCCGGTGACCCGAGAAGAGCAAGCTCTGCCTTCAGATCATTAATCTGCGCCAGCAACTCAGCCTTTGATTTGTTCCACAGCTCATGAACCTTGATTCTCGCTACACCAATCAACAGAACAAGCAAAATCCGGTAAAATTAATTTCTTCAAAAATCCTGAATCCGATTCAATATAAAATCGGAAATGGAAACCAATAAAAGTGATCGACGATGAACCGATTAGGAAGAATCACGAAACGACTTCCTAATTACTATGAGGATACAGAAAACCACGAAGCATTCCATTTGGAATTAAGAAATTACCTAAGTATCAGTTGTGCGAACAATCAAACCACAACAAATTTGCTGAAAACGCGCAATCTGCTTTCTTAAAAAATTTGTTGAAATCGCGCAATCAGAAATGGAAACCGAGTAAATGATCGAAGATGAACTGAAAATTGAAACCAGGATTACGAAGAGGCGGGATTCATTGAACGAGGAGGAACGGGGATTGAGGTCGCAGAATAGAAATAGGGTTTTGTGGTAGTAGGTAAAAGGTTGTAATGGCTGGGCCAAAACGGGGCCGACTGTTATATAGGCATCGAATTGATTTCATATTTTGCAATGTAAAAAATTCAAATCGAGTCGAATATTAAGATATCGAGTCGAGCAATATTTAAATTTTACAAACAAGAATTAGCGTATGAACTTAAAATAACTATCGAGACTATTCGGTCTCGAACCTCATCGAACCGAACTCAAACCGATCACGGACCCATTTAGTTCATTTATATCCCTAATCGTGACAAAATAATTGTTATGTAAATCATTATGGATTTCATAAAAAAATGTTGTCACTAAAGCCTTGTAACAAGTTTGTCGGGCATCACACAAGTGAAAGCCTATCTTACCCATCAAGTTTTTCGTAACAACATTTTTTTTTCTCACTAATTAGTACACACATTTTCGTGACAAAATAAACCATTGTCACTAGCTAGAAGCATCCCTTTGGTGACTAAACTCCTCTTTGTCACCAGAGATTTGTCACCAAAAAAATCTTTTTTTTGGTAGATCAAACCTTATCCCCGTGATGGTTCTCGTAGTTAACGCCAATACCGTATGCTCATAGTGATTTCCTGAGGGGGATCTCCACATATGAATATCATCTTCAATATATATAGAAGTCAAAAGTGAGAAAATGAAACTATAAAAATATACCCAAAAAAGGACACAAAACAAGGAAACCGTCACTACTACAATATATAGATATTAAGACACTATATTGAAGGCTTTTTTTCCCAAACGCCCTTTCATGCCTTTAATGGGGCGTTCACTGAGTGAGTGCATTTTCGCACAAATAATATATAATTGTTATTTATTTTTTTCATTCCTAATAAAGTAAAGGCACACGTAAGCGCCGTATACCTTTATTTTTGTTTCCTTTTTCTTTTAACGCTTAGAAGCGAAAAGCGGGACAATATCCCGCCTTATTTTTCCCCAATCCTTTATCGGTCAAGAGATTAAACTCTCTAGGTATATCCGCCGTTCCTTTTACTTCTAAGCCTTGTCATCCGGATCGATTTCCATATCTAATTTGTCTCCTCCGTTTGTTTCCATTGATGTTTTCATGTTCGAGGTAACTCATCACTGGAGGACTTTTGCTCTTGATTTCAAAGCAGAATTTGCCGAAGGTGAGTTTATAATTGCTCGTTGTTGCTTATTTAGTATCATCGCCCCGTTTTAATTGGCATTTTTCATGTTCGATTCTAATTTCTTGCGTTTGGATTTGTTGTCCGAGCTTTAAATATGCTCGTAGTTTTCGCCATTTGCCCCGTGATGAGAATTGTTCTTCATTTAGCTGTTCATTAGAGAATACTGATTATTTGGTTCTTCATTTTAGTTGTGTGAGATGGTCTCGTGGTCGCTTAACAATGGTTCATACCTTTTAAAGCTTATTTTCCTGACCAGGCGTGATTAGTAGCGGCGGTGCTCTCGGATTCAATTTGCGAGAAAGGATCGCTCGTACTCACTTTGTTGGGTGAGATGGTCTCGTGGTTTGTCCTGGACAGTTTCATACATTTTTTGAAGGTTTTTTTTTTCTTTTCATTTTAGCTTGCTCATTAGAGGATAATTGATGAATACCGATTATTGGTGCTAAAATAGATTGCAACAAGTTTCAAACTTTTAACCGCCTACTAATTCATCTGTTTGATAAGAGTCCTGAATGGATTATCTCTCCTAACCACAACAAATTTCACTTGGCTTCACTCTGCAATGCATTTTTTGTTGTGCCTCTGTATTATTTGAAATTTATCCTGTAGATTTTGTGGTATCAATGATCTTGAGTTTTCTTCTTAATGCTTTGATGTTGCATGACCTTTGGTTTTGAAATGTATTAAGGATGTAATAATTTGTTTAAACATTTTGTTGCAAAACAAAATCAAATTTTGCAAACACTAAAATACACAAATGTTGGTAAGAAAGAGTTGATGTGGTGCAAGGGACTCTTGGCTTAGAACTTCTTGTCAATAATGAGCATTTGATTCCCGTAATCAAACGAGCGATAAACAACTTCTTTGTATGAAGGATGTCCCGACTAGCGTTCTTCACGCTCAACTCTATTTGGATTTGATACCATATTCATCATCATCTTCTTTGGTGAGTCTTCTCAGTTTCCAAACGTCTTTAGGTCAACCTGATTAATGAGAAAACGCAGGCATTATGCACCATAACCGGGAAGTACAAACACATGTCCACCCACACATATATACTTGAAAATGTTTGATTGGGGCTTTCGCGAACAATCTTGTCATTAAGGTAAAAAACATTGCCATTGTGTATGTGTTATTGTACGTGTTAGAGCACCTTTGTTTTTGTTTGTATGTTCATGTGTCAAGATTAGAGAAAATGGCAGTACATATACTTAAGTCTCTTTCTGTGTATTTTTTCCGTATTGCAGCTTTGTCGTCACTATAAGTGCATTCTTTGGCACACGCCCTTTCATGGCTCATAGGTTCTACCTCGACCTTAACTAATAAATGCTTTAGCTAAAAAAATTGTAGCAACTCTCAAAATACTAAATCATAGCATTAATGGTAGTAGTCTCAAAGGGTATTTTAGACTTTGAAACAACTAGTATTTACGGACAAAGGTAGTAGTTGATGTATCTATGTTTGGAACGTGTCTAATTAAAAGTATCTTTCGCTCATGGTATGGTGGTCACATGTGGGATCTTTTGATAATTATGGCGGCCGGAAATTTACGCAAACACGGTGAGGTGAAGACGCTTGTTACCAAGTCTCGAGTCAAAGCCAAAATGAAGAAGGAATAAAAGCCTCGAATCGATCAAGATTTTGGTAGAAAGAACCAAAAGTGCCTCTTCGCCACCTGAATGAAAAGTTTCGGGAAATTTTTATCCGCGCTCTCCTTTATACACATCGATGGATCAGTAGATGATTGATACGTGTACACTTGTCGACATCTAATGGTTTGGTGCACACCAAATCGGCGCGCTTGTTGTTTTTTTTTTTAATCATATCCTTACAAGGTTTCCTTAGCAACATTCTCGACATCATTACGATATCAAGTGTAAGATTTCAAAATTGAGCTTTGGTTTAGTTTTCGCTTGATTTTTTTAAGTCGAATTATTCCATGTAATTTTTCATTTTTTTGTTTACAAATTTAGGTGAAGATTTCCATGTTTTCTCCTGAATTATAAGGTGGGATATAATTTGATTTTGATTTATGCATTGTCGACTTTTCCTCATTTTTTTCTGCCTCCGTACAATTGGGGAGAATAACCAGCAAACATCAAGGTATGCTCTTTGAAACCTTTACTCTTTTTTTTTCTATGGTTTATATATTTTTGTTTACTTCTCATATTTTACATGTAATGCTTGACAACTAACGCAAGTGTATGTATATGTTGGATGTGGGATGGGCTCAAAGTGTCCAGGGCTATTATCAAACAGAAGGAGGAGATATCATAGTTAATGAAGTTGAGGTATGTTTGATAGCAAATCAGTCTTAAAGCCGTGAATTCTTCATAGGCTCAATAGTTTTGACTCTCTTTAGTGCGGAAGAGTTGCTTGTACTTAAGACCTATTTTCCCCTCTGTATTTATCAGATTATTCTTTCACCATTTAGAGATATTCTCGATTTGTATTTGGACTTTAGATGCTCATTTACACATATTTGGCCCCTTTCTTTTTCCTTGGTCTAAAACTATTTATGTGAATCGGTACTTGCTTTTCTCACGCAAGATGCAGACTCTCTTTTGTGGTTCTTTTTTGGGTGCTTTTATTATGTTGTAGTTTCCTATTTAGGCAAGTTTTGCAGTCATGCTTTCCTTATACCTTCATTCAATCTAATGTGATGGTTTTAATCGGAGATGCAAGCTCGTGAAGTTATATATCCTATGAGTATTGGAAAATGCGAATATTGACTTAGTATTGAATAGTGTAGGCAATGTTTAATTTATAGAATAATGGTAGAATATTACTCTGTAATATTGGATGCAATGATGTAATAAATGGAAAATGAATGAGCGACATTCTTCGGGAATGGTGATAAGATTGCATCTGAATCAATTCACCATAATATTTTGCATTGTCAAGAGAGTTTAATGTGGCTAATACTAGTGGCTCTGTTTAGTTCATTTATATCTCTAATCGTGACAAAATAATTGTTATGTAAATCATTATGGATTTCATAAAAAAAATGTTGTCACTAAAGCCCTGTAACAAGTTTGTCGGGCATCACACAAGTGAAAGCCTATCTTACCCATCAAGTTTTTCGTAACACCATTTTTTTTCTAACTAATTAGTACACATTTTCGTGACAAAATAAACCATTGTCACTAGAAGCATCCCTTTGGTGACTAAACTCCTCTTTGTCACCAAAAATTTGTCACAAAAAAAATCCTTTTTTTGGTAGATCGAACCTTATCCCCGTGATGGTTCTCGTAGTTAACGCCAATACCGTATGCTCATAGTGATTTCCCGAGGGGGATCTCCACATATGAATATCATCTTCAATATATATAGAAGTCAAAAGTGAGAAAATGAAACTATAAAAATATACCCAAAAAAGGACACAAAACAAGGAAACCGTATAAATATACAACAAAAAAAGGACACGGAAATGCTAGCTATTTCAAGCTTAAACGCGATTCTCGTGCTCTCTGAACATCCTGCGGTTAAACGAACAACATGCACGTAGCTAAACAAAATTCCCGTGCTTTTTGAACAACATACAATTTAAAACAATTCTCGTGCTCTATGAATAGAATACGAAATGAAGACAATCGCAGATGACCGAACCTTATCCTCGTGATGGCACCAATACCATATTCCTATAATGATTTCCCCAAGAAGCAAGAAGGAATCTCCACAAATGAATATCATCTTCAATGTAGAAGTGAGAAGCAAAGACATGTTATCCACCCAAATCACATAT
The DNA here is from genome assembly GCA_026214975.1 of Gentiana macrophylla. NCBI lineage: Eukaryota > Viridiplantae > Streptophyta > Magnoliopsida > Gentianales > Gentianaceae > Gentiana > Gentiana macrophylla. The sequence continues at coordinate 182,574,367 of CM047805.1, read as the reverse complement.
ATATAATTATCAATGAAGCTAAAAACACAAAAAAATGAATCGAACTAGGCATTTCCACTTCCACACCGTGTACTCCCATTAACAATTCTAAAATAAAGAATCCAAGGCATCCAAATGTACGATCGATTGCATAAAGTACACAATCTTTTTTATTGTAATTGTGCGTCGCAGAGATTATAGAATTTTCAAAATAGCAAATGTGATGTTTAAATTACATAAATTAAAAAATTTTAGTTAAACAAGCGGATTTGATCTAACATTTGCTAATATCCATTGTTGCGGTTGATTAGATGGTATGAGTACTACATGCCTTGGACACGTGAAATAAGGTAAATATATACATCAAAATCAAGTAGATCTATCATAAACTATATATAATATATATCTCACCCAGATTTATAAAATACTCGATATATATCCAAACTTTGCAATGATGTTGGTATAAAATATGCCTGAATTATTGAGGTATCCAATGAGGAAAATAATTAGGATCCTTTTTACACACATACATATATACATGGAATTATTATGAGTTTCTTCATGTGGAGAAAAGCTACCTACTACAACAGTCTGCATATATAATTAATTAAACTTTGTACTTGAGATGAGAAAATAATTTCTTTTTGTGATATATCTTTTCACCTTTTAATGATGAAAGAAAAGGGGTACGATTTCTGTCAATTCAAATTAATATTTTGTTTGTAATATGATTATGAGTAGTGATACATCCACTACTTCTTCTACCACAACATCTTACACAACAAAATTAACACCACATATTTTGTTGGGACCCATCACAATAAATAATTTATCACTTTAATCAATGATACACAGCATGTTGTGGTTTGTGCACTACACAAATGTGTAGTGCACATATCATTTTCCTTGTAATATACATGTGAATTCATACCATTTTGTCATCTTCACAGGCTCATGTTGCGTGAAGCCTGCTCAAAAGTAGACCAAGTAGTTCCCCTTTTTTCTTTTTCCCTTTAAATTTTGTTTATATGTGCATGTTGTTCAAAGGGTCAAAAAACAAAAAAAACAAAAAAAAGATTAATAATCAAACATATTTAGATTATGCTCTGAAAGTATAAATATTTCATATTATTCAACTCTCAGAAACCACAAGCCTTCCTTAAAAAAAAAGAGAGAATGAAAGAAACTAGAAGTCAAAATTTCATAAGTGGATAATAGTAGAAAATTAATGTAAAAAAATTCAGCATGGAAATCAAAGACCAGGGCCAAATGACGGAGCCAATAATTTATTTTTGGGTGAACTCGTGGATTATCTGGTATGGTCGGGTGGGCTGTATTAACATTAAAGACTATGTTGGACCGAATTATATAGTTTTTTTATGTAAAAAAATGACAACTGAGTGGGCTTAGCTACCCTAAGCCCTCTATGTTGCTACGTCTTTGCCGGTCCGGTCCGTTGAAATTCAGGGTCCGATGTCAGTTTGTTGGACATTGCCAAGTTGATTTAGTATATAATTTTTTTTATGGAAAATTAGGATAAGCGACACAATCAAATATTTTTAAGAATGCGACAACTACATATTTTTTATAGGAGAAGACAATCGCATAATTTTTATAATGGTAAGACAAACAATGAATCCTTAAAATCAAATGAATCTCCTAGTGAATCCCGAAATCGGTGAATTTTGATAGTGAATTTCGACAATGAATCCCAAAATTAGTGAATTTCGACGATGAATTTTGAAAAATAGTGAATTTCGATAATAATTTCGCATCGAATGAATTTAAATAAATAAATTTCAACACAAGTGAATTTCGACGACAATAAATAAATAGCTATTCTTTATGCAAAAGTTTTAAAAAACTGTCCTTCTACTCAATTGATGAAATATTTCTGTCCTTCTCCCTCATTCCCCCTTTATTTTATGCGGAAAAATAGTTGTAAAGATTGTACAAGAAAATATCATTCATAATTCATAGTTACATCCACATTGAATATTTACAAATACTTTTGGCATCGCTCTATCGCATATAGAAACAAAATCCTTAATTACGATAGAATAATCGACTATGTGAACCATATTATTTGTGATGTGAGGTAAGAAAACGTTTGATTTGCGGTAATCATTGAATATTTACAACTTATGAGATATTGATTTTTCTAACAATAGTAGGAGTGATGTATTTTTTTATTTATTGATTGATAGTATAGTTAGTACTATTTTATTTTTAAGTGCATTACACTAACCGCTTTAAAACACGAAGAGTCTGAGTTTCCCTTTTCTTTTAATTTTTATAAAAGTTGAATAAAAAATCCACAAATTTTACGATTTTGTTTCCTTACCAAACCAAATAGTGATTTTAATATTTTCATGCTGGTTTCATTGAGTATATAAAATATATTATGTATATAGTTTATTCAATCGTAATATTCTCATAGTTATGTACATTCATTATATAGAGTAGTCAAACATTTGTATTTATTATACCCAGATTTGTAAATTTCGAATTCATCCTCAGAATCAGATATTATCAGTAAGACATCAATGAGAATGACAAGGAAATTTCCAAACTTTCATGTGTATCGTGAGAAATTCCCAAAATTGTGCTCCTTTTTCTGCTTGCCGCTTTCCATCTTCACCTCTCACGCCTCTCTTCCTCCTCTCCCATGGCTGAATCCAAATTTCACCCTGCTATCATTGTCAACAACATTAAAAACTTTATCCCTATTACTCTTCAAATGGAAAATGGTCAATACTCCCTCGGGCAGAGTTGTTTAAAATCCACTGCCGGTCTACAACGTAATTGACCACATTCTTCCCCAAAATCAACAGACAAATCTAAAGAGAAAGTCGTTGATGATGAACTATGGAAAAGATTAGACGCGGTCGTTTCTACAAAGGATATATGGCACAATTTCTAACGATTTGTTGCACACGATCATCACTCCGGATACAATCGCTAAACAAGCGTGGATCGCTTGGAAGGCATTTTTCGCGATAATAAAAATCGAGAGCATTGTACCTTGAAAATCGGTTCAATGCGCTCAAGCAGAGAATCATCCCAATGTTTCACCATCGCCAAGAGTCGAAAATGCTTGCGGATCAATTGGCTAATGTCGGTGCTCCGCCTTCCAATCAACGCCTCGTTCTCCAATTAATTGCCGGTCTCAAATAAAATTATGAAGGTGTGGCTACCATACTCCAACAAAGCGACCTGCTACCGGAATTCTATGAGGCTCGCTCAAGCTCATTCTCAAGAGACCCGCAAGGCAAACGGATTTCGCTTCTTCCTCCGCACCGCGAAAGCGACCGCTCTCCAATGGTGGTTCCAATCCACGGTCGCAGAGCAAACCCACGGTCACAAGGTGGACACAGACGCGGGCAAAGCTCCTGTGGTGGCAATCGGGCGTGAACTCCGGAAGAGGCCGTGGAAACTATGGTGGAGGAAATTCGTGGTCGTGGAGGCAACTCGGGCGGTGGAAATCGGCAGATCAATCCTCCCTACCGTAATCAACAGCAGCCGACCATGGCAATGGTCATACCTACCTTGATTAATTGGGGACAACCGTGGATCGCCCCCTTGTCCTTACCTAACTTCAAATTGACTCGCCCACTCAAAGAACCTGGCATTTTAGGTGCTCGTCCTCCACCACAGCCTATCACACACAGACAACACTGCCTCATCCCCTACGAGATATCGGCGGCTATGCACACTATGTCTCTCGAATGTGCCGGATGAAAATTGGTATTTCGATACCGTGCAACCTCTCACATGTCGGGCTCTAACGGTAATCTCTCGTCCCTATTTTAATTTGAGCAAATTAAATAATCATATTATTGTCGGTAGTGGTCAACAAATTCCAATTCACGGTTATGGACACGTATCCCTTCCACCACCCCCACCCACCACTTCGCTTAAATAATGTCCTCCATGCCCCGAAACTTATTAAAAATTTAATATATGTACGGGCGCTTTCACCTCCGATAATCGTGTTTCGTTGAATTTGACCTTTTGGCTTTTCTCTGAAGGATCCGATGACGGGGATGCCTCTCATGCGATGTAATAAAGACCGGGCTTTGTATCCTCACTTCCACCCTAAGCACTCCTCGCCAACCCCCTCCACATTTGCAAATGTTTCGCCTAACTTGTGGCATGATCGTTTAGTCATCCGGCGCGCACTGCTTTACGCTCTCATTAGAAATAAATTTATTGATCGCACTCATTCCTCTCCTCTTCATTTGTGGCATCTTGTGTGTTGGGAAAACATATTAAACTACCTTTTTCCCGCTTCGCTTACTTGTACGTTGATGCCTTTTGATATTATACACAAAGTGATTTATGGACATCTCCAATTTTGAGTTTTGCTGGGCATAGATATTATCTTATTTTTCTCGACGATTATTCAAGTTATTTATGGACTTTCCTATTGGCCAAAAATCTCAAGTTTTTCCTATTTTCTCAACGTTTAGTGCGTATGTTAAAACACAATTTGCGGTAAATATTAAATGTTTTCAATGTGACAATGGTAAAGAATTCGATAACGGCTCCTTCAAATCGTTTTGCACCCACTCCGGCCTTACCTTTCGTTTCTTATGCCCCCACACCTCTCCACAAAATGGCAAAACCGAACGAAAACTACGCACCATAAATAATTTAATACGTTGCCTTCTTGCCCATGCCTCCGTCCCTCCCTCTTTTTGGCATCACGCTCTTGAAATGGCCACCTACCTCCTAAATATTCTCCCACAAAAATCCTCGACTATAAGTCCCCCACTCAAATTTTATTTCACCATGATCCTTCTTATGCACACTTCCGCGTTTTTGGGTGTCTTTGTTATCCTCTTCATCCGTCCACCACTATTCACAAACTTCACTCTCGTTCCACCCCGTGTGTATTTTTAGGGTACCCTTCCAATCATCGTGGATATAAATGTTATGATTTCTCTAGCCGCAAAATAATTATATCGCGTCATGTTATTTTTGACGAGTCACAATTCCCTTTTACAAAACTCCACTCCCCAGCCCCAGCAAATTATGACTTCCTCGATCATAGCCTGCATCCTCTTATCCTTCAAAATCTCCAGCCTATGGACCAGGCCCATCATGACAATTCTTCAGCCCAACCCGTTGACATACAGCAAACCCAACCCACAACTTCTCCTTCACACACTTCCAGCCAAGCTACTCCTTCACCGACCTCACCCAGTCCCAACACGCCTCCCCAGGCCCAACACGCCTCCCCTAGGCCCAATACGCCTCCTCAGCCAATTGCTGACCCACCAGCCCCTTCCCGGACCATTACTACGTGAGCCATGCGTGGGATATTTAAGCCCAAACAACAATATAATTTATCCGCCTCCGTCGTCCCATCTCCTCTTCCTCGTAACCCATATGCAGCCATGTCTGACCCGAATTGGAAAGCAGCCATGACCGACGAATTTAATGCTCTTATTAAAAATGGGACGTGGGATCTCGTGCCTCGTCCACCCAATGTTAATATTTTTCGCTTTATGTGGATATTTCGAATTAAAAAACGATCTGATGGTTCTTTTGAGCGGCACAAAGCTCGTCTTGTAGGTGATGGAAGATCTCAACAGGTTGGCGTGGATTGCGATGAAACGTTCAGTCCGGTGGTCAAACCCGCAACAATCCGGATTGTCCTTAGCCTGGCACTATCTAAATCGTGGTCCATCCATCATCTGGATGTCAAAAATGCGTTCTTACATGGACACCTTAATGAAACCGTGTATATGCACCAACCAATGGGTTTTCGGGATCCCCGACATCCGATTATGTGTGCCGCTAAAGAAATCTCTCATGGCCTAAAACAGCACCTCGTGCTTGGTATCAACGGTTTGTTTGAATATGTCTTTTCCATCGGTTCGACATAGCAAGTCCGATCATTCCTTGTTCATCTATCGCAACGGGCAATGACATGGCTTACATTCTCTTATATGTCGATGATATTATCCTCATCGCATCTTCCGACGATTCGTCGCCAATCTATTATGGCACTTCTTGCCTCCGACCGCTATGAAGGATCTCGGCCTCTAAGCTATTTTCTGGGTATTTCCGTTACACGTCATTCCGGGGGTTTATTTCTTAGTCAGAGAAAATATGCCGAAGAAATTCTTGAGCGTGCCGGCATGCAATCTTGTAAACCTGTTTCCACACCCGTGGACACTCAATCCAAACTCTCTACATCTGGGCCTTCCTATGTTGATCCTAGCCATTATCGTAGCCTCGCTGGTGCATTGCAATATCTTACATTTACTAGGCCGGACATTTCTTACGCCGTCCAACAAATTTGTCTGCATATGCATGACCCTAAAGATAACCACATGCATGCTCTTAAGCGCATTTTACGTTACCTCCAAGGCACACTGGATTTCGGTTTACACTTTTACAAATCTTCGCCGCACTTGTCTTTGTCTCTTACACTGATGCCGATTGGGGTGGTTGCCCCACCACTCGTCGCTCTACCTCCGGATACTGTGTATTTCTCGGTGACAACCTCATCTCTTGGTCCTCCAAGCGTCAACCCACTTTATCACGATCCAGTGCTGAAGCCGAATACCGTGGCGTCGCTAATGTAGTGTCAGAATCATGTTGGCTTCGAAATCTTCTTCTTGAACTCCACCATCCGCTTCAAAAGGCTACATTGGTCTACTGTGATAATGTAAGTGCAATATACCTATCCGGTAACCCTGTTCAGCATCAGCGAACCAAACACATTGAAATGGACATTCACTTTGTATGTGAAAAGGTTGCTCGTGGCCAAGTTCGTGTCCTTCATGTCCCCTCTCGCTACCAAATTGCGGACATCTTTACCAAAGGGCTTCCAAGAATTTTATTTGAAGACTTCCGAGCCAGTCTCAGCATGCGGGAACCTCCCGTTTCGACTGCGGGGGTGTGTTAGAGTATATAAAATATATTATGTATATAGTTTATTCAATCGTAATATTCTCATAGTTATGTACATTCATTATATAGAGTAGTCAAACATTTGTATTTATTATACCCAGATTTGTAGCCTAGAATTCATCCTTGTAATTGTATATTACCGTAAGACATCAATGAGAATGACAGGGAAATTTCCAAACTTTCAGTTCCCAATGTTTAAAAATCAACATCCAATCATGTTTCTCCAAATTGATGACATGATGGACCACCATAAAGAGGATGAACAAATTATTGGCATAATGATTTTGACGACGAAACATACCGGAAATAGCCTATGGGCGTTCCCACAATGGACAATCGATGAGAATTATCAAATATATAACCAAAGTACTAACAAATATACATTAAAACACTCGATTTTATCATTTTGCAATTAATTTCAAAACCACCCCATTTTATCTGTGTCATCAATCGTAATCAATGTTGAGTCGCATCAATTCTTTCTAAATCAACGGTTGACTAAGTTAATTAGGGATAATTTGATACAAGAAACCATAAAATTTAATATCAGTGACCTCTTTTGACTCTAGCTGTGATTTGCCATAAACTACTTTATAGTTATATTTAAAAATAAAATTTGAGTGGGGAAGAGGGGGTGGGATGGGGGGTGTGTGTTGGTGGTGAAGAATACTAATTTAAGTTGCTCATGTTATTAAAAAGAATGAATCAGCTCACATGCAAAGGGACCGGCAACCTCATTTGAGATGTTCATTATGTCCATGAAAAACAAAGAAATCCACATTCATAATTGTGGTCCTAATAATTTGGTTTGGTTTTTATGTAGCAATTTAAATCTAACGGATGCCTAAAATAAAGGTAAACCAATTTTATCTTGATAACGTTAAATGTGATGTTCCATATATTTATAATAATAAAGGGATTTTTAGGTTTTCTTTTCTTTTCAGAATAAAAATAAATTTATAAGCCCGTCTCAAGAGCCGATTGATCGGCGCGGAGAATCTAAAGGCAGCCCAACGGTTGGGTCGATTGAACCGAACGTCAAAATAACTTTAAAATTTTCTAATTACATAATCTCACGTCATAATATCTATTTTTCACCTTAAAAGTAATAGTTGTGAATCTAAGCACTATTCTTCTAAACAGTGCATCATTTGAGATCTAATCATTATGTTTACGCAATTGATCAGCCACACGTAAATCAAGACAATCCGGAGCAGCGATTGCCGCGTGTGTTAACCTTTTTTGGCAAGTTAATTTGTCTTTTCGTTTCTTTAAAAATCTAGGATTTCATGTTTTTATCAAATATGTGTCCTTTAGCTTTATTTAATCTTAGATATGCGTTTAATCTAGGTGATCTCTCGTTTCAAGATTTTACGGTCAAATCTACATCGCAGTTTGCACTATATAGAGCTAAGTATTATATAATTCAAGGGCTAGATAAGCTTTTACAATTCATGAATTTATATTTCGCATTTAATAATAATATAAATTAGTACTTTATTTCACAAAATCAAGACTCAAGTTGTAGCGGCATGATCTCACCTACACCGGCATAACTGAAGCCCACTACTGCTGTGAATTTCTAGAATATTACAAATACACTATCATGTAGGGTTCGGTCAGCATTTAATTTTATTATTTTATTTAATGTCATGTAGTGTCGTTAGATGCATGATAGAATTATGTGTATTATGCATATCATATGAGTCTTGATTAGGGATTGGTGGATCATTTGTTTTAGCTATGAAATCTCAAAATCCATGAACATCCGTAATGCGCCTACATCTGTGGTCAATGATAATTCAGGTGGAATGTTGGGCCGGTTGTAAATACCCATATGTTGGTTTAACTGAGTGTGATAATAGCAGAGCGGCTATTTTTTTTTATTATTTATTATATTTATTTGGGCCATGATAAACATGATATATTTAGGATAATGATATGTGTATAGCCAAAACATTACATAAAGTTTACAACCAACATCTTCTTGTTGTTGTGAGTCTTTCTATGTTTTTTTTAAAATAAATGGTGAGATGATGATGGTGTAAACTCTATGTAGGCTTTTAAGGATACACAAATCATTATCCATATATTTATTAGAAGGTCATGATAAGCATGACAAGCTCTCCGTTTGTGAGAATCAAGGACGGAACTAGTTATTTTCGGTATATCAAAAGCCTTAATTATATAAATTAGTCCAACACAGTTAGTTATTTTAATTCAACTCACCCGACCACTAATTCCTGGTTCCGTCCTTGATGAGAATGACAAATACGTAATATCTTTGAATAATCTGACACACTACTTCACATATGTCACATACACAAAATATGGCGTGGTAAGATAATTAATGAAAAATATGTAATGATACTGTGAATTTGATACGATAATATGATCAATTGGGATTCTCTGCTGTCCATATATGTTGTACCGTCAGCTGTGATCATGTAAATGATTAGTTTTTTTTCTTCCCAAATTTCAGAGGATGAATTTACCCTTTCTACCCCCTCCACCCTCATTAGTTATTACAACATGCATGTGATATCCCCTGGATATGGCCTAGTGGTGAGGAGCTGGGGTGTTGTAATGACAATCCGGACCCTAAGCTGGAGGTCAGAGGTTCGATTCCTATAAAAGGGGTTGATTTCCGATGGCTAAAACTTCAATGATTGGAACTAAGACAAATTTCTCGACTTCTAAGCTCTCAGGCTCTCGATTAACCTCTCTCTCGCATTCCCGTGGGATCGGGACGAAGAGCGCACTCAGCGGTTAGGGTTTAACTGCTTTTATTACAACATGCATGTGATGTGATGTATATGCACATCAGATGATCAACATTCTAATAGAATGTGGTAATTTCGTATGATAATGAATATATGACCATTCACGGTATGATAGGGAAGTAGGATATTTCATAGTCGTACGGCCCTTGACATTTTTCGAAACAAAGCCCACCTTAAAATTGGGTTTTTAGTTGAAGTTGTTTTTTTTTTTTTTTCGAAAAATATACTTATCGCGTTTTTAACATCCGTAAATAGAATTTATGAATCGTAGGAAATTGAAAGAAGAAAAGAAGAAAAGAAGGAAAGAAGAAAGAAAAAAGAAGCAGCGGCTAAGAGTGAAGAAGAGGCAGGGGAGGGGATAAGGAGGAAGACGTACTTAGGAGTGTAATGAAGTTTTTATTTTTGTTTGTTTGTTTTATTTTTCTTTGTGTGTTTTTTTTTATATAGATATATAATAATATAAAATAATACATTCTTTTTTAATTTATATAGTTTTCCAAACAAAAAATTAATAAAACTTGTTTGTATGTCTAATTTTTTTATTGGGACCTTTATCGATTAGAGTAAAAAAAATTTGGGCCTTTATCAAAAAAAAAAGTTAACATATTATATTAGGTTGGATCGGATTGAATCTACACGGAATTTTTTTTTCTTTTAATGAAACATGTATCTGTTGACCCTCCCAAGACTGCTGAGCTTTAAAGCGGCCTCCTCTCCTACTCTCATGAGGGCTGGCCCTGTTCATAGTTATGACTTAGTATGTTAGGATGTATTGAATTATGTCATCTCCCAAATCGTTACTTTTCAATTATTCGTATGATCGCTTAATCATTGTATAATTTTTTTGAGGGTATCATTGTATAATTATTAATGTGCTATTTGGTTTTTCATCAGATGAAGATAATGTTAAGAACAAAGAGACACGAGAACACTCCGTAGAAGACAGTTGTTTTTGCTTTTTATGTATCTTAGTTTATTTCGTTTTAGGAGTTTTCTGCATTCCGACTATTTCTTCGTACCTTTTATTCTTTGGGTAGGGCAATTGCATCCCGACTGTTGCTTTCTAGTGAGCTTAATTATCATGAACGTATGAGTAATGAGCACATGCTTGACTTCCTATTATATATACAACATGTGATGAAATTGTCCGATTTTTATTTCCAAAAAAACTCATGAATGCAAGTATACGTTCGTTTTGGCTTTACACTATAAGCTATAATGTATGATACTAGTAGATACTTACTAGAGTTGGGAATGAAGTAAGCATAATTGTATTTCCTTGATTATTTTTGCCTTTAGTCTTATTTTTTTTTCCAGACAAGCGATAACTAATATATATATATATATATACATATACTCTGTATATATTTTTATTTTCAATTCCACATTCTGAATTAGCATGAATTAACGGGGTGTCCATTTCGGAATTATATAAAGTAATAATGTTTGTCGGAATATAATTGCACAACATAACGTAAAAAATAGTAAACATAGATGATGATTAATAATGTAGTAACTTTACCATAAAACAAAATTGTCAAATAAGAACAGACAAAACAGGCAGAAAACCTCAAAGTTGAGATGGCCGAGTTGGTCTAAGGCGCCAGATTAAGGTTCTGGTCCGAAAGGGCGTGGGTTCAAATCCCACTCTCAACATTATTATTTTCACTTTTTCATCATTATCCAGCTTCAATTTTTTAGTTGCATTAAAGACAAATAAATTCAATCGGACGAATATACCCCTATTCATTCTCAACGTCAAAACCTGCTCTTCAAAATTTTCTGCTTCCGTTCCGTTGCGAAGGTAAATTAAAATGGGTCGAAAATTCCGCGGCGTTTCCGGTGGTGGCGGAAAAGGATTATTCTCTTCCTCAACCAAAACTCCGGTACCAACTTATTATTTTCACTTTTTTCATCATTTTCTTTAAAAGCCACGGAGGACCGCATTTAATTACGTGGAAAATAATAAATAAATAAAGGAAAAATTAATTTATAGTCCATTTTTTTTCTTCTCTTAATTAAGTGTTAATTCAGCTTCAATTTTTTAGTTGCATTAAGGACAAATAAATTTCATCGGACGAATATACCCCTATTCATTCTCAACGTCAAAACCTGCTCTTCAAAATTTTCTGCTTCCGATCCGTTGAGAAGGTAAATTAAAATGGGTCGAAAATTCCGCGACGTTTCCGGTGGTGGCGGAAAAGGGTTATTCTCTTCCTCAACCAAAACTCCGGTATCAACATCTGCATCTCCTCCGGCAGTCGGCGGAATCCGACAAGGAATCGGAGGGTTTTTTTCTGATTTTTTCCAAGGTTATGGACTTGGTAGTGGGGTGTCGTTTGGAAACAGGATGGCGGATGCTATATTCGGCCCTCAGACCTTCACATTTGATTCAAAGAATGATGATCCCACTGCCACTGCCGTAGTTAACGGCCACAGTCCTGCACATGCACATAGTGCTGCTAGTGATGGAGATGCTTGAGCATGTGAAGTTCATTACAACTTACAAGGCATTTCAAGATTGCTTGGACAACAGTGAGAGTGAAAATAAGCAAGTGTCAATTATATATGGACTTGCTTTCTCAATGCCGCAAAAGGTCTAATGGTGCTGTTAATGAATAACTGAATGAGTCTAATTAATTAACGCAGCAGATAGACAGATGAAGAGTAGCCTTTTTCCGAAGAATCACCTTTTTTATAGAAAAGAATTACCTTTTATTAAGGAGTAGCATTAAATCCGGCCATATGGTAGGGGGATCTTGTTTCTGATGAAGATCGGAAACGAAAACAGTTGTCATCGCAAAGTTCTGTAGATTCTTCGGCCGCTCAAACTGCCACAAGTGAGCACGGAGCTGAAGTTGAAAATGTCGTTTATGTTCAAGTAAATAAAGGTGAATTGACGACGGATACCCCTAAATCAGCATCGTTTGTCGAGTGAGATTCTATTAAGATTGTTGCTGAGGATATATCCCATGTGACCAATGTTGCTGATGTACAAGAACATGAAGGTAGGGAGGATAATGAGGGTGCTCAAACATGATTTGAGCACCCTTCATGTTTTTGAGTACAAAGGTCAAATTCATTATGTCAGATTTTGTGCTTGGTCGTGTGAAATTGATTATCTTGTCAAGCTGTCTTGCACTCCCTAATATCACATTGTACTGCACTTAATATTTTGGTGAATTTATTGTGCACATAACCTGCCCTATTTTCTACGTTTATTGGCTGATTTTGTGATTTATCACATCTCTAAATGCTGATCATTTTTGTGCATAAAACTTGCTTTTTTGCATTTGATCTCTAGTTGAATTACTTCACTTAATATGCATTTGAACACCTGCTGGTGTATATCTGCTACCTCCATTCTTGTTGAACCCTTGGCTGAGATTTGTACATTTAAAGTGCTGCTGTAAGAGCCTTTTATCATCTGGATGGTTGAAGCTTTGAGTATATCTCGATCCTCTTGAATGAGCCTTATATGAACCAGATATGTGTGCCTTGAAGTAGTCACTTGAATTAAGCCTTAAATGAGTCTGATACTGTTTACTGATACTGATATTGTTTACTGATACTGAAGAGAGTTTGAGAATGTGTTAACACAAGAGTAAACTTCAACTTATCTTTTATTCATTGATAATGTGGAGTATATGTAGATACAATTGAGGAGTTTGAAAGGTCCTAGACAAGATAGTGACCTTTCATAGAAAAAGTAAAAGCTATATACGAGGCTAGATGCTTTTTAGTCTCTTACATAATAAATGTCTATGACATAAAGTGAACTAGAGTAAAAGCTATGTCTATGAATAGAGTTTGACATATTAATTGTTTATATGTACTACAATTAATATGTCTCTTTATAAATAAATAAAGTGTACACAGAAAAATCCGCACACGTGAGTTCAAGAGGTTCAAGATGACTTGAACCTCAGCAGACTTTATCACAGATTCGAATATTGCCACACCCTCAAATCAGTCAGATATGTTGATGCAACCAAGTTTGCTACTTAGTCTCTTTGAACATGAGAGGTGGAATAGCTTTGGTGAGAATATCTCATTTTGGTCTCACGAGGAACATATACTGGAGCCGGATAATCTTGGCATCAATCTTTTCCTTTAGGAAGTGTCTCACAATGTCCACATGTTTTGTTTTGTCATGATGGACTGGATCCTCTCGCCATGCATAGTCTTTGAGTGATTATCACAAAGTGAGTGTGATAGTTCTCAAGAGGCTCTGAAGTTCGAGTAAGTACTCTTTTGAGCCAAAGAGCTTCACAAATGCCTAAGACAAGTGCCTGAGTTCACTTTTCAAGATCGCTTCTTGACACACATGAGGTTGTTTCTTGCTCCTCCAAGTAACAAGATTGCCCCATACATAGAAACATGAGTGGGTCGACCTTCTATCTATGTGGCATCCAAATTTCCAATCAACATCGGTGTAGACGCTTGATGGATCTATCGCCAGACTTGGTGAAGTGTAACCCTTGGCCAGAGTAGACTTCAAATACCTCAAGATTCTATTTATCGCATCCCAATGTTGCTCAAGAGGGCAATGCATGAACCGACTAACGATCGACACCATATGCAATATCGGTCTTGTATGGGAGAGGTAGATGAGTTTCCCTACAAGCCTTTGATATTGTTCTTTCCTGATAGCAGTGTCACCATGTAGCAGGGTATGACTGGGGTCTACAGGGGATATAGCAGGTTTGCACCCCAAAGATGCCAGCCTCTTCAAAGGCGAGATCCAAGACATATTTCCTTTGGGAGACAGAAATGCCTTTGTCAAGCTTGCTACTTCCATGCCAAGAAAATATTTGAGAAAACCCAAGTCTTTCACCTGAAACACCTTTGCCAGCAGAGTCTTCAAATGTTGGATCTCAGTAGAGTCATCTCCAGTGAGGATGATATCATCCACATAGACAATAATAATAGACCTCTTCTGGTTGGTTGTCTTGATGAACATAGTGTGATCGAAATTGCATTGGTGATATCCAGCAGCCTTGACCACGCTTGTTAATTTTCCAAACCATGCCCTTGGTGATTGCTTGAGCCATATAGAGATTTCCTCGGTTGCACACCTTGCCTTGAGTATAAGGATTGATAAAACCAGGAGGTACATTCATATAAACCTCCTCAGTGAGGTCCCCATTTAGAAAAGCATTTTGATGTCCAATTGGTGAAGAGGCCACCAAGTTGGACAAATTTAGAGAGATCGTAACCCTGACAAAGGTTGTTGAGTTTTGCCACTGGTGCAAAAGTTTCCTTATAGTCAATGCCATAAGTTTGAGTGAATCCCACGGCTACCAATCGGCTTTGTACTTGTCAATAGTGCCATCGGCATTGTATTTTATAGTGAATAACCATCTGCAAATCGATCGTCTTCTTGCCTCATGAGAGGGTGTCAAATCCCAAGTATGATTATCCGTAAGTCTCATTCATCTCTGCTTTTAACAAAGAAATTTTCCATTTATCATTTTGAAGGGCCTCACGAATATTTTTAGGAATAGAGTGAGAGTCCAGTCCTGTGAAAACATGGCAAAGCGCAGAGATAACTTATCATAAGATAAATAAGAATGAATAGAGTGATCGGCACGATCTCTTTCCTTCCTAAGAGCAATAGGCCTATCATCAATGTCGGCAGTCAGCCGAGGATCTGTGATTGCTTTGAGTGTCGATGAGGCTCGGGATCGGCAGGCTCGGGTCGATGACTCTTGTTCGGGGAGGTTCTTTGAGGAGTATTAGGTCGCAGAGAGTCGGTAGAGGCACTGAAGTTCATCTTTGAGGATCGATGGAGTTCTTTGAGGGTTAAGAGTTTGCTTGAGGAAGGGGTTTAGGTCAATTTCAATCGAGTTTCCATCGAGTGAATGGCTCAATGAGGTTTGTTTGTAATAAGGGTCCTTTCAAAGAATTTTACATCCATAGAATTGTAAAATTTCTTTTCAATAGGAATAACACTTGTAACCTTTTCTCGCCCTTTTGCATAACCTAGGAAAATGCACTTGTGAGCTTTAGGATCAAGTTTACTACATGTTGAGCATGGATATACACAAACACAAGACAACCAAAGATCTTTGGAGGCAATCGGGAAACAAGATGATGGCGGGAGTGTGTGGTCGGTAGGGTTTGGAGTGGAGTTTTGAAACCTAACACTCTGCTGGGAAGTCTGTTGAGTAAATAAGTTGCGATCAGATAGCTTCACCCCACATATATTTAGGAACATGTGTGGTGAACATGATTGATCTGGCCATTTCCGGTGAGGTGCTCATTTTTTCTCTCAAAGAACCCCATTCTGCTGAGGTGTTTCCACACAACTACTTGATATGAACAATTCCTCTATCTCACAAGAAGGTACCGAGATTAGACTCATAGTATTCTAGAGCATTATCGCCTTTTAAGATCTTGACCTTAGTATCAAATTGAGTGGAGACCATATGATAAAATTCTTGAAAGATAGGGCCAACTTCAGATTTGTCTTTCATTAAAAACCCAAGTGTTCCTGGTATGATCATCAATAAAGGTGACAAACCACCTTTTCCTGTTATACTTTTCACCCTAGAGGTCCCCACACATCACTGTATTAAGGTGAAGGGTGAGGAATGCAAATGAGGTAACTTAGCATACACAGATTTTGTAAGTTTAGCAAATTGACAAATATCACATTGAAGGTCATTCAGATTACATCCTTTAAACAATTCAGAGTTAAAGATTTTAAGTAACCAAAACTTGGATGTCCTAATCTATAATGCCATAACATGATATTGTCTAAAGTCTCGAGAGCAGTCAGTGGCGAGGCGGTCGATCTTGATCTTACCTGCTTGTGAGGGTTGACCGAAACAATCCAAATAAGAAGTTTAGCCTTCCCCAATCACTTCCTGTGAAGTATGATCCTGGAATGTGCACCGATTTTCCTTAAAAACAACAAATTAATTCAAATCTTTAGTGAGTCTAATTGACGAGATATAAGATTGCAATAAGTTTGGAACAAATAGGACATCCTGTAGGCATATCTTATTAGTCAGTTTAACATTTCCAACACCTTTTGCACGAGAGATAGATCCATCGCCAGCTTTTAATGTTATGAATTTGGTGACAAGGCATATAGTTGGTTATAAGGTTTTATTACCAAATCATATGGGAGGATGCCCTAATCAACAATCCATGTTTCATTGCTAAGGAAGAGTAGAATTTACTCAGTATGAGTATGAGTAGCAACATCAAGAGAGTGACTACCTTTCTTTTGTTGATTCAGAAGGCTTTGAATGCAAAGAAACTTAGCATTCATCTGGTTGTCATTCTCCTCCTCACCGATGTGTCTCGCTTTGACTTTCCCTCGATAGGTTTTGAGGTTTTGAGGAGTTAGGCTTGCCATGGAGCTTCCAGCGAGCTTGTCCTTGGAGTGATTTGTGCGTTTGCGGTGATCACGAACGCTTTTCCGCTTTTCTCGGTGAGGCTTTTGTATGTCTCAAAGAACCTCACCCGCCTTCCCGATACGGTCGGCAAAGACCTTCATGAGGGTTGTCGGTAGTGGATTTGAAGCATGACTTTTCTCCTACTTTCTTCATGTTTGACCTCGGCAAACATGGATTTGAGATTTGGAAGAGGTTTGGTGGCAAGAATTCTTCCTCTAACATCATCAAGAGTAGGATTCGATCCAGTGAGGAACCCGAATACTCTCTTCTTTTCTATGATGTCTTTATAAAGAGCGAAGATCCTTGACATCATTCCATGAGTGAGTTTCTAACATATCTAAGTGTTGCCAAGCCTTAGATAGTTGATTGAAATATTGAGTTACGTATATATCCCCTTGCCTCGCAAGTTTGAATCTGAGCTTCAGTTCATATACCTCGGATGTATTATCCTTCTTGGAGTAAAGATCTCCGGCACTATCCTGCATTTCTTTGGCAAGATCATACATCATAAAGTTTTCACTTATCTCTTTTGTCATTGACCTCGTGAGGATGGTCATGAGTTGATTATTTGTTGTGTCCCATGCTTCAAAACCGGGTCGGCCAAAGAGTGTGTGTTTTGTTCCGCATAAGTATCCCATCTTACTTTGTCCGTAAATGTACATTTTCATAGACCTTGACCATAACAGATAGTTGTTACCATCAAGTCTATGGTTTGTATAAGAAGAGGAGTTGTCAAGATCCCAACCACGAGGTCACGAGAGAAAGTCTCACGAGGTTGAAGTAATGTCGGATGTGGAAGACATTCTTCGAAATATGAGTTTTGCAAAATGAAAAGTTAGAACACAAATGGCTCTGCTACCATGAAGAGAGTTTGAGAATGTGTTAACACAAGAGTAAACTTCAACTTATCTTTTATTCATTGATAATGTGGAGTATATGTAGATACAATTGAGGAGTTTGAAAGGTCCTGAGACAAGATAGTGACCTTTCATAGAAAAAGTAAAAGCTATATACGAGGCTAGATGCTTTTAGTCTCTTACATAATAAATGTCATGACATAAAGTGAACTAGAGTAAAAGCTATACATGCTATATGAATAGAGTTTGACATATTAATTGTTTATATGTACTACAATTAATATGTCTCTTTATAAATAAATAAAGTGTACACAGAAAATCCGCACATGAGTTCAAGAGGTTCAAGACCTCTTGAACCTCAAAGCAGACTTATCAAGATGTCTTTGAATATTGCCACATATGACATCATATAGTGATATTGTGTGCCTTATATGAGCCTTATATGAGCCAGATATGATATTGTGTCCCTTGAATTAAGCCTTAAATGAGCCTTATATGTGTGCCTTGAAGTAGTCACTTCAATTAAGCCTTAAATGAGCATGATCGTATGTACCGATGTCACATTTCGATACCGACATCGATCATCGATATCATTTTATTGATACTGATACTATATTAGTGTAAATGCTGCGATTGAATTCGGCTTTTAAATACTATGTCGAAAATGTATCAAATGAGGTCTCAAAATGAAGATAAAAAAATATGAATTTTGGCGAAACAATTTTGATGATCGGTGTTCGTAAATCAAAAGTTACGGTCGTTTATAAGAAAAACGCTCCGGTTAATGCAAATATTTTTTCGGTTTTCAAAATTTGCGTCGGAAGGGTATCGTATTTGGGCTCAAATTAAAGAGCAAAAAAAATATGAATTTTGGTGAAAACATTTCGATGATCGGAGTTATAAATTACGATTGTTTGGAAGAAAAAAAAACAAAAACAAACCTGAAGCGGAACGGAAGGACTTGAAGATATGCGCGCGTCCTTTTTTTAAAGGGGTATTTTTGTCCGTCTGAAATTATTTGTCCTTTTTGCAATAAAAAAATAAAATATGTCATATTTATTCATTTTGTAATCTATTCCGTCATTTTACCTCGATCTCCAATAAATAAATAGACGACAGAAATAATTAGGTGGAAAATAATAAATAAATAAATAGGCGACGAAATAAACAAACAGAACAAAAGAAAACGACATCAACGGAAGGAGAGAGCCGTTTGAAAAGCGTTAGACACTTTGACTCGGGTGACCTTATCCGTATAATATAATATTATTTATTTATATATTTTTGGCGTGGCTATTTAGGTTAATATGCACAAGCAACTCTAAGCCATCAAATTTTGTCAATTACATCATTCTTCATTAAGTCATGTTGCATTAATAATTCATACACTAAGTGACTAAGTCAATATCGATATTGCTAAAATGAAATACAATAAATTCTTTTTGACGATATGGATGTAGACTTAGAATATTAATATATGAAATAAATCTGTCATTTTTCATTCAATCAAACAATCCATTGTCATTTTCTGGATTCGTGCTTTTTATTGTTTTTTTCAAAGTTAGTTCATCACTATCTTACCGACTACCTACCTACTACTCATCAATCACATTTATCGTCACCTATCACTCAATAACCATAAGATTACTAGATCACTAATTGTATTACTTTTCACATGTAGTATATATCATTATATTGCTTGTCTAAGAGTGAAAAAAACTTAATGTGCACAAAAACTCTTATTATTACTATCGAATGTCACGTTTTGATCAAAGAAGACATAAAACACCAAACCTTAGTAACTGTTAGAATATGTAAAATATTATTAGAATATTTTGTATATATTCATATTTAGCATAGTCAAAGATTTGTAATTATTTGTAATTACTCCCCCTGATTTGTAGCCTAGACTAATGCCTCTCAGATCTCAGATATCATTGTACAATCTGATCAATGGAAAGCACGGGAATAACATTTACTTTCATGGTATCGGAGCTATCTCCGTACAAACTTCTTCTTCTTATAACCTTCCTTCTCCATCTCCTTCAAACTTCTTGTCTCCTCACGGTCGAATCAAAGTTTCATCCTGCTCTCACAGTAAACAACATCAAGAACTTTATCCCTATCACCCTTGAGATGGAGAAAGTTCAATACTCCTCTTGGGCAGAATTATTCAAGATTCATTGCCGTGTGTACAATGTTATTGACCACATCCTCCCCTCAAAATCATCCGACAAATCTAAGGAGAAGGTTGTTTTGGATGATGAACTATGGTCTAGATTAGACGTCAGTGTAGTACTACAATGGATTTACGGGACAATCTCCAACGATTTGCTCCACACAATCATCACTCCAGATGCCACACCGCCAAGCACGGGAGTGCTTAAGAAGAATTTTTCGTGACAACAAAAATCAAAGAGCTTTGTACCTCGAAAATCAATTCAACGCCACAAAGCAGGAGGATTACCCGAACATTTCACCTTATTGCCAGGAATTGAAGATGCTTGTCGATCACCGTCTAATGTCGGAGCTCCGGTCTCCGACCACCGCCTCGTTC
This sequence comes from Gentiana macrophylla, assembly GCA_026214975.1. NCBI lineage: Eukaryota > Viridiplantae > Streptophyta > Magnoliopsida > Gentianales > Gentianaceae > Gentiana > Gentiana macrophylla. The sequence continues at coordinate 182,553,855 of CM047805.1, read as the reverse complement.
TCCGCTTTAATTTCCGGCCTCAGTGAAGCATATGAAGGAGTAGCTACCATTTTACAGCAAAGTGATCCGCTGCCGAAATTTTACGAAGCCCGCTCCAAACTCATTCTTGAGGAGACTCGTAAAGCCAAGCGAGCCTCTACCAAAGTGCGGAGACACGACCTCATTTCCCGGCGAGGCTCCAATCAACGACTACCGCTTACAATGGTGAAAGCGGACTCTCGATCAAATGGTAGCCAAAGACGCGGTCAAAATAGCCGCGGTGGTGGTCGGGGCAGACAATCAGGTCGGGGCCGCGGAAACAGAGGTGGCGGCGGTAATTCGGGCCATGGCAACCAGCAGCAGCAATCTGGGAATTCTTCTTCCTCCGGTACGTCAAAACAGCGTCCATGGTCCACTCCTTGGCCAATGCTTCCGCCTTGGATGACCTGGAATCAAGAATGGGCAATTCCTCCGTGTCCTTATCCCACAAAATGCATTGGGCTCGGCCCAACTCACACCACCGGCATTTTAGGTGCACGCCCACCACAGCTTATAACACACAGTAGCAAGTCCCACGGGTTATACTCCAACGACATTGAATCAACAATGCACACGATGTCTCTCAATGTTCCGGATGAAAATTGGTATTTCGACACCGGCGCTACCTCTCATATGACGAGCTCTTCCGGTAATCTCTCGTCCTATTTTAATTTGAGCAACTTAAATCGCAACATTATTGTAGGTAGTGGTGAGCACATTCCAATTCACGGTCATGGACACTCCTCTCTCCCGTCACCCCACCCACCATTATCCTTAAATGACGCTTCTCCATGCTCCAAAACTTATTAAAAATTTAATTTCAGGCGCCGCTTACTACCGATAATAATGTTTCCGTTGAATTTGACCCATTTGGATTTTCTCTGTGAAGGACCTTCTAACGGGATGCCACTCATGAGATGTAACAATGATCGGGCCCTATATCCTCTCACCTACAACCTCAACAATTCCACCAACTCTCCTTCCACGTATGCAACTATTTCTTCCACTCTATGGCATGATCGCTCGGGCCATCCGGGAGCCTCGATTACTCTCGCTCCTTAGTAGAAATAAATTTATTGATTTACCTTGTTCGCCTAATTCCATTGTTTGTGAGTCTTGCGCTTTTGGAAAACATATCAAAATGCCTTTTTCTTCTTCAGTTACTCGTACGTTGATGCCTTTTGACATTATTCATAGTGATTTGTGGACATCTCCGGTTTTAAGTTCTGTTGGGCATAGATACTATCTCATATTTTTAGATGACTATTCCCACTTTTTGTGGACATTTCCCATTAGTAAAAAATCTCAAGTCTTTTCCATATTCGCCTCGTTTCATACCTTCATTAAAACACAATTTGCGGTTAACATAAAGTGTTTCCAATGTGACAATGGAAAAGAATTTGATAACGACTCCTTTAAAACTCTTTCCACCCAAACAGGCCTTATTTTTCGTTTCTCGTGCCCACACACTTCCCCACAAAATGGCAAAGCCGAACGCCAACTGCGTACCATAAATAATTTAATTCGTAGCCTTCTAGCTCGTGCCTCCGTACCCCCCTCATTTTGGCATCATGGCCTTGAAATGGCTACATATCTCTTAAATATTCTTCCCCATAAATCCCTCAATCATCAATCTCCCACTCAAATTCTGTTCCGCCGAGATCCCTCTTACACACACCTACGCACCTTCGGATGTCTATGCTATCCCCTTCATCCGTCAACCACCATCCACAAACTTCACCCTCGGTCCACCCCGTGTGTGTTTTTGGGATACCCCTCCAATCATCGCGGATACAAATGTTACGATTTATCTAGTCAGAAAATAATTATTTCTCGCCACGTCATTTTTGACGAATCTCAATTTCCTTTACCAAATATCAATCCGCACTTTTGGCAACCTATGACTTTCTAAATAATGGCATGCATCCCTTTTAATCCATCACCTGCAGTCTGCAAACCCAGCCCAACCCCCTACCCTTTCGGCCCAATCAGCTGAGCCACAAACCACCCCCACTTCTTCCCCACAGCCCACCCCGCATAGCGGCCTAGCCCAATGTCACACCCACCCACCCTAGCTCCACCCAATCCTCAGTGCCCTTTCTCGCCCCTCAGGCCCAACTCGTCTTCCCAGCCTACTACAGACCCATCTACCAACCGGACCATTACTACACGAGGCATGCGTGGCATTTTCAAGCCCAAACAACCTTACAATCTCCTGACTTCCACCGTCCCCTCCCCCCTTCCTCGCAACCCAAAAATGGCCTTGTCGGACCCGAATTGGAAGGCCGCCATGACCGACGAATTTAATGCTCTTATTAAAAATGGGACATGGGATCTTGTACCTCGCCCACCTAATGTTAATATTATTCGGTCTATGTGGATTTTTCGAATTAAAAAACACTCTGACGGTTCCTTTGAGAGGCATAAAGCCCGACTTGTAGGTGATGGCGTCTCTCAACAGTTGGAGTGGATCGTGATGAAACGTTCAACCAGTGGTCAAACCGCAACCATTCGACGGTTCTTAGTCTTGCTTTGTCCAAGTCATGGCCAATTCATCAACTCGATGTCAAGAACGCATTCTTACATGGTCACCTTAATGAGACCGTCTATATGCATCAACCCATGGGTTTTCGAGATCCACATCACCCAGACTATGTGTGTCGTCTAAAGAAATCTCTTTATGGCCTAAAGCAGGCCCCTCGGGCCTGGTATCAGCGGTTTGCCGATTATGCCTCCTCCATTGGTTTCTCCCATAGCAAATCCGACCACTCACTTTTCATCTATCGCAAAGGCTCTGACATGGCTTATCTCTTATTGTATGTTGATGACATCATTCTCACTGCATCATCAGAGCGTCTTCGGCAATCTATTATGACACTTCTTGCCTCCGAGTTTGCGATGAAAGATCTTGGTTCTCTCAGCTATTTTTTAGGCATTTCCGTTACACGCCACTCCGGGGGTCTATTTCTCAGTCAAAGAAAATATGCCGAAGAGATCATTGAGCGTGCGGTATGCAATCTTGTAAACTCAGATCCACACCCGTGGACACTCAATCTAAGCTTTCTACGTCCGGATCCCCTATAATGATCCTACTCATTTCCGTAGCCTTGCTGGTGCTTTACAATACCTCACTTTCACGAGACCTGATATTTCTTATGCCGTGCAACAAATATGCCTTCATATGCATGACCCTAAAGACACTCATATGAGTGCTCTCAAACGCATTCTGCGTTATCTCCAAGGAACACTGGACTTCGGACTCCACCTCTACAAATCCTCGGTCTCTTCTCTTGTCTCTTACACCGACGCCGATTGGGGTGGTCATTCCTACCACTCGCCGCTCCACCTCCGGCTATGCGTATTTCTTGGTGATAATCTCATATCATGGTCTTCCAAACGCCAACCTACTCTGTCTCGTTCTAGCGCCAGCGGAATACGAGGAGTCGCCAATGTCGTGTCTCGAGTCATGTTGGCTCCATGACTTACTACGGAACTTCACTGTCCGATTCATAAGGCCACCTTGGTATATTGCGATAATGTCAGTGCCATTTATCTTTCCGGCAATCCTGTTCAACATCAACGCACCAAACACGTCGAAATGGATATTCACTTTGTCCGTGAAAAAGTTGCTCGTGGCCAAGTTCGTGTACTTCATGTCCCTTCTCGCTACCAAATCGCGGATATTTTTACTAAAGGACTTCCACGAATTTTATTTGAAGACTTTCGCTCCAGTCTCAGCGTACGCGAACCTCCCGCTTCCACTGAGGGGGTGTGTTAGAATATGTAAAATATTATTAGAATATTTTGTATATATTCATATTTAGCATAGTCAAAGATTTGTAATTATTTGTAATTACTCCCCCCTGATTTGTAGCCTAGACTAATGCCTCTGTATCTGTATATCATTGTACAATCTGATCAATGGAAAGCACGGGAATAACATTTACTTTCAGTAACAAACTAAAGTCTATCATAAAAACTAGCAAATGCTTTTTTATTTTATTTTAAAATTACATCATATAATGTGTCCATAAAATAATGTAACGGTGTTAAAATCATTTGCAATTCAGAAAAGAAAATTAAAAATTCGACAGAATGAATTATTTTTTATAAGTTATTATATATATATATATATATATATATATATATATTTGGTTTTATGAATATCAATGTTTATAATACCAAAGGCTAAATTGGCAAAAATGCGCAATCGACAGGGGCAATGAATTTGAATAGGGAAAAAACGGTAAGAAATCATGTGAATATCTCTTTTACCATTTACAGTACACTTTACCAAAACCAGCAGAAAGCTCACTTTTCATTTGTACCAATGGTTTAAAGTAAAGTTGAGTAACATTTAGATTCTCTTCGCACTTTGATTTCTCAATAGTTTCGTTTGGTGCGGAGAAGAACGATTTGATATCTGAAATTGATTTTCACAATGCTGGACGGATTGTTAAACCGGGGATTCAGCTCCAAATGGTATAGTTTTCTTATCCCATTCCCGATCTGTTACGTTATTCTTTTCCTGAAACTTTGATGTTTGATATCTTGTTCCTATTGATGCATATTACGAGATGCAATGAAAAAAGATTGGCCTGTTTTATGATGATTTGTTTATTTAATTTGTGTCCAAAGCAAATGCTTGATAAAGGATGTGATGAAGAGACTAGAAGTAGTGAGAAGGAGAGCTGAGGCGAAGCAGAGGTTTTTGAAGGAGGATCTCGTCAAGTTGTTGTCCAATGGACTTGATATTAATGCCTATGGCCGGGTAATTTTCTAGTTATGTTATGGGCTGTTTTTTTTCATGTGATCTGGAGTTTTACACAAAACTTTCTTGGTAATCTTCTACTCTTAAGCAGATTTTTAGTGTTGGATGATTAGTATTATGTTTTCCATTGATCATTTTTTTATATTACTGAAATGAACATCAAGGATTAGAAGCTCAGCTGTGGGAACGGTTATTCTGCAATTTGAAATTTGTGGTTTTTGTGCACACTTCTTCATTTGATGATCTAAGAATTGAACGTGTCTATCAAAAAAAAATAAAAATAAGGAATCTAACATGAAGTGTAAGTACAACTTTTAAATTCTTGGATGAAACTGAAGAATAATTTTATGATGTGGGTGACCTGAGAACTTAAACCTATTATGAATGGTTCAGGTTTGTATTGGTAATCTTCTGATGCAATTCAGGTTTGCTTGAGTAATATGAGTGATTTAGTTCACGTTATCGTAATTGTAGGATAATTGCTGTGTGGTGAGAGCTCCATTAAAATAAAAAAAATAGAACGGAGAATAAAATAAGAACAGGCGTTGGTGAGAGAATTTGCATATGAACTATGAAGAATTAAAAACGTGTATCTAGGTTGCAAGCTTAAATTCTAAGCTATTTTCCAACCATAGTACTTCATGTTCATGTTTAAGCCTTTAGTTTGTTCTGCAAATGCAGATGATATTTTGATAGGGGTTGTGGATTAGTCTAAAGCCTAGAGGTATTAAATAGCAGCATATTCAGTTCACATTTTGCAAATCTCAACTGCCATTATTTGTTTGTATTGTCAACTAATAAGTTGATTATGTTTGATTCTTACCCCTGCCAAGTTTCGATCAGTAACACGATTGTAGTTTAGTTTACTTGTCATCCTGTCGGTTGAATGATTGTGCACCAGTGTAATTTGATTGGAGGTGCATCTATTTTTAGACTGTACTGTAAATGCATCTTTTTGATCTTGATGTCTATCTACCTCATTGCATATCTATGTTCAACCTCATCATATCTTGAAAACCATTTAGCACCTCTTCATGTTGGAACTTGATTGTTTTGCTGACGAATTATGTTTACACAGACGGAAGAGTTTCTTGCTGGACTGAACCTGCTGTCCTGTTATGATTTTATCGCCTATACCTGTGAATATATAGTGAAGCTTCTTTCAATCATGCAAAAACAGAGGTATGTCTTGAATTATCGTAAGAAGTTTCATATTTATAATGTGGCCGTCTGGGAACCATTTTTTTTGTGAGTTTTACTTGCTTTTATCTTGTTTTTCGACCTTGACATACTAACTGCACAGGTAAGGTCTGTATGTAAACTTTAAGTAACAGTCCCATACTTACATTGAGTATCCATACATTGTGGAACGATAGAATATCTGATATACTTATAACTCATGATATGTGCGTGACATATGACTTTTAATCATATGTGTATTGTACTTCGTGGCTGCTGACATTATGTGATTTGCAGTTTTTACGGTGTGTTCCGTGTTCTGTAGTCATAGTACTGAAGTATTTGTTGTTGTAATTTGTGATATTAAAGCATGCATATTTTAGGACACACCTCCAGCTCCTCCGCCCTACTTGGTTCCACTGGGGTTTTCCTCCCCCTAGAGAAGAACGTACACCGGGAAAAGTTAGAACCTCAAAATGAATTGTGTTGTGGTATGCTAAACTGACAGTACCAGCTTGCTTAAACTTTTCTTCACTGGACATGACAAGGTTGATACCGAAGAAACTTACTCTTGCTTGATGTGGTTTTCTGTGCATGCTTTTGTTGGTTTACCATTATATTGTTTCATAATAAGACGGTGGTGAAAATATCCATAATGATCTGTGGGGCAATACTTGATGTATTTAAGGGTAACCTTTTCTTAATTTGTTCGTAGGGATTGCCCAGAGGACTGCAGAGAAGCTGTTGCGTCTCTGATGTTTGCAGCAGCTAGATTTTCTGATTTACCTGAATTACGAGATCTCAGGGACTTGTTTCAGGAAAGATATGGAAGTGAGATGGAATGCTTTGTTAATCAAAAGGTAACTAGCTAGTTTTATAAACCTAAATATGTCTGGTCAATGTAAATAACTCTTTTTTAGAACCTGGTTGTTTGACGTGCTAATATAATGATAGTTTCTTGAGAAACTATCACACTTGCCTCCAACAGCAGCAAAGAAACTTCAATTATTGCAAGATTTAGCAACGGAATTTTCTATTAAATGGGACCGTAAGGGCTTTGAACAGAGGATGGCTGGTGGTTCATCTACATATACACAGGTTTGTCCTTCGTATTAATTTAATTTAAAAAATAATGAAAGGACGTGTAAGTAGGGTAACATTGTTTAATATCGGCTTCACTATTATTATGTCTGATCATTAGCAGGTTCAGTCAAGTATGAATGGCTTCAATGCTGATGGAAATGGGCTAATATCTAGGAAATCTGATGCTTCACCTAAACCTAGACATGTTGGCCTTAATAAAGAAACACACCTCCTTTACCATGAAAAGCCAGAAAGAAGGGGTCAAGAACAGCTACCGTTAAACCCTAATGAAATGGCTCCAAGAAGAAAGGAACAAGTTCCCAAAAGGCAAGAAGATAGAGTGGACAAGCATGCTTCATCGAACAATAAGGATAATATTCAGTCAAATATGGTAAAACCATGCAGTTCTTCATCTAGTAAGAAGCGGATGGATATTGCAGGAACCCGATATGATGTTCAATCTGCTGGAACCTGTATTATTCAGGAAAGAGAGAAACCAAAAGTTCCGGTTACAAAGTCTGTGTTTTAAGGAATGAGGATGTCTATTCCGACAAGAAACATGTTGAGATACAAAAAGAAGTGGACAGTTTGAAGGCCAACAAACACAATGTAGTACTTCCTCCGCCTTATGTTAAGCCAATACATAATCCCATCCCTCCTCCATATATTAAACCCAACGATGGGAAACACAAAGCTACTACTAGCAAGCCCGAAGATGCAATATCGAAACGTGATGGAAATTCTCTGAACCCATCTCCACATGATAGAGTTGGCAGTGCAAATCTGAAGCAATACGACTCGGTTTATCGTGAAGATGACAAAATACCGCCCTTGCCAAGACCGAGATCAGTTAGGAAGCATAAATCATTAGCCCAATATAATGACGATGATTCAAGTAACATGGAAGATGGAGCTGTAAAGAGAAGTTCCAGTAGTAGCAGGAGAAAGGGAAATTCGAAAAAGGGGTCACAGATATTGTTTGACGATGAAAACCATGGTGTCGATGAGGAAGAACGGATAATGGACAACCTTCTGTTACATTACAGTAAGAAATCATCACCTTATGATGAGGCAGGGAAAACGAGAAGGCGGCCTGAATCAAAACCCGAGGTGCATGTGCAACACAGAGCTACTGATATTGCTGAATCCTCTTCTCCTGCGCATAGTGGGAAGAAATCAGAAACTATCTCGACTTCCATGAGATCAATTTCATTGCCTAATGAGCAGAAGAAGGACGGGACGACAGAAACAACAAAGAGTTACAATCGTGTGAATTCTTTTCAACCAGATAATCGGGCAAGCCATGTGCATCCTAAGTTGCCTGAGTACGATGATTTGGCCGCTCGGTTTGCTGCACTCAGGGGTGGGTAAGAGACAAGTGCAAGTTGGGAATTCTGTGTGTTGCATTGCATGTGTCTCTTATCTTTCCTGTTAGTGACACAGAGTTGAAGAGATCTGTTTTGTTTCTGTTTGTCTATCCTTTTAGTTACTATAGTATATATACACAGTAAAAATGTTTGGTTTTATGATGGTTTTTAACACCGATAGGTATTCCACTTGTTCCTATACTATGAGTAATCTGTATGCATTATATTGAATTAATTTCTATATGTACTTTCTGCATTATTTGGTTGTATTGTGTTTGTTTGTTCGTGTGTATCGAATGTTCTGTTGATTGTTATGAGTCTCATCCTGATTATTAATGAAAACATTATTGGAAGTTACATCAATGACAAATGGGGAAATGGATTATTTAGTGGTAAAGGCTGGTAAATAGTCCTTTTAGATATGTCTTCTCTCTACATCAAACGACGTCGTTTTTTTAGTTTACGTATAAAGCGACGTTGTTTTGTATGTTTTTACGATTTTTCGTAAGTGATTTGGAGAAGATTTTTTTTTTCCAGAAAATACGGGGTAGGTAGTGTCAAAGTTTATGTTAGAAAGTTAATTTACTTCATTATTGATTTTGAGTTCGATTCGGCGTCCAAGCTGAAGGAAAGTTATTGATTGCTACCGCCATATGTGTGGACTCCCCTGTGAAAATGATGTCGATATGCATTCATTAACTCGTATTTCAATATTAAAACACCGAGTGTCTTGATGATCTTAAGCTTTATCTCTGTTAATTCTATAATACAAGTTAAAAGCACTTGATGTAGTGGTTAAAAGATGATAGATAAATTTGTAGAATCTAATGAGAGCCTACCGTGTAATTGCTAGTACATACTCACAGAGAGAGTTATTCCGTGAAGCAATTCGAAAGTCGTTAATTTGGTTAAAGAAGAGGAATGCAAATGAGCCCGATCCTCTCAAATAGTCAAGGAATGTTGAAATAATGAAAGAATATTTTCACTTTCTATTGTTAACTTTACAGTAAATTTTTTTTTTTTTTTTTAAATGTACTCGTTTCATTTCAAAATATAAGTCATTTTAAGTGTTTTCATATTAATTAATAAATTGGTTAAATGTCATAAATTTTAAGAAGAAATATTTAAATTATTCTTTGACTATCATTTGTGAAAGGATTATAAAATATTGTAAAGTATCTGTATTGTTAAGATCGAAAAAAATAATACTCTCTCCGATTCACAATTATATGTCATGATTATCAAAATTAAAATTTTATTTTTATATGTCGTGAATACATTTCCAACACATATTTTAATAGTCTTTCGTTTTTCAATATTACTTTTAAACTTTTTAGCGCGTTCAACCAATCAATATTTTATATTCATTCTGTATTACACCTTCCAAGATTTTTTTTTTTGAATCCTTATTTTCTTAATCTGTGTGTTTTTTACCGAAATACGACGTATAATTAGGCTGCGAAGGGAGTAATTGTTTCATTGGTAGTAATATATAATTACTTATATTATAAGACAAAAAATTAAAATAACTTATACTCTGGCTTTTAAGTTATTGTGTGGTGAAGGAATTTAAATGTGAAGTAGACGGGTAAAGCGATCGAGCCAATACGGTTTAAATCTGAGAATAAAGCGTATGATGTGGGGATTGTCAAACGATCTCTCCACACCGTGTAGAGACAACACACAATAACTTCCCTTCGGGCTCATGGAGAATATGATCCGAAAACTTTGAAAGCAATCAAAATTCAAACATGCCTTTATCCGTTCCTCGGAATGCTCACCAGCCCCATATTCCCTTTTTTTTGTTACTTTAATTTTTTAAAAGGACCCTGTATTCTCTTGATGCCCATCACACACATGATACAAGTGTTATTGAGTTTTTCAAGTTAGTTCATAATATACAACATTTTAAAATACAGACAGAGTATTTATCATATTTTTCTTATCCTTATCACTACTTTAATATTAATGTTGTTTTTTCTTATATTACTTTACAACTATTGTAACATCCCGACTTTTCGTAAAAGGGTAAAATAGTCATTGGGTGTATTTACTACGACCTAATTATTATTTGTCCCATGTATTTAATTAAAAAGGAATTAATTAAAGGATTTAGCTATTAATTATAGGGGGAATGAGGAAAGAACAAAATATTTCATCAATTGAGTAGAAGGGCGAGTTTTGAAAAACTTTTGCATAAAGAATAACTATTTATTATTTGTCGAAATTCACTTGTGTTAAATTCATTTATTTAAATTCAATGACGAAATTCATTATCAAATTCACTAATTTTCAAAATTCATCGTCGAAATTCACTAATTTTAAGGATTCATTGTCGAAATTCACCATCGAAAATTCACCGATTTAAGGATTCATTGAGAGATTCACCGATTTTAGGGATTATTGTTTGTCATTATTTATAAAAATTATGCGATTGTGTCTTCTCATATAAAAAATATGTAGTTGTCACATTCTTAAAAATATTTCAGATGTGTCGCTATCCACTAATTTTCCATTAATTATAAGGGATTTAATTATTGGCTATAAAAAGGAAATAATCTCCAAATCACTCCTTTTATTTACACGCCTATTCTGTCAAAAAAAGAGAGCAGTCTTGAAGAGAAGAAACCAACGCAGAAGATGCCAAAAAAGCAGAATGTAATCTTGGCCCGTGACCGTCCGTTAAATGCGATCAAGATGCATGAGGAGAGAAAAGTGATCGTTGCGAGAGAGACGCAACTTTGGAAAATAAAATATCTTTATTCCGTAAGTTTTCGGTTTAGCCCTAGTTTCGGTATTCGTAGAGTTCGATTCTTGGAAAATTCGTATCTTTTGATCCGTAGCTCTGTTTTATGACCGTGAGTAGTCGAAACGATCGTCTTGAAGCGTAGAATAATCTAAAAATAGGTTCGCAGCAGTAAACCCAGGTAATCTTCAGTTACTGCACTTTTTCAGTTTCGTTTTTCGGCACGAGAAATAGGATTTTAGGGTTTGTTGTTGATCAAATAGGTTTTGGGGTTGAGGATCAACAAGCTGTTGCGATTGCTTGGTGTTTCTTTGTCGGTGTTGCGAGGCAAATAAGGTAAGAGCTCTTCCTATGATTCCAATTATCGTTTATAAGGTTTAGATCAAGTTTTAAGGTGTTTAAGATGTTTTAATGCTAGGAAGATGTGTTTTTAGTTGATCAAGGATCATAGGTGTTCTTGGAATAGTTAGATATGTTTATTTACGTTTTACTATGTGTAAATTGCTATACTTTTGGGTTAGAAACTGATTTGGATCGAATTTGAAGATTTTAGAGTTACAGTCGAACCAGGTGGGCGAGCGTCGGCCTCTCAGGGCGGGCGTCTACTTGGGAGCACATTTCGGACGAGCGTCGGCTTTCTGGGCGAGCGTTTGAAGTGTTGTTTTACATTCGAGATTGAAAGCTGCTTTTAGGTGGGCGGGCGTCGGTCTTGGAGCGGGCGTCCGATGGGTTCGAGGCAGGCGTCCATGTCTTTAAGCGGGCGTTTGACTGTTTTATTTGTTTTCGTTGTTTTCATCGTTTTGACTTAGTTTCGAGTTTTATACTCATGTGTTTCTTGTTTTAAACCCTTAAACATGATATATTAACATTGAATAAATATAAACAAGCCTGAATTGAGCTTACGATTCGTTCGGTTAAAACACCGAATGTACTCTTAAAGGGAGTTGAAGTTCGGATCCGTCGGAAGATCATGATAGGCTTGTGCTTTGATGAGTTAGCATTCATCAATATACGTGTAATTGCTAGGACTTGTCCGTGTCTAGTGGTCTAGGAAGAGAGTAGTTTGTGTGAGGAGATTATTTGAAAACACTTAGGTGGCTAGTTAATCACCACTAATAATCAACGTCTTGACTAGTAAAAGATTAAACAACATGTCTCTCTTGGCTGGGCACCAGGCTAAATCGCGATGCATGTGCTACCTCTCGAAGGTGGAGGATCTCTGTGGGTCAATGACCACTAAGTCTGAGAGGACTCTGTTTGAGGTGTGCGTGCTATCGGAGTCTACTTTTCTAGACTTAGTGGATATTGGTGTGATCCACGATATGTTGCAAAGAGTGTCCCGAGGTGGAAGAACTCCGTGGGTCGGCCAAAACCCTAAAGTGCGGAGGATTACGCTAAGGTGGATCTTGGCGTAGTGCCCTTGAGTGCGGTTGTAACATAGATAAGCTAAGTAGAAACGTTTAGTCAATTCATGTTGATGGACATGAAATGAACCACTAGATTGAGTCGGTCACATAAAAAAAACTAAACGATTAAATATCTTTTCTTTATAAAACTTAATTGTTGTCGTAACTTCTCACTTTTACTAAGTACTTTGTACTTACCTCCTTTGCATTTTATTTTTGTATGCATTGTGGGGTGAGAAGACGAACAGGTTGACCAAGTGTAGATGATGACTTTTGAAGACTTGAAGTCTTGGCGAAGCTTTTAGTTTAATTTCCCTTGCAAAGGTTGTACTAAATTAGTTGCAGTTTGTTTATTAGACTTGTTGTACATTTACTTTTAAGACCTCGTACTTTGTAAGTCTTTGGGTTATTCATCGTTGTAATCTTAACTATCCATCTTTAGTATGGTTAATTTCTATTCTTAGTAGCATTTATGTTTTTACCCGAGTCTTTTTAGCTTCCGTTTGCTTTATTTTGATACTGACGTAGAGTGGCGTATAATATTAGATTTATTTAATGCTATACGCGCCGAACGTTTCTCTTCCGGATAAGGGCTCGGTGTCCGGGAGCGGGGCGTTACAGTTGGTATCAAAGAGAAGCGTTGATGGGAGTCAACTTTACACCATTTCGGTGTGCTTTTTACTCTTGTTTATCACTCAATTAGCATGTTTTGGGTATTTTAGGCCTTTTGTAGAGCTTTATCGTGAGAATAATGCACGGGAGTGAAAGCGACAAATGGTGGAAAACCCCTATTTTTATCGATAATTTTGCAATATTCGGACACTTTTACCCCGGGATGTCGTTTGGTATGTTCTATGCATAATATTTCAGGGTTTAGGTGATCCGGAGACCGGAAGGTGATATTTTGTGGTGAGAATGATCGGGGAAGGAGAAAAGGGAGAAAAGAGAAAAGTGTAAAAATCTCAACCCCTCTGTTCTGTTCATCGCAATTTAACCTATGATAGAGGCATTTTCAGGACCTGACTTCTTGATGGAAGTTGTAGATAATTCAAATATCTTTCTAATGGTTTTGAATCACCTCAATCGGACTCGGACGAAGAAGTTATGAAGTGTTTCTTTGCGAGTTTGTCGAGAAATGGAGCAACCTGGAGGCAAAACCAGAGAGTTGTCCGTCTGGGACGAAACATTTTGTCCATCTGGACGACTGAAAATAATGAAATATCCGTCACGAAGGCCTTTTATCCATACGGACAAGTACCTGCAGCGTCTGGATAGAGGTAGTTTCATTGATTGATGAAGCGAGTTCGATTTTCACCAGTCCGGTCCTTTGATCTGCATTTTGACCCATCTTGGAAGCATTTTCTGGCTTTTGGTCTTCATAAAAGTTGTAGATAATTCCAATAGCTTTCCAACGCATCTTGAATCGTTCAATTCGGAGCTACACACAGGGAGATTTTAATGATTTACTGAAGGCGGGTCAAGCGAGCCGAGTTGGTCAGCCCACCACTCAAACTCATTTTTGCTTGCTCTATATAAGAGCTTCTATAGTCGAATTTTAACATACTCCTCATTTCTTTTGGCATGGGTGAGCTCGAGGCGGCTTAGGTGCTCAACTCATTTGCTCTCCGGTGGCTGTTATGCGAGTTGACATCTAAATAGTCGGATCGAGCTTGGGCCCGTGCTTTTAGTTTAGATCTTTAGTTTTGTTATTATAGTCGAGCGCGGTATTCGATCGTTTGCTTGTGGATTTCGCGTCGCGAGTCACGGTTGGGATTAAAGGCCCGGATCTTTTTCGATTTGGGACATGGGCTTTGGATCTAATGTATGTCGATGTCGATCTTGTGAGTTTCCTTTGTCGATTTGCTTTCTCTCGATTTTGCTTTGATTGTTTGATCTTTTGTCAATGGGATTGCTTGTTGTTGTTGGTTCATGCTTTAAATCCTTTTTAGTGCGCCGTAGTTTAGTATGGGCTTGATCGTTTATCCCGTTGGTGTGCTCTTTGTTCATCGATTTTAACACGGGTTTTGTATTCGACCCAATTTCCTCGTGGGATCGACCCGTACTCTTTGCCATTCTACTACGATCGACCGGTGTTTGGCGGTTAGAGAGTGGTTTCCGCGATATATGAGTTTAGTGGATTATAAATATTGTTTGGTTTTGGATCGTGAAAAATCCTCTCTCATCAAAATGGCGCCGTTGCGGGAAATTGTTTAAAAGTCGAATTTGTGTTTGGTGCGTGAGCGAAAAAAAAAAAAATGAAAAATATGAAAACATGTTGATAATGTTGTGCTTAGACTAGGTTTGAATGCAATTTTGGTACTTAGCTTCTTGGAGGTTGATATCTTGTAGGTTGTCCTAGAACTTGGGCTAAGTGTTTATCATCTTGTTTTATTTAGATTTCGATAGGAGCCATGGGATGTTGAAGTGATTTTGTCTTGAACTCGGATTGAATCGACTTTGGTACTTAGTCTCTTGGAGATTGATATCGTCTAAGTCGGGCTAGAAGCCAGGGGCTCGGGACCTTCGACTATCATGACTTTTGAGGGGTTTAAAATATCGTGTGTGTGTGTTGTGAAAAAAAAAAAAAAATAAAATAAAATTTGTTTTGGGTGATGTGCTAGTTCTTTGGCGTGGATAATTGCTTGTGTGCCTCTGTGGCTTTATTACATCGTGGATGATTTGTCTTTACCTGTTTGGTTATCTTTACATCCATTGCAATCCATGTTGAGTACTACCGATCTGCTTTGAGTCCGTTTGTGGCATGGCTTCATATGTGTATATCTCGTATCTATCACCATCTTTTGGCACGTGGACTTTCCCGTGCATGTGTTTGCCTTGTTTTGGTCTATATGGTTTTAGGTACTCGAGATGGATTCACTAGAAGATGTCACGTGAGCTTAAGTGCACGCTACGCGGGTTCTACAAAAGCAGCTAAGTCTTTCTTTCCATCTCATTCACACACTGCGGGGGCGATTAGCTTCATTCAAGTGGGGGTGGGGAACTTAGCCGTTTTGTAGTTGTGCTTTGATCGTTAAATGTGCCAATTTGTGTGGTATGCTTAGTCTTTGACCGTTTTCTAGTCGATTTTGGGCTATTTTTAAAAATTTCAGCGGTTTTAACACCGCGAGGTTGTGTAGTCCTCACGTTCGATTGGTAAAAGTCTTAGTAGTTCATTGAATATATGCAATACGATTGATCTTATCTTGAAAGCGGAACCTTATATGCGATTTGCTTGATTACACACAATTTGGTTGTTACACACATTCATATCTCTAACCAGAGGCGAAATAGAAAGGTTACCTAAACCGGATCGGGATGACGAAAAGCGCTTCTTTGACCCGACCCGAGCCAAATAAGCTGAGCCGAATGTTTGACCTTCGTAGCCCTCTCGGCCTTGATAGAATGGTCCGACCACCATTAAGCTTTATAGCCATTTCATTACTTAGTCGAAACCTACCCTTGAGCCTTATTTTGGTCACATTCCCTTCATTTGACCTACGAGTGGACTTAGTCTCTTGTTAAACCACACTTGCCAAGACAAGTGTGGGGTGGGAAAAGTGACATGTTTTGGTTGGAGTTGGTGTTTTTAAAATTTGTGTAAGAAGGGAGGAGCTCAGTGATCTGTTTATAAGGCCTTTGGCTCAAAGAAGAAAAGAAAGAAAAGTTGAAAAAAAAAAAGAATGCAAAAGAAAAATGAAAAAAAAGTGAAAAGAAAAGAAAAAGAAGTGAA
Source organism: Gentiana macrophylla (assembly GCA_026214975.1). Lineage (NCBI taxonomy): Eukaryota > Viridiplantae > Streptophyta > Magnoliopsida > Gentianales > Gentianaceae > Gentiana > Gentiana macrophylla. The sequence continues at coordinate 182,537,555 of CM047805.1, read as the reverse complement.
ATAAAAGTTTGAATAAAGTGAATAAGTGTTGAGTCAAAGAAAGCCTTGTGTGGGCGTGTATTGTTTGTCCATATAATGTTGAGTTCGGAAGTTGTTTTGATTTGTTTGATGATCGGAGGAGTTTGGTGTTGATTTGTATGGTTGCAAGGAGGAGATACACTTGTTGATTTGGTTCACTCGTATTTTCTCTTCTCAGGTTCCCAAATTATCCTTTTAGTTAGCCCACTCCGAGCTAACGTCGCAACCTTCAAAGTCCTACTTGACCGTATCTAGTCCCGGTAGCCTCGATTAGTGGAGATGTTATGTGGTATGATATCGTGTGTAAATGTTTGACCGGTATTCAAGGCGGTGACCATTTTGGATGTGATTCCTTGCCTACTACACACACGTGCACTCCGTTTTGTTTATAACAACATCTCGAGTTGTCAACATTCACTTTACTACTTGTCGTTTACCATGAGAATGTCTTTGGCTACACCGATGTTGCAAAGTTGATCCCGTTGGTTTATTTTAAAGCGCCCGTTTTACTCGAGGGCGAGCAAAGGCTAAGTGGGGGGTGGTTGATGGGAGTCAACTTTACACCATTTCGGTGTGCTTTTACTCTTGTTTATCACTCAATTAGCATGTTTTGGGTATTTTAGGCCTTTTGTAGAGCTTTATCGTGAGAATAATGCGCGGGGTGAAAGCGACAAATGGTGGAAAACCCTCTTTTATCGATAATTTTGCAATATTCGGACACTTTTACCCCGGGATGTCGTTTGGTATGTTCTATGCATAATATTTCAGGGTTTAGGTGATCCGGAGACCGGAAGGTGATATTTTGTGGTGAGAATGATCGGGGAAGGAGAAAGGGAGAAAAGAGAAAAAAAGTGTAAAAATCTCAACCCTCTGTTCTGTTTATCGGCAATTTAACCTATGATGGAGGCATTTTCAGGACCTGACTTCTTGATGGAAGTTGTAGATAATTCAAATATCTTTCTAATGGTTTTGAATCACCTCAATCGGACTCGGACGAAGAAGTTATGAAGTGTTTCTTTGCGAGTATCGAAATGGAGCAACCTGGAGGCAAAACTAGAGAGTTGTCCGTACGGACGACACATTTGTCCATCTGGACGACTGGAAAATAATGAAATATCCGTCACGGAAGGCCTTTTATCCATGCGGACAAGTACCACAACGTCTGCAGACGAGAGTAGTTCAATGATTAATGAGCGAGTTCGATTTCACCAGCCCGGTCCTTTGATCTGCATTTTGACCCATCTTGGAAGCATTTTCTGGCTTTTTGGTCTTCATGAAAGTTGTATATAATTCCAATAGCTTTCCAACGCATCTTGAATCGTTCAATTCGGAGCTACACACAGGGAGATTTTAATGATTTCTTGAAGGCCAGGTCAAGCAGGCCGAGTTGGTCGGCCCACCAGCTCAAACTCATTTTCTTTGCTCTATATAAGAGCTTCTATAGTCGAATTTTAACACAACTCCTCTCACTTTTTGGCATGGGTGAGCTCGAGGCGGCTTAGGTGCTCAACCCGGCCGCTCTCGGCGGCTGTTATGCGAGTTGACATCTAAATAGTCGGATCGAGCTTGGGCCCGTGCTTTTAGATTAGATTTTAGTTTTGTTATGATAGTCGAGCGCGGTATTCGATCGTTTTTCTTGTGGATTTTGCGTCGCGGAGTCACGGTTGGGATTAAAGGCCGGATCTTTTTCGATTTGGGACATGGGTTTGAGATCTAATGTATGTCGATGTCGATCTTGTGAGTTTCCTTTGTCGATTTGCTTTCTCTCGATTTTGCTTTGATTGTTTGATCTTTTGTCAATGGGATTGCTTGTTGTTGTTGGTTCATGCTTTAAATCCCTTTTAGTGCGTAGTTTAGTATGAGGCTTGATCGTTTATCCCGTTGGTGTGCTCTTTGTTCATCCCGATTTTAACCCACCTCGTGGGATTTACTCTTTGCCATTCTACTACGATCGACCAATTTTCCTCGTGGGATCGAAAAATCCTCTCGTCACTCTTTGCCATTCTCTTTACCTTTTAGATTGAGCGACCGGTGTTTGGCGGTTAGAGAGTGGTTTTCTCTGTTCACATCTTTTATGTATATGAGTTTAGTGGATTATAAATATTGTTTGGTTTTGGATCGTGAAAAATCCCTTTTCCTATTCAACTCTACTGAGTCCTCCACTTTCTCTTTTCACTATCACTTGGTTGAGTTCATCAACATTCTTTGACCTTTGCTTTGCTTGAGATGGTTCTACACGAACTCCATGTGTAACTCTATTATTTCCAAGTACTCCTCAGTCGTTTCAACTCATAGTGTTAAAGGTCTCTTACTTTGGCACATACTTTTCTTTGTCCTCGTGTTTGGATTTACCCAACATGAGTGAATGCTTGTGTTTCCGTGTTTTCCTTTTAACATAAGACAGTTTTCCCCTACTCTAAAAAAAAAAATTCTGCAAATTTTCAACAAAGTAGATTACTGTCTTATCTACAATTTCTCTTTTTACATCAACTCGATAATCATTATGGATTATCCAGAAAATTCATGTTTATACCGGACACTCTGTCCAGAAAATCTGCAGCAGCACCTTCACTTCTTCTTCTGTTTCGAACAGGTTAAACATCTTCAAATGACCTGAATTTTTGATATGTTGCAGATAACAATTTTATCTACAGCTTTTATTTTGGAATTAAGTTCAGATTATTTTCGTTTGATCTCGATTTGCAATCCAACACAGTGTTTATTAATCTGGAAATTCTGGCAGCTTGTGCAATCGTCGAAATAACTGTTTTTGACCAAGTTAGTTTCATCCAAAAATTTCAATATTTTTATATCACCTGGGAAACTCTATTATCTAAATCTTTTCTCTTTGGATCATGCTCAATTTCTTCTTCGTTTATTCTGTACAAATTGATAATATCAGATCCAGGTAAAAATCTTACACACAACCTAAAGGAATATTCACCTCCTTGACTTAGAGTTTGGGCTAAGAGGGTAGTAAGTTCACGACCGTTATGTTTAGGAGTTCCTGAAGTCGATCTCCTTATGAGATAAACCTTTTAGTTGGAGTTTGTAAAGCTAACGTTATAGTTTTTTTTTTTTTGCGGTGTTAAGCGAGAACCAAGATGCTATCCTCCAACATGCCATGCTTGATGTTAAGACCACTTTCGTGCTCTTTTGTAGTTATACTTTTACGGTAATTTGTTTCTCATGTAATCCTTCACTTGATATCTTTAAACTCAACAAATCCTCTCGGCTTGTTGTCATGAATTACCTCGAAAACATATAAGCCTTAAGCCATTCTTACAAACAAGTTCTTACCTTCTCACTTTTCCAAATCACGAAACAAACTCTCTTCAAAGTTCTAAATTGTTGCACTCCCATCAGTCATGCAAATTCAAAGTTTCTTTGAACCTTTTTAATGTCGAAACATTCTTTTTACTTGTGTTTATTCTCGGCTCCCCTCACAGGGTAGTGTCGATATTGTAACTATTTCACGATCTTTTGTTCCTTTAAGGTATGCATATCTTCTTTTCTTTGGTCAATCTTTAAGCCTATCATGGCATTCCTTTTCGATTACTTACCTTTAATCTTCTAGCAATTTATGCTACACGAGTTTCAAGCGAAGGTAGTCTTTGCAAAGGTGCCTTACGAACTGTCTAGCCAACCAACTTTTGAGTTCTAAACTTTTGATCTCCATTTGAGATTATTGTACCTTGTACCCTTGATTTTAACTCTCTTTCAGGCCATTTGTTAAGGGTGAAAATCTATGTTTTATTATGATATATTTTGCGGTATTTTCTCTCTTAATTGGATTGATTGCATAATAAATGGCCCTTATATGGAAATATTGGGCATACTAGGTTTTTAAGGACTTAATCGCAATATTGAATAAATTATGTGTTTTCATCGTGAATTATAATTAATTGAACTTTATTACGATTTTGCGATGTTTTCCATGTGTTATAGGTATGTTCATTGTGCTCAAATGATGATCAAAAGGGTTAAAATTCGAGCTATAAAGATTTAAGAAGAGATAATGATGAAGTGAATTGAAGAAAAGAGATAAAGATGCAAAAATCGCATTCAAGTCATGATGAGCGTTCGTCATATGGCGTCCATATCGAGCGAGCGTCCGGAGAATTTAGGCGGGCGTCCATGGAAGCAATCTTGATCTGAGAGAGTTTGAGCGGAGTTAGAGCGGCGTCGAGGGAGTTCAAGAATATCAAGCGGCGTCCACTCAAGTGGGCGGCGTCGAATACCGACTTAGTGAAGCCGCCTCAAATCTCTATAAATACTTGCCTATTTTCACACACATTGAGATCACAATTTTGACAATCTTGAACCCTAAACCCTAAGGCGGCTTTGGGCTGCGATTTTACACTTTTATTTCGAGTTTTATGCAACTTTAAATTCGATCAAAGTAGGCTAGTTCTATGTTATTTTTACGCTTTTAGGTTCTTGAGGATGCTCAGAGGCTAGAACCTCCTTCAAGCGAGAATTGTGAAGCCGTCGACATTGAATTGATCTATTTATTTAGACTTTTCTTGTGAGTATTTACTACGGTTGTTTCTTATCTATGCATATTCTTGTTTTAACGCAATTATATTGGAAGATATGTTGTGTGCTTGATATGTTATTGTTTGATGGAAATCTTGAATAGCATAGATCACCATAGATAAGAATAGTTCATTAGATTTACATTAATGGAAGTTAGTAAGTCTAAAAACTAGATCGTTAACGTAAAAGTTGACACCTTTGATCTTTTTAACGTGTTAATTTAGTATTGGAAGATACTAGGTTAATAGATGGATTGCCCAAGGAATTAGGAGTTCATGTTTAGGTAAGGTGAATCACAACCTAAGTAAATACCACGTAAAATCGAGATAATAGATCAATGCATGTTGATAGGTGGATCAATCCTCGTTTGTCTTTTATAAAACTTGATTTACAATCCTCGTAGCTTAGTTTAGATTAGTTAATCTATTTTCCTGCACTTTTAGTTTATTTTTATAAGCTTTCAAATCTCTCCTAGCATTGGATTAATCGCCTCTGTCTAGTTACATTACTGCATATTTGTTTAGTTAGTTATTCGTTTGGTTAGTAATTGTGACAATAGTTAGTTAAAAACCAAAGCTAGGGTTAATATTAAATCTAGTTCCCGTAAGATCGACCCGGCATAGCCTCTATACTCTGATCCTTGCACTTGAGGTTAACGGTTTATTACTTGTTTTATTTTGTTTTGTTAATAAAAATCCGGGACACCATTGAGCCATGAACCGCCATGTACACCTTTTGACTCCCCATAAATGCGTATTGGCGTTCCTCACTACAATTTTGTCATCTTTGGTTGAAAGTCCATTTTATTCAAACCTTTGCATTCCCTTTGAGGAATAACCACGAGCATTTATTCTTTGGCGATTATACTATTCCTCTCGAGTAGTGCAACCTTGAATCGTTGATTTGAATCGTCAAATATCGTTTATACTTCCTTTGAAAATTTGAATTAATTCTTTGAAATCAAACCTTATCCGACAATTCTTAAGTGTCGTTTCCTCTTCATTCAAAAATCTTGCTTGCAGCTTACTTATTCAAACTTTTGATATTGCCTTACAATTCCTTGAGGAAATTTCTATTTCTTTTAAATCTTGAAATAACCTCTCTTTGACTCACGCAAACTTGGACACTTCTTGACAAGTGTTTATTTTGATTCGAGACCTTTTGGTGTACTCGTTTTCCCTCATAGCTACTTCAAGTTGAGATTCTTACTCTCTCTTGATTTCTAAATTTCCTTTTTAGCCCTTTTGGTGCTCGACCTTGCACCTTTATTTTGTTTTCTTGTTGTATGATGTTTCCTCTCTGAAACTCATGTGAGCGAAGATTTTCTTAGTTCGCCAACATCCATTTTGTTAACCAAGTGTTTAACAATCAAGGTCACTGCCTAATGTCCTCAAGTTTAGCATTCTCTTCTCCTCTCATGATTAATATTTCCTAGTCCATCGGTGATGTTTCCTTTAACGTCTCCGCTTCCTTAAAGCTTATATGAAAGCTCATTACCATTCTTTTCGATTTGCCTCTGAAGTCCTTGTAGACCACCGTATCTTGCAAATTCCACTCTCTCAAAAGAATTTCATCCATGAGGTGTTCCTTTGTTTTCCTTATGGTGGATATCTTTTGTACTATGATCTGATTGCCTCATCCTTTATTTTAGAACCAACTTCAATTTTCATCAACACGGAATCATTTTGTTACGCTTGTAACCCAAGCAACCTTCCTTATTTCAAGTGCATTGTACCGCTTCCTTGGCTTACCTAGTTGACATACCACCACAGTACTCAACTTGTCACCTTTCAATTTCTTTTACCACTAATTGGCATAAGGATTGAATCGGACCGTCGAGAGAAAAGTATGGTAAATGCATCCCAAGAAGTCTCGAAGTCTCTCGGCCGGGATCCTTGCCGTTCTTGACATGCTTGTGGTGCCATGATGGTAGTTGAGATCGAAGGAAGTCAAGTATGCCGAGGAAGGCTGTGAGTCGGTTAGGAAGCTCAAGCACTTTCGGACATAGGTCGGCGAGGAGCAAGGAAGGAGTGGTAAACCGATGATTGCAAGATTCGAGGCGATTGATGAGTTCATGGAAGAGGCAAGACAAAGATCGATTGTTTACGGTTATAAGTGATGGTCGAACCAACCAGACAATTGGTCACAAGTTAGATGAAGATGGCGATCATTGGCATCGGAATCATCTTTGGGTTCGAATGTGGAAGATTGGGAAGGACAATGAAGAATGAAAACCACGGGATGGCAATTGCATTTCATCTCGAGCAACCAAGATGTGCGAGCCACAACACGAGTTTACGGGATGAAGTGGAGCCACAGCAGAATCTGAGACGAGTTGATCTGACAAGCCAGCGAAAGATTGAAGTAGATCGTCGCCACCTCGAGATAGCTCAAGGCAGGTGGAAGGAGTTGGGAAGATGGAAGGAGAAGAAGGCATGCGAGTTAGGAGGCAAAGCGGCCATAAAGTTCGAGTTCAAGTACCTCTCGGTTACATTCGAGTTTTAGAGAGGAAACTCCTCTTAAGGAAGGAATGTAACATCCTACTTTTAAGTAAAAGGTAAAATAGTCATTGGGTGTATTTACTACGACCTAATTATTATTTGTCCCATGTATTTAATTAAAAGGAATTAATTAAAGGATTTAGCTATTAATTATAAGGGATTTAATTATTGGCTATAAAAGGAAATAATCTCCAAATCACTCCTTTTATTTACCGCCTATTACATGTCAAAAAAAAGAGGCAGTCTTGAAGAGAAAGAAACCAACGAAAGATGCCAGGAAAAAGCGAATGTAATCTTCAACCGTGTGACCAATCCGTTAAATGCGATCAAGATGCGCGGAGAGAAAAGTGATCAGCGAGGAGGCGCAACTTTGGAAAATAAAATATCTCCATTCCGTAAGTTTTGGTTTAGTCTAGTTTCGGTATTAAGTAGAGTTCGATTCTTGGAAAATTAAGTATCTTTTGATCCGTAGCTCTGTTTATGCGACCATGAGTAGTCGAAGCGATCGTCTTGAAGCGTAGAATAATCTAAAAATAGGTTCGCAGCAGTAAACCCAGGTAATCTTCAGTTACTGCACTTTTTCAGTTTCGTTTTTACGACGAGAAATAGGATTTTAGGGTTTGTTGTTGATCAAATAGGTTTTGGGGTTGAGGATCAACAAGCTGTTGCGATTGCTTGATGTTTCTTTGTCGGTGTTGCGAGCAAATAAGGTAAGAGCTCTTCCTATGATTCCAATTATCGTTTATAAGGTTTAGATCAAGTTTTAAGGTGTTTAAGATGTTTTAATGCTAGGAAGATGTGTTTTTAGTTGATCAAGGATCATAGGTGTTCTTGGAATAGTTAGATATGTTTATTTACGTTTTACTATGTGTAAATTGCTATACTTTTGGGTTAGAAGCTGATTTGGATCGAATTTGAAGATTTTAGAGTTCTAGTCGAACCCAGGTGGGCGAGCGTCGCCTCTGCAGGCGGGCGTCTACTTAGAGCACATTTGAGACAGCGTCGGCTTTCTGGGCGGGCGTTTGAAGTGTTGTTTACATTCGAGATTGAAGCTGTTTTAGGTGGGCGGGCGTGCAGGTATAGTGGGCGGGCGTCGGTCTTGAAGAAGCGTCGATAGGTTCCAGGCGGGCGTCGTGTGTCTTTAAGCAGGCGTTTGACTGTTTTATTTGTTTTATTTGTTTTCATCGTTTGACTTAGTTTGAGTTTTATACTCATGTGTTTCTTGTTTTAAACCCTTAAACATGATATATTAACATTGAATAAATATAAACAAGCCTGAATTGAGCTTACGATTCGTTCGATTAAAACACCGAATGTACTCTTAAAGGGAGTTGAAGTTCGGATCCGTTGGAAGATCATGATAGGCTTGTGCTTTGATGAGTTAGCATTCATCAATATGCATGTGTATTGCTAGGACTTGTCCGTGTCTAGTGGTCTAGGAAGAGAGTAGTTTGTGTGAGGAGATTATTTGAAAACACTTAGGTGGCTAGTTAATCACCACAATAATCAACGTCTTGACTAGTAAAAGATTAAACAACATGTCTCTCTTGGCTAGGCACCGAGGCTAAATCGCGATGCATGTGCTACCTCTGAAGGTGGAGGATCTCTGTAGGTCAATGACCACTAAAATGCTGAGAGGACTCTGCTTGAGGTGTGTCGTGCTATCGAGTCTACACTTTTTCTAGACTTAGTGGATATTGGTGTGATCATTTGATATGTTGCAAAGAGTGTCCACGAGGTGGAAGAACTCCGTGGAGTCGGCCAAAACCCTAAATGCGGAGGGATTACGCTAAGGTGGATCTTGGCGTAGTGCCATTGAGTGCGGTTGTAACATAGATAAGCTAAGTAAAGCGTTTAGTCAATTCATGTTGATGGATATGAAATGAACCACAGATTGAGTAGGTCACGTAAAGATAACTAAGCGATTAAATATCTTTTCTTTATAAAACTTAATTGTTGTCGTAGCTTCTCACTTTTACTAAGTACTTTGTACTTACCTCCTTTGCATTTATTTTTGTATGCATTGTGGGGTGAGAAAGGCGAGCGAGGTTGACCAAGTGTAGATGATGACTTTTGAAGACTTGAAGTCTTGGCGAAGCTTTTAGTTTAATTTCCCTTGCAAAGGTTGTACTAGATTAGTTGCGATTCGTTTATTAGACTTGTTGTACATTTACTTTTAAGACCTCGTATTTTGTAAGTCTTTGGGTTTTCATCGTTGTAATCTTAACTATCCATCTTTAGTATGGTTAATTTCTATTCTTAGTAGCATTTATGTTTTTACCCGAGTCTTTTTAGCTTCCGTTTGCTTTATTTTGATCTGACGGCGTAGAGGCGGCGTATAATATTAGATTTATTTAATCTTATCTGGCGAGACGTTTCTCTTCCGGATAAAGGCTCGGTGTCGGGGCGCGGCGTTACAACTATAATATTAAGGGACAATTATCTAAAATGACACATATTGGATTTAATTAGGCGTAAATGACATTCAAAACAAACACTTAGTTATAAGAATGAAAATTAGATAGATGAAGCCAAAATCTGTCAAAGAAGAAAAAATAAAAATAAAAAATAAAAAAGGAGAGCAAGACACGCTGAATCGATTGTTTATTTTTATTTTTTTTTGTTTTGTTTAAAAAAGGAACGGACTTGTTGTTCTATTTTGTTTTTATTTTATTATTTTTAATTAAATTCCCTGGACGTTGAGTTCTTTCCCCCCTTCCTTTCTAGGCGGTGAAAGTTGATTTATTCTTTTTCATTGACCACCGTGATCATTGACCACAGCGATAAAATGACACCGTGATCGCGATAACCACGCGATGCATTGATCACCGTAATGAAGTGACCACGCGATCACGAGACACAGCGATGAAATGACAACTGCGATGCATTGACGCCGGCAATCATATATCTGATGACATCAACATTTATCTGATGACATCCGAATCGGATATGCGATGACATCAACATTTTATCACGATGACATCGGCAATCATATATGAATGACGCCGACAATTATATATCACGAGAGACATCGCGATGAAGTGACACGCGATCGATGGCCACCCCGATGTAGAGACACAGCGATGAAATGGCCACCCCGTCTGAGAACACGCGATCACGAGACCATCGAGATCTGATGATCACGAGATCTGATGACATTTAATGAAGCAACACCGTGGTGACATTTGATATTTTCGATTTAATTTCATAAAATCGATTTATTTTCTTCATAAATGGAACTTCAAATGACTATATCTCTTGATATAAAATCGATCAACATAAAATTTTCACCTTAATTCATATTTTTATGCATTGACGCCGGCAATCATATATGCGATGATATCAACACTTTATGTAGTGACATCGGCAATCATATATATCGTGACATCAACAATTATCACGATGACATCGGCAATCGGATATCTTGATGACATCAACGTTTTATCGCGGTGACATCGGCAATCATATATGAATGACATTAACAATTTATGTAGTGACATCGGCAATCAAATATCTGATGACATCAACATTTTGTTGAACCTTTTGTCTGAAATTAGGAAGAGTTTTGGGAAATCGAGCTTCTGAAGCGTCGAGCTATATCGAATACTTAGCGATCGAGTTCGATGTTGGCTTTTTAAGGCTCAATCGAGCCCAAACTTTTTTAGTCGATTCGAGCTCGAGCCTTAGGGAGTATCGAATAACACACAATAATACCAACATTTTATGAAGTGACATCAACACCCAAATTGCAAAAACAAAAACTTTGTAAATTAAATATGCATTGACATCGGCAATCATATATCGCGATGATATCAACATTTTATCGCGGTGACATCGGCAATCATATAAGCGTGACATCAACAATTTATCACGATGACATCGGCGATCGGATATCGCGATGACATCAACAATTATGTAGTGACATCGGCAATCAAATATCTCGATGACATCAACATTTTGTTGAACTTTTTGTCCCAATTTAGGAAGATTTTAGGAAATCGAGCTTATGAAAGCGTCGAGCTATATCAGTACTTAGCGGTCGAGTTCGATGTTGGCTTTTTATGGCTCAATCGAGACCAAACTTTTTAGTCGATTCGAGCTCGAGCCTAAGGAGTATCGAATAACACACAATAACACCAACATTTATGAAGTGACATCAACACCCAAATTGCAAAATCAAAAACTTTGTAAATTGTATATGCAGTGACATCGATGTCGCTGCATCAATTCTCTAACTGTAAATGCAGTGACATCAATATCACCGCATCAATTTTATTCCAAATCATACACAAACCCCAAATCATACACAAACCCACCATCAACGTATAGCTTTTCTTTGTTTGTTTGAAGGTGATGCATGTTAAACTAATTGATCATTATTACATCATGATTTCCATGTTTAGTTATATTTAAGGTTTTAATAATTCTGTGGCAAGCCATTTATATACATATTGCAGAAGCTAGATATTCTCAATCTCACTCAAGATAAGACTGATACAAACTTAGGTGTGAAGGCTGATATGATAAAGTTGCTTATATGTGGATTGTTTTCAACAACAGATACAATATAAAGAGATCAACCAACACAATTCAAACTCGGAATAGATTATCCAAAGGTGCAGGTTAATAAAAGCAGGCAGCTCAATTTTCAAAACAAAAGGTACATAACTACAAGAAAATCCATCCTCATTTTGCTAAATCATTTAACTAAAAAACATACAAGTGGAAGTACTATGCAACAAAGTAAAATATAAAGAATCAACAAGAAAGAAAATATTCTACTTCAAGACAACAAGCTATATTCCATTACCTAATTTATCCCAGGTTCACAGCTTATGAATTCAAAAAACAAAACAGGAGACAGAGTCAATTGCATTTCCTAATTCATAAATGCAGTGACCTCGTTGTTTACATAACAAGAAGACATAGTCAATTCCACCAATATTTCCCAATCATATTTAAAATTACTTACTATCTACGGTCAAAGGTGTATTTGGTTATATTAATGGCACAATTGACCACAGCGGCCACACAAAAAATGCTCAAGGAAACCATAGCGAATCCACGAATCGAAGCTTGGCTCAAACAAGGCAGTTTAATTCTTAATCACGATTACCTCCTCCTTATCTCGAAGACGTATTGATGCAAGTCTACCATGCCACTCGTCGGCGCCAAATCTGATACGCAATTGAAGCGTGCTTTGCCTCCCATCCAGGCCAAACTTATGCAAATCCGTACCATGACTAGCCTCGCCCGTAAAGTGCGAACTCCATGGCGACTATTATGTCACTATCAAGCGGTATCGATGAACTCTCCGTGGCGGTCACCTCTTTTCTCTTGATGATATCGTTGCTTACCTTGTTGCGGCCTTGGACTGAATATGAAGCTTTAAATGCAATGGTCTCTGCTCGTGATTATCTCCTTGAAGAGGTGTATTCTCTTCTTCTCGATTGCGAAGCCCGTATTGACAACATTCCCTGTCCGCCACCGTTCTCTTCATCCTCTCCGGCCACTCCTGCTGCAAATTACACCACCTCGCCGTCCGGCCGGCAAGCTTCCCGTGGCGTGGTTATAACCACTCGGTCGAGCGGAGGTCGGGGCGATCTGGTTCATCTCGGGGCGAGGTCGGCGGGAACTCTCAATCCACGGTCCGCTTGATCCTTGCGGTTGCGCCCGTCAAGTCACGCCGCCTCTGCACTGCTATTACGCGCCTATGATGGCGCCCCTCCCGTCTCGTCCTCACCTCGAATCGATTCCCGTTCGGTGCTTCATTATCCGACTCAAACAAGTCAATGGGGTCCCGATCGGCCCACAATATCGACCACGAGGCTTATCGAGGCTCAACCGTTACCCGACTCCCCCTCCTCCACATGAATGGATCCCGTCACTGGGAGCTACACACCACATGACAAACAATTTTGAATCTGAACTTTAATCCGAACCTTATAGCTGACCGGATCGAATAAATATTGGTGGCGGCTCGGGTTTGCCTATATCCACCAGCTCTCTTCTACTATTTCCACCACTTACTTACTCGTATTTACTTTCCCATATTCTTGTCTCCATCCCTTCGCACAAATTTACTTTCCGTTCGGTTTGCTTGAGACAATTACATTTTATTTTGAATTTCATGCCTCTTATTTTCTTGTGAAGGATTACTCAAGGCCATATCCATCATAGGGGTTATCTAAAGATGGTCTTTACCACTTTTCTAGCCTGTTCAACCAACCCACTGCTCGTGCTCTGCTCTCCAGCCGTGATTCCTCTTCCCTATGGCATCGACGGCTTGGACACTGCTCTCAACAAGCCCTTAGTTTAATTTTACGTACTTTACATATTCCTGCTTCAAATAAGTCACCCGGCCATGTTTGTGCTGCGTGTCAATTAGCAAAGAGTCATCGTCACCCTCTCCCTGTTTCCGACTTTACGTCTGTTGCTCCTTTGGATTTACTTTATTCTGATGTTTGGGGTCCGTGTGTTGAACCTTCAATTTATGGCTCGAGATATTACGTTAGTTTGTGGGCGATTTTTGAAATATATTTGGTTGTTTCCCATTCGTTTAAAATCGATGTTGAGGCATCTTTACTAATTTTAGCACATTCGTTGAGCGCCAATTTAATCGAAAAATTAAAGCACTTCAAACCGATTGGGGAGGTGAATTCCAACGCCTCTCTCGTCAACTCACCTCTTTGGGCATTGACCATCGTGTTTCACATACCTCGCACACACGAGCAAATGGTGCGGTTGAGCGTCGTCACCGTCATATAGTTGAAAGCGGCACATCCTCCTTGCCCAGAGTCCAACCTTCCTCTCCCTGCTTCTTGGGAAGATGCTTTCACCTCCATGATCTATGTGATAAATCGCTTACCCTCCCGTGTCCTTCATGATAAAACTCCTTTCCACGAAATGCTATACCACCGTCTCACGACTATTCCTTCCTTGGGTTTTGGTTGCTCCTGCTTGGCCCTATCTTCGTCCACTATAATCACCATAAAATGGATTTCCGCTCCAAGACTTGCATTTTATCGGCTCTGATCCCTCCCATCATGGCTACAAGTGCCTTGATCTCCAAACAGTAAAGTTTATATCTCTCGTCATGTTGTCTTTGGCGAATCCACATTTCCATATGTCTCCTCCCTTCCTTACCTGGCGGACTCTCTTACAGTTCCTCTTCTGTCAGATTGACCCCACCATCCATGCACCCATCCCTCTATTCCTTTGCCCATGGATCTGCATGCGAAGCAACACCACATTCTCCTTCACCCAGATTCCGAGGCCTCCCCCTCTCAACTGCCCGTCTTCCTCCATTGCCGCGCATGCACCTCAGCTCCACCCCGCCAACTCGCACCATGATCACTGCGTGCCCAAGCGAACTCTCTCAAACCCAAAAACCTCCATCCCGACTTTATCCGTTACCCCTTCCCAAAGCTCTCACCTACCTCTGCCACTTTGCCTCCCGAACCCACAACCTATCTGAGAAGCCACCAAACACCGGGTGTGGCGGGATGCTATCGTGATGAGATCAATCGTTAGTTCGGAGAATGACACTTGGGAACTCGTTCCTACGCTCCTGGTATGAATGTAATTGGTAATAAATGGGTGTATCGTATCAAGCGACATGCGAGATGGTAAGTGTCGGCGCTATAAAGCTCGCGCTTGTTGCAAGGGGTTTCATCGGTGAGTGTTGACTACCATGACACCTTGATCCGGTGGTCAAACCCACCACTATCCGTCTTTTATTATCTTTAGCTACTACTAATAAGCGGTCTCTTAGCGGTGGATATTGAATCGTTTCTTCACGGTCATTTAAGCGTGAGTTTTTATCGGCAACATGAGACTTTCATCATCCAGTTACCCAGACTATGTATGTCGGCTTAAAGCGCGATTTATACGGTTTAAAAGCAGGCTCCCTAGGGCACAGTACTCTCGAGTTTACTTGGCTCTTACCTCTTATGGATTTGTTGCCTCCAAGGCGGATACTTCTCTTTATATTTATCGGCGTGGTCCTATCACTTGTATATGTTTTGATCTATGTCGGCGATGTCATTCTCACGAGTTCCTCTCACGGAGGCGGTTGATCATGTCATTCGGCTTTGGGCTCATGATTTCTGTCAAAGATCTTGGTACCACTATCTTATTTTCTTGGTATAGAGTCCTACGCACCTCAGGGTCTTTACCTCACATAGCGGAAATACATTCTTGACTACTTGTGCGCCCGGTATGGACAAGGCTAAGCCTTGTATGTTCCCCATGAACTCTAAATGCCGCTTTGACTCGTGCCGGCGGGCCACTCTTTTCGACCGTCTCTTTGCTCGGACCATTGTGGGTGGCTTGCGGTATCTCAATTTACTCGTCCGGACATTGCCTTTGCCGTTCATAAGGTGAGCAAATTCATGCACTCTCCTACCGACAATCATTGGGCGGCGGTCAAGCGGATTCTTCGTTACTTAAAGCACAGTATCTCGATGCTAATCATATTTATGAATCTTTGGTTGGCATGAATATATCTACTCATTACAACAAGCAAATTCCATCACAAATTTTTGCCATTTTTCTACCCCAAAACCTCAGAATCTCTTCCAAATAATACCTTCTCTGCATCTTCATTTCTAGAACTGATGCTAACCAAGCTCCAATCTTCTCTGCACCTTCTCTGCATCTTCATTTCATTGCTGATGCTAACCAAGCTCAATCTGAAGCATTCTTGACACTATTTCGTTTTGCTTCCACCTATTTGAATTTCATTTAACCAAATTTTTGTTCGGTTTCGATAAGCTTATTAACCGTACAGAACGGAACCGAACCGTGTACACCTTTATCCAAATGTATATACAGTGACATCAATGTCAATTCACCAATTTTATTCCAAATCAATGTCTCTTTGGAACCAATAATATGTCAGATGCAGTGACATCACATCATAAACCACATCTAACTGCCAAATGCAGTAGATACTTTGCCCAAGAATTTATCAAAAACACAAGCCCAGCCTTTGTGCAAGAATCTATCAAAAACACAAGCTCAGCATGTATAATCCATAAGACAACAAGAAGCAATCTTTGAACACAATAGGGAAATAAAAACACGAAAAAAATCTATCTAAGAACAACTGATATGCTGAACAAGGGAAAATACACAGTCTTCACAGTTTCCACAAATGATTAGCAGGATATTGTAAAATCCCACATCGGGAAATTAGCAGAAAACTCACCTCCATATAAGTGTGAGTCACAAAATATCTTGTCAACTCAGGTTAGCCCTTTTAGACCAAGCGAGGACGACGGTCTAAGCAGTTCACCGGACAATTTATGGCTCATTTAAGCTACTGGACCGGGATGCAGGGCGTTACTGAATAATATCGAGCCGACTATCAGGCGCGCCTGCGCGGCTGCACCGTATAAGAAAGATGGTGTAGTTGCCTCTGGTAGGGCGATCGGGACCCGATCTTGGCCCGTCTGGCGGGGGCGCGCTTGATCCGCCAGAAGTGAGATGTAAAATCCACATCGGGAAATTAGTCTTGCCGTCTGGCGAGGCCGCCATCCTTCTAGGGGTGAGGATGTAAAATCCCAAATCGGAAATTAGCGAAAACTCATCTCCATATAAGTGTGAGGCACAAAATATCTTGTCAACTCGGTTAGCCCGCTTTAGACCAAGCGAGGGCGGCGGTCTAAGCGATTGACCGACACAATTTATGGCTCGTTTAAGCGCTACCAGGCCCGGGTTACGGGGCGTTACGGATATACTCGATGCTTCAATTATATTCATAGTCATATATGTATATATATAGGTGGAAGAAAAAGTGAACCTTCAAAGGCAAAGCAGCGGCTTCACCCCAGCCAAGATTCATACTGAACAGTAGGGCCGATATAAAACCCAATAAACCCGAACCAAACCAAAACCCAAACCGAACCAACCCAAAATAACCCAAATTTGGTTGAAACCAAAAATATTGGGTTGGTTTTTGACCCAACCCGAATGCTATTGGGTTGGTTTGGGGTTTTTATTTTTTTCTTCGGTTCGACCCAACCCAACCCAACCCGAAAGACATTACAATACATAATTCTATTGATAGCCAATGAAAAAGATTATTGCTATTCATTTTCGATCAACAATTACTTTTGTGATGTGATAATTGAAAAATGAAGAAACATCTGTAGGATTGCGAATTAGACTAAAATGACTATTTGATGAATATAATATTTTTTCGAATGAATCATGGATCATTTATTTAAATTTTCATGTATGATTTCCTTAATGCTATTGTTCTTTGTTACAATCTCTACATCGTTGTTGGTTGTGTCATAGATTATTGGATTAAGTAATATGATATCCATAAAAATTTGTCTTTAAATATTGTTCTCTATGAACATGTGGTAAAAATTTGAATTTCGATAGAATACATGTATGGATTTTATTACATCAAAGTTTGATTATAAATACATTGTTTATGGCTTAAAACCCAAAACCCATCCCAAACCAACCCGAAACCAAACCATTGGGTTTTCTAATAATTTGGTTTGGTTTGGGTTAGTATTTTTTAAACCAACCCGACTAATCTTATGAAAAACCCAACCCAAACGAATCCAACCCACCCAAGCTCACCTTAGGAACAGCACGCATAACTTTTTCTGCCATAGCCCCTAATGATATAGGCTCACTTTGCTGTAATTTTACAGTTTCAAATAAGCAGAAGAAGAGGGATTTGAATATATATAGCTGCAAAATTCTGTGTTGCGAGAAATGAAAATAAAATTAAATGACTAATGTTTAAAACTGAGCACAAATTATATGATGCAACGTAAGGGATCGTCTAGGTAGTCAACAATTTTCTGCAATTTAGTCTTGTATGTTACAATTTTCTGGTCAATCTAAGGGTTGCGGATTACGAAACTTCGTGGGGATGGTGAAGGGAAGGAGGCGAAGAGGGGCTGAAACTTGTGAATATGGGATTGACGGCGTATTTTGTTTTCTAAGCGTATGATGATTGTGTCCGGCGGTGTAAAAGAGGTAGTTTAGGGAAGTTAAATAAAATGTGTCCTTATAAGCGAGGATCTTTTTGGGTGTCCTAAGTGCCTAATTAAGTCTCAAAACACGTCCTTATAAACAAATAACACAAATATTAATGAGTTAAGAGGTATTTTTGTCATTTAAATTTATGACATTTGCGGTCCTCACTAGATTCTTAATAATGGTATGGACCGGGTTAGTTGAGTGCGATCTTTATATCTCTTGTTCCGAAGGTCGCCTTTCCGACACGGGTGGCTCGATCTCCGTCTCATTGCTCTTTGTAACTTGCGGGGTGATCGATCTCCATCTCATTTCTCTTTGTAACTCGGCCTATAAGCTCCTTTCACGGGTTGTTGTCAATCGGCTCAAGTGGTGATTTACGATGTGATTTCTAGGAATCGAGTGCGTTTATCTCGGGCGACAGCAGATCACGATAATGCGATTGTGGCCTTTGAAGCATTTCACTCTATGAAAGCGAGGGTTGCGGGTGTTGTTAGAATCATCACGGTGTCCAAACTTGATATGGCTAAGACTTTGATAGAGTTGAATGGGCTTATCCATGGGGAATCATCGCGCGGATATGAGGTTCCCGAGGCTTTTATTGATTTGATCCGTAGATCGTTACCTCGACCCACGTACTAGGTTACGGTCAATGGGCGACCTGGCAGCGGATTGTTCCTTCTCGGGAATTCGCCAGCGGGACCCTCTCTCCTTCTATTTATCATCTGTGCTAAAGGACTTACAACTTTGTTGGAGCAGGGCTATTCGGGTGGGCTCGCTCCGTGGCATATCTTTTTGGGGGCATCTTTGAGGTGATATCTCATCTCATTATTTGTTGATGATAGCATGTTGTTCTTAGAGATTCGAGGATGGGGTCTTTGAAACCTTGGTCGATCTCTTCACACATTATGAGGCTTTATCGGGACATGCTATCAACTTTCAAAAGTCTAGTCTATGCTTTAGCGATGGAGTGTTGCGGGGGTTAGGGATCACATTCTGAGATCCTACTTGGGATGGAGCAGGAAATATCTTGGCATGCCTTTTGTCACGGGCCATAATAAGTGCAGGTATTTGACATTCAGCGGGAGAGGATTTGGAAGAAATTGTCGGGTTGGAAAGATAAGATTTTATCACTGCGGGTAAAGAGGTTATGACCAAGTCGGTATTGCGAGGCAATACCTACCTTCAATCATCTGATGTTTCAAAGTCCCGATTACGTTGATACGATAGCTTAAGCGGTGTATTCGGGATTTTTTGGGGACTTTGAGGACAAGCGAAAAGTGCATTGGCGGAGTTGGGGCGTTTGTTGTCTACCGAAGAACCTAGGAGGTCTTGGATTCCGTGATCTTGAGGGCTTCAATTTAGCTCTGTTGGCTAAGAAGGCACGAAGATTGTTCTGATACCTACGATACCCTTGTTAGTCGGTTACGAATGCTAAGTATCATTCGGGAATAACCATTATTCTTTGCAAGTTTGGGGCGGTGTCCTCGTTTCTTTAGCGGAGTTTATTGGAGGCGGGACCTTACGTCCGCGGGCTTGAGATGGCGGATAGAGGATGGCGATCAATTTTGTCTTCCATGATCGTGGGTCTCTTTGCCGCCTTCTTTTCGCATCACGCACGCCTCTCACTCACTTCCAACTAATGCCCAGTGCATGATCTCTTGGTAGTAGGTGGCCTGATGGAACATACATTTGCTTTGGCATTTCTTTAGCCCGTGGGAGGTAGATCGATACTCAGGACCCGATTCAGGAGGCCCTCCCACCCGGACAGACGTATTTGGCATTACGATCAGAAAGGGTGTTATACGGTTTAGTCAGGGTACTTCTTGGCAATGATCTTGCATGGGGGGGTTGTATTCGGAAGCCAATGGGTCCTCCTCTATAGGGCCGGACAGGGTGTGGCGAGACATGTGGCAAGTGCTTGTGCCCCCGAGGGTCCAACACTTTCTTTGGAGATGCTTACAAGGCTGCCTACCGATTGGGGAGAATCTTCTCAAGCGACAACTCGGGGATGGGGTATGTATGGCATGTGGTCGGGAATGGGAAACTATGCGCCTTGTTTTGTTCGATTGTGACTATGCTAAGGAAATTTGGGGGGCCTCAACCTTTGGGAGTCGGTTGGTTCGGCGATAAATGCAGGTTTGGGGAGTTATTCGGGGGCCTCGTGGGCGCGTCTATCATTAGATGTAATATCTTGGATCAATCATAGATTGACCCGATTACTGTGTGAAATGTCGATCTAGATCTAAACGAAACAAAGAACATAAATTAAAGATCAAACTACAAGGGGGTTTAGGAGCCAACCTTTTTATGGTGCTTAACTCCAAGAACAATAGGTCTCCAAGAACACGTGTATTGAGAAGCCACAGCCTTCCAACGTGTGTCTCCCAGCAACACCAGGTGGATGGTGTTTCACGCCGCCGGACCTCCTTGATATGCTACCTAGAAAACCCAAAGTTTTCTAAACTCGAACCCAAGTATTATAGCCGAAAATTTCAAGCTATAATACTTCACAAAATAGCGTGTAATGTGTATGTCAAAAGGCTTGAGAGAACTCTCTTTATATAGGAGAGTAATCCTTGTCCTCCAAGGATTTAATAATTAAGAGATAATTATTAGATTAATCCTTATTCCAAATAAAAGATAAAGAAAATAATTATCCCAAACAAATTATGAAAAATAATATTATTATCTAATATTCCATGAATTATCAATTAACAAATCAAAGATAAATCACATGTTAAATAATTATCCAAGAAAACTAATTCCTTAATAATTAAATAACACAAAATGCGCCCCACCCTAATTAAATAAGGTCCATTCGCATTTTTCTACACTTTTGGCGAGTCACGAAAAATTTCTTTTTATTGTATTTAATTATCTAATCCATTAAACAATTAATCCACATATCAAATTAAATAGCCCAATCCACTATTTAATTATAATCGAGGTGAAACGACGAGAAAACTAATTACGCTATTTTGGGAGCCACGTCGGGGACCATGGACCCATATTCGATGTTTACAATAAATCGAACAAAATTATTCATCGAGACGAATAATTATATCCAACCTATTAATTCCGGGATTACACCACCATAAACCCGGCCGAAACTCATCGAATATAGATAACTTACACTCAATTTATGAGTCAAAAGCGTCCATTGATATAATCATTACATACGGATAAATCCTCCATAGATTTATTCACTTCGATTCGGGATATTTCCGTAAACCCTTCTCGAAACATATTATCCTTATTTACCATTAACCCCCTAGTGATCAATTAGTTCATAACTAATACAATATGAACTCGGCCGATCGATCAGTTTCTAGGGTTAACAAATAAGGGAACCGTCTGTCTACTTCCCGAGGGAAGGAATGAATTCCATATCTGTGATAACACAGACTACTCACTCGTTCTAGAATAGAGCCAGCGGGAAGTGTTGGACCACATCTTAAGTGATCCTTACTAACACATCAAACTCTACCATAGTCTAAGCGGTTATGCGTGATCACCTCGAGGATTGAAATTAATCCATATATGATCATCTTGTGATTCGATAAGACTTCTCGATTACGGAATTATATCGAGAACTCAAATCAAATCATCCGATACTATATGATTATCATCATATATAAATGCCCCATTAGGTACCCCTATTACCGACTTGATCCGGATAAGGCATTTGTCACACCTAAAGTGTTCGGGCGCATCATTAGCATATTAATCTAGAGACCATTACTCAGTTAATAAACGCTATAGACTAAGTTAATTTTAAGTATATTTCACAAACTCAATCCTCGTGTGTATAGCCATACACTTGAGTTATGTGATTACATAATCAATATACTTAGGGTTTTTACGTAGTGTATTAATATTGGCAATAAATGCGAATAAATAAGATGAAATAAATTACATCATTTATTTAAATAAAACAATTACAAATTGTCTTTCGGGCATAAAACCTAACACTATCTCTGGAAGAGATGTCTGAGTTACTGCTGAATTTATGGAATCTTTGGAAAGCGCGATGTAATGCACGGTCTTTAAGGGTGCGCCTATCTATGTCTCCCGTGTTGTCTCGGCATCTTACATAGCGACTCTTGAGTACATGCGGTGATGAGTGGTGTTGATGTTGGCGAGGAGGATCCAACACCCGGTCGTTCGGGATCCGCCGCCGGGGACATGGAAGTGTAATCATGGATGCTTGATGGCATGTTACGGCTCGGGTATCGGGATGATTTTTAGAGATTCGAGAGGGGCTATTGTGGCGGCCTTCTCTTTCCACTTGAGACCGGGTGATGCCCGAGAACTTTTGGAGATGCGTGCGATCATATTTCTTTGTCACCGAGGCGATTCGGCCCGTTCACTTCTATGATCTTCGAGAGCGACTGTCTATCTTGCATTCGGGCCCTCACACGCCCGTCGGAGGATCTGTCAGTTTTGGGCCGCCTTGATCGTGATTGCCTCTCTGCTTCGACCTCTTTGCGTCATGTCGCTTTACTTTTGTTAAACGTTCTGGTAATGTCCCAGCGCACTTGCTTGCTAGACACGGTGTCGCGTCTGAGGTGTCTATTCTTGGAGTGCTCATCCCTTTTTTGATGTAATCTCCGCCTCATTTGCGGATTTGCCTTAATAAAATTCGTTGGTTTTTAAAATTAAAAAAAAGAAGAACATTTATGACATTCTTTTATTTGGTTTAAATTGTATGAAAAGATCAAAAGCTAATTTCAAGGTTTAATGTTGTGAATGATAGATTTTAATCTAAAATGATTGAGAATGATATTTTACATTAAAAGCTGTTATTATGGCAACCTTTATTCCCTAATTTTATAGGACGGATGTAGAATGCCAATTTAACATTTTTCTAATATCAACTTTCTATTTTTTTTTTTTTAGAGGATTACTTATCTATTTTGAATACACATTATTATGAGTTGGTCTCCATCATTTACGTTTATGTATTATACATTATATTATTTTTATTTTATGAGACAGACTTTGATCACTCTTTGAAGATGGTAGGAGGCAAGCGAATCCCTCTTTTATTTTGTTTTTCGGGTGCCTCATTGCTCCTAGTGTTTCGAATGTACACTATGAGCAAAGTCTCAGTTACTTATCTATTTTAGAAAATCATGTATATATATCATATATATCTGCCCAATTATATATGATAAATGTATATGTTATCGATAAATGTATATGTCATTTTCTCATGAGATATCAATCGATGACAAAGTGTCTTTGATGTGAAATTTAAACAAAAAAATGTTTAGCCGAAGAGGAGTATTACAATGTGAAGAGGAAAATTTAGGGAAGAGTTTTCAAGTTGTCAAGGTAATGACTCAAGCATTAAAGATTTTCTACCTTTTCATGTATTATGTCCTTTGTGGCTTCAAACATGCAAGTAAGTCTATGTTTTTGCATTTCTGGATTGTAATAATTAACTAGGTATTTGCTTCTTTGAACCTAGAATGATAATGTGACATGTTAAGATCACAAATGATTTCCAGTCACCGGCTCAACACCAGCCACTTATCGGCTCAACGTTTTCTTTAATGTATTTTGTGACTCTGCAGCAAGTTTTATGCATTATGTGGCTGAAATGTCCAATTTCGAGTTCGTATGCTTATTCTGTGCTAATTTCAAGATTTGCTTGTTTGATAAAAATTATGTTTTAGGGTTTTATGTGAAAGAAGATTAGAATCATATTATGGTACTGAAATTTCAATGCTGAAAATCTAATTTAAATGTATTGATATCATGCCTATAGGATTCTTGATGTTCATAACATGTTAATTGTCAGATCTGTTTGGATGCTGACTGGGTTCGCATTTTCCACGGTTTAGGGGTTCGCAGTTTTGTTTGGATATCTGGAATGAATAATAAATTTAGTATAGATTGGGTGACAGCCTAAAAGACGTGTGAGGAGTTTTCATTTAGGTCCTCGAACACACTCATGTCAGGTGGTACAACATTTTGGATGATGTGTGAGGAGTTTTGATTTAGACCTCGAAACACAACTCATGATCGGGTGAGTACAACATATTGGAGTTTAAGACCGATAATGGTGTTTGGCTTTTAGGGAGTTAGAATTCTGTTTGTCTTGTGATCGGAAGTTTATTGTTTAAATGCATCTGTTCCTGTAGCATTGGGAATTTGAGTGCTTTGTTGGGGTTGCCTGTGTTTGACCGGTGTTGTAATTTTCAGCGTCTTGCTGTTTTTTAATAATAAATCTTATCATTGCTGTTCAAAAAAAAAAAAAAAAATTGTCTTGAACTGAGTTTTGAGAATCATGATCATTTGTATGTTGTAGAAATCCTAGAATTGTGTTGTTATATGGATGTAATCAAATGTTAGAAAACATGTTCATAGCTGATTTTATATGATTGTATGAAAAAGAGTCAAGTTTGTATATAAGTAACGCTTTGGAAGCTGGCAAGGTGATCATTTTGATTAATTGACATCTTGAACCTGGCAAGTTGGTATGTTATAAAAAAAAGCATGTTTTAAGACTACACTTAAATGACGTGTGAATATGAAGCATTAATGAGTTATGATTGACAAGCATGAAATGTGTTATTTTTATGAAGTTGTATAATAAGCATGACAAATAAGAACGAAGAGAATATGGTTAAAGAGCATGAAAGAAAGAATATGAAGCAACATGATTTATCCATTGTCTTCCGCCTTTTTAATTGTAATTCCACCTCCTAGGTGAAGATATTAAAGTTGTCGCATTGAATGACACTTCTTTATTATATCGATCATCATATTACGAGATAGAATTTCCTCACCTCATAACCTAAGTTTTGGGGATGAGGCCCCTCCACTTATATGAGCTTGGACCTAGATTTTCTACATGGTATCAAAACAACCCCTTTATTGTGCAAGTATTGTACCTCTTTGTTGGCCTTATGTTGTCCTTTATATTTCATGCCGGGCACTTTATAGTCCCCACACTGAGAGGTCAATATTAAAGTTGTCGCGTTAAGACTTCTCTTTATTATATCACCCATCGTATTAAAAAATGTAATTTCATCAATACACATGGCGCAGGTTATAGTGACACCAATCAAATTGGTGCAAAAGCCATCTTGAAATCATATTTAAATCATATTTCAGTACCGAGCGCAAAATGTTTACTTGAGAGGCGTCAGTGGCACAAATCAAATTGGTGCAAAAGCCATGTGAAATCATATTTAAATCATATTTCAGGACCGGGAGCAATTGATTCCAATTGTATTCCAGACAGAGCCAAAGTATCAACTACGCAGCGAGTTTCATGTTTGACTTTTGGCGTTGGCTTTACAAAAGCGTAACAAGTTTTTTAAACGTTGAAGCTTTCATTAAACACAACAGACTCTCCACATTTTGATCAGAAAATCCGATTACAAATTATTTTACGCCTCATATCCCATAAACATAATTTTTATATGTGAACAATCACTTCCAACACAACCTTGTCACGTCTATATACAATGGAATTATCGGTAGAAACAACATCATTTCATTCTAATCCTTTCCATATGATATTCAAAAGGCCATTGGTAAAAATATTTGGTATTGCCAAAAGTCTTTTTTAAATTCTCTATTTTAATGGTACCCTATTCAAAAGTCGTTTAGAAAGTGATGTAATAATGTTCACGAACTCAAAAGAGTTTGACACAACTCTTTCTTTTTTTTTCCCCTCAAGTAGGGATCAATATACAATGGGAAAGCATTTTATTGTGGGCTCCATTTAAAATAAAATGCCAGGATAATAAGTGATCAGAATCAATGAATGATTTAGATCACTTATCCCATCAAGTCACTCTAAATAAAATGACTACCTAAATATCTCCCCATAAAAAATAGGGATCAACATAAATTAAAAAATTTCCAAAAAAAAATATTCAAAAAATAAATAGATAGAGATTACATAATAAACTTAAGATAATGATTTCTCTACCCTCCCCCCCCAAACACCCTTCTGGAACCCATCCCCATCCTGGAAAATAAAATAAAGAGGAGAAATGCGTTGCCAGTCGTCGATTGATCTAATCTTCTCCACTCCTCTTACAGATAATGTTTTCCCTCTTTTTTTTCCCACAAACACTGATATATCTCTCTATATTTATTCTTCTTTTTTTATAATCTATAAATTAGAGCCCTTACACAGTACAACTGGCGAGGAAAATAAATAACTCAAAAAAGAGAGAGAGAAAAAAAAAAAAAGTAATGGCTTCTCGTAAAAACATGGCAGTGGTAACATCTCCAAAAAATGGAGAAAAAGTAGTTAACGAAGGGTTTACAAGTAATTCTAATTCTCCAAGAGGCGGCGGCGGCCAGTGCTTATGCTCGCCGACGACACATGATGGATCTTTCCGGTGCAGATTTCATCGTTCCGGTCCCGGTCCGGCGCCATGGCTAAAAAGATCCAAATCTATGGCCTCTCCTACAAACAACAACAACAACAACAGTGTCAACTCCTCATCTGTGGAACCTTCATAATTACCTTTGAAGCTTTCGGTAATGCTCCGTCACAATCATAAAAGCTATACAACATATTTTTATATTATTGATCATAATACAAGTTTATTAAAATTATGTTGTATCGTGAATTATGTCTATGTTTGAGACTCCTAATGATTGTGTCAATAGCATTACTCGATTCGTTTCTCTCCTTATACACAAGAAAACTTATACAAATTATGTGCAACAAACGTTTATATATATATTTTTTTCATTTCTTTTCATAACGTCTCCGGTATCCGAAGGCAACTTGTCCGTTTATATTTCTGTTTTCTTTCTCATTATGGTAAATATAAAAATAATAGGATGTAAACCATGTTTTCCTCTTTTGTATTTATCACTAATCTTCGTTTTTTTTTTTTTTTTTTTTTTTCGGAAACGAAAGGAGGGGGCGGGATTTCTGTTTTCTTTCTCATTATGGTAAATATAAAAATAATAGGATGTAAACCATGTTTTCCTCTTTTGTATTTATCACTAATCTTCGTTTTTTTTTTTTTTTTTTCGGAAACGAAAGGAGGGGCGGGATCGAACCCTGGACCTCTCACTAGAGTAGGGGTAGACCTGATACATCACCATGAAGGGGTATGAGCCGCAGCTCATCACTAATCTTCGTTGGTTCCTAAAGAATGTTGTATGCATTTTCTTCCGTTTTGAGGATAATTTTAACCATCCGAGTAAATTTTTAGATTTGGTCCATTCACTCGAAAATTTTCTATAAAAAAAATCGTTTTCTGAAAAAATCTCGAGGTACATTAAAAAACATTAGTAAACTGAAAAGACTATTAAAGCATCATTTGTGCTTACAATAATACATCATTATTAGTACTTAGGTGACATATGTTAATACAAACGGTACAACATTTATTACCATACTACCAAATAAAAAACAAAAATGCTACTCCCTTCGTTCTTGAGGCAGTTGTCAAAGTGTTTTGTTACATTTTATATGAGGCAGTATAATTTTCAATACAATGTTTATTGTGTTTTTACTTGATTTAACCTTATATATTACACTAGTAGATATAAAAAAGAATGTCAAATTAATTATATCTAAGGACATTCTAGTCATTTCATTGTAAAAGTTAGTGCATTAACCCACCTTCTTAATATGCGTGATTTTGGCAACAACCTCAGATAAATTGGGACGGAGGGAGTAACTCATTACATAAGTACTACTACCTCCGTTCCAAAATATAAGTCATCCTACGTGTTTTCAAACAGATTAAGAAAGTGGTTGAATGTCATAAATTTGATTGTTGATGTCTAAAATAACCCATAACTATCATTAATACAATAGTTGTTAAGTAATGAAACGTGGTTGAATTGATAATAAATTAGGGTAAGATAGAGAAAATAGTAATAAATGTTGTATTGGTAATGTAGAATGACTTATATTGTGGGACAAAACAAAAAGTGTAGGATGACTTATATATTGAAACAAATGTAGTATTTTTTTTGAATATCCGTGACTTCTTCACCGTGGATTATGAAGAAGAACGTAAACTCGTAAAACTTCTTCACTATGGATTACGAAAAAGACTGTAAACTCGTAAAAGATAAGGTGATCGTAGAAGATGCCTTGATTGCTATAGAAAGAAGATCACTTTATTGCTAAAAGAGAAGATAATTGTAGAAGATGTCTTGATTGCTATAAAAAGCATATCCCTTGATTGTAAAATATAAGGTAATCGTAGAAGATGTCTTGATTGCTATTAAAAAAAAACGATTCCCTTGATTAAAAGTCTATTGAAATGAGAGGTAAGAGCGAAAGTCACTTTCATATTTGTTCTCATGTTATTACTAAAGCTAATCATGTGTATTACCGTATTTGTTCTTATGTTGCTACTCAAGCTAATCATGTGTATTGAAGTAAAAGGTGAAGTATAATAAGGTGTTAAATAAGAGGAGAACTAGGAATGGTTGATTCTGATTAAAAAACAGATTTTGATCACACTATTGTATTGCTCTTATTATTAAGGATTCAACTCAACAAATAACATAAAATCAAACTTCAAAATCCTTGAAAATTGTTCAAGTTTTTACTGTCTGATATCAACTTTGACCGTAAATTTTCCGTTGATTATGAAGTTCGGTTTCTTATATCATTTGTTGTGTTGAACATCTTTAAGTGAAAGTTATTTAACGGTGTGATTGAAAATTGATTTTGTTATGTTATAAGGACAAAAATAGAGCATTTCAACTCATTAGGAGCAAATATGTCAACAACAAAAAAAAAAAAACAAAAACCAAAACAACTTGATTAAGGGCCGGTTTGTTACACAAACATTCATCAGAGGTCAACTTTCTTTTTTTAATTAATGAAAATCGTATAACATTTTAGTATTATTAAACTGGATGAATGATTAAACCCAAATTATAAGGGTCTCTACTCTTCCTATCCACGAGATGAGTATAGATATTAATCAGCTAGGTAACCTAGAGTCAGAGTAATGAGTTTGTTATTATACCAAATAACTGAACGAGTTTATTATTATACCATTGAAATAAGTTCAACTTTACGGGGTTCGAACCTTGACACTCTAGCTTAATGCCCAACTTTTTTTTAAAACACCATGGGGACTCCTTAGTAAACCGGATGAAACATTGTTGAACAATGGCCATCATTATCGCGAAAGTATCAATAGATAAAGATGAAAATTTGTTATGAAGGCCGAAAGAAGAAATTTCTGAAGAATGTTTTTAATTTATTTAATTATTTGAACACGAATGAGGTTTGCTGATGAGTCACGACAACATACCCATCAAACAATGACCCACTAATCAACACGTCTAGCTTTCAAGCTACCATAAGAGCGGCCCTAATGATGATATTGAGAGAAGCCCTCTAATTGTTGATGTTTGGGTGATGTGGAGAAAGATGAGTGGAGGATAAATATAGAAGGATTGTAGGGATAAATTGTGTGTGATGTTATAATGGTGTTAATATAGAAGGATGATAGAGATTAATTGTGTGTGATGTGATGTTGTAATGGTTATAATCTATTGATTAAAATAATATTAAATATTAATAACATGTTTTTTTAATCATAAATTTAACTAAATTTTCTTAATAATTGAAACTATTTTTATTCTTGTAAACATATAATCTTAATAAATATAATATAGCCCAAAAAACAGAGGCTTTTACTGAAAAACAGAGGCTTTTGGCGTTTTTTTTTTTTTTTGAGAGCATTGTCTATTTGTCTCTCTAAAAAGAGACAATGGAGTAGAGAAGTAAAAAAAAACATTCTCTACCTACCTATCATTATTTTAGTTTTATGAGAAGGATTACTCTGATCTGCCAAAAGTACATAAAGAATATGGCTAAAAATGCTTCATTAGGGTTACAAGTTTTCCGATAATCCCGACACACATATCACGAATCTCATCTCCAAAAAATCTTGTCCCCAAAAGTTTCTCGTCCCGAAATTTCGGGATTTTCCTGACCCAAAAAAATGCGTGAAATGAATATATATATGTGTGTGTATGTATGTATAACATTTTCCATCCCGATAGTAGTACCCATAATCTTAAATACTAAAAACATAAACCTATTGCACTCTCTGCTTCCGCCGTTTCTCACTTTCTCTGCACATCTCATCTGCTCTATAATATTTCAGAGTGTTCTTCCTCACAAAAATCACCCGTCTTCACCGGTTGTCGACTCTGTCGCCGTTAAGTCCTTTATCCGGCCCCAACCTTTTGAACTATTGTTTTGATCAAGTAATTGTTGTCATTTATTATATTAACATGGATATTTCTTAAGATCATATGTTCGGGACATTCATTCCTGACCCGACGGGATCCTGGATATTCGGTTATCCCGATTGTCGGGACTCGACGCTGATCGGGTATGGGCTCGGGAGGAAAATTGGAATCACGAATTCTGTCGGGACGAGTTCGGGTATGAGGTTTACGGGTTGAGTCCCGACCCGATGCCACCCATATTATATATCATTTATTGTTTTAAAATTCTATTTGATTGATTAGCATTTAGTTTTTTTTTAATCTTTGTGTGGTATTTCGAAATATAAGGTTTTTTTTTTGTTTTTTGTTTTTTGTTATTACGTAAAGCATCCGGTATTCGGAATCAACTAATCCGACTAATCTGGAGTTCGATCCGGATCGTGTTTGCATGGTCATAGTCTTACTCAGAGGTAAGCTTGACCATAGTGCCTCAGAGGAGAATCGAACATGTGACCTCCCTAAGTATTTGAAATTTTCACTTATACTAATTTTTTTAGTACTTTAATGTTAGGATTAGTTACTAGTTCTAATTTGATACAAATTTATATTTTTTGGGAATTGGTTGGGATGTCTTCTTATCTCTTAATTGGTTCTGGTTCACACGATCTCTTGCGGCAAATGCTTATCAAAAATCTTTTGTAAGTCACTTACCACTTGATACACCAAACTCGAAAAAGAGCCCGCGAATTCACATTGGGTCTGCACGTAGACCCAATAACGAATATGATCATTGGCTCAATCAGTCCGCTCCTTGACAAGCCTGACTAGGTATAATCCAGCCAGCATCATGCCCCCATGATTTATATATTGGCTAAGCAGTGGGCGTCGATTAACAAAGCTTTCAGCTAGCACTTACAGGGCGACTCGAAGCACATAGGGACCTTATTGTATATTTATATATATTTTACCAAATTATGATTTAACCTATAAAGTCTTTACTCCCTTATATATATATATATTTGTTTTTTTTTTCTTTCTTTCTTTTCTATCCTTTTCTTCGTTCATAGTCCGATATTCTGGTGTCATAGGTAGACAAACCACACCAACCCACCCGGAACTTAAACTCTTCTACGGTGACGATATCGTAGGCAATGACAGACGCCAGATCTCGGATAAGGAGGATAATCAAAATTTCAGATAAACAAATACAAAAATACACTTCATATACTAGTGTATTTTTTTAATTTCAATGATGCAGTTGTCTCTTTTAATTGTATGTAGGTCCATCTATGACTATATAAGGGAGGTCGTGCAAGAAAATAGCTCGACGTCATGATATGATTTACCCATCGCGATTCAACATTTCAAGTTTTTCTCCCTTATTATAATATGTGTTTCCTTTGTTCTTAAATGCATTGTGAAAGACCACGAGGGATAAATCATATACTAATATGCTAAAGGTGATCGAGTAAACTTTTATGCTAACCCACAAGGGTAAAACATATACTACATAGAGGTAGATAGTGAAAAGTGTCATTTCTTCAAAATTAGAAGGTATGTATAAGCCAATAAGGCATCGGCCCGGCGGATGTTTAACCCGGATGTTTCGGGTTTTAGACTTTTAGTCTCACTGAAACAAAAAGTGCAGCATGTATAAAAAACCGGAGGGATGAAATGTATTTTTCCATTATAATCGAGATTTGGCTTGATATGGTGTCTTCTTATCACAAATAGAATATTTAGTTGGAGTGCTTTTTGAATTTGCGTCGATATATTTTCCATGTGAAAGCTCGGGTAATGGACTTTTTTTTTTTTTTTTTTTTTTTTTTTTCATTCAAAGCAGCCACCAAAAGGAAAAAAGATGGAACGAAATAATAGAGGAAAAAGTGAGATAAGGATATAAAGATCGACACACAGGTTGGGGAATGTTGGAAAAATTTTGTTTGTTTTTTTGATTTTTTTTTTGTGAAATATTATAAACTATAAGAACCACATTTTTTTTTTAGGAAAAGAAAAACACTTGGATTTGATTTGTTTTTCATCGCATTTTGTTTTTTTGTTTTATCATATATCATCGTCTTTTGAACCTTTCAGAGGACTTTTCTCAAGTGGGAAGAATAATTGAGGATTGCCGCAGACTTTTACCTGTCTTTGTGTCCGTTTCTTTCTCCTTTGTCAAGCATCATGGTAATGCACTCGTGCACTTGTTAGCTAGAGAAGGGTTCCATCTTGTAGGATGTGTGGACTGTGATTCATTTCCTCCCTCTCATGTAATCCGTGTTTGTTTGGCAGAAGATTTATAATATTTGTTGGAAGTTCTAAAAAGAAAAAGTTTAATATGGTCTCAATATGTTTACTTTTATCGCCGGAGCAATAATTCATCGCCATAGAGCAATTTACTGAAAAGTTAGCTTAGATATTTTGATACCATGCATATTGATTTATCAAAAAGCCGTTAGCATAGATATTTTGATACCATGGATATTGTTTATCAAAAGCTTAAAGCGTTGAGATGTAAGTAATTTATATATTAAATACGATCAATTTTGAAAACAATTAATTTCATCATGCATTTGTATTAGTATTACACACGTTTAGCCCCCGTTCGTAGCATCCCCAAGCATATTGAGCATGATGAAGCCTGCACCTAAAGGAGCCAGGATGCCTGGTAGGTGAACACAGGCAATATCGTGTCTCCGCGCCATGTCCACCCTGCAGGGCAGTTGCCCCGCCTTCTTCTCTAACATTTCCGGCTACTTCAACCACCGGTAAACCATGACTGTAGTAGCTCCACCACCCCTGCTGGTTGTTGGGTCTCCGCCGCCTTGTCGTTGAATATTCATGGTTATAACACATTCTAGTCAACTTTCTCTCAATTTTGGCTTTCTTCTTGCGATCTCAATCTTTGCTTATAAATGCTATGTAAAACTAAAATGGAGTACTAGAAAAGATCGGAGAGGAGTACGTGGACCGTAGATTACAAGAAAGGAAAAGAATGTGTGAGTTTTGAAATTAAAAGGATGGAAAGGTGTCTACGTTAACGTTGCCCTCCCGCTCGGATCACATTGACAGGGCCATTCCTAATGTTTAGTGGGTTCGGGAGAAGATTAAAATAAAGAACTTTTTAAGTGACATAATATATGTTGCTTTTGTTATTATTAACTTGATTTCTCCTAACCATTGCGGTTTTGTTTATGGTTTTTCACCGTTTTTTTTAATAAAGTTTTCTAGAAAAAATATACATGAACGGAGGCACTGAGCTGTGCATGCAACAGGCAGTAGAAGCAGACATAGGAGTGACGAGAACTGGTATGTTAAATTGAGGAAAACCTTTTTTTTTTAAGTACATGCATCACATGAGCAGGAAAACGGAAAAGAGGATGTTGGTGATAGGGTTTTTCTTTCGAAATATTATTTCACAAAAGGTTTAATGGAATATTCACAAATCATTACGATAGAAAAAGTTAATATAATCATAAATTGTCATTGACAAAAGTCGATTTGGGCCCTGTTATATAAACATTGAACTATTATAACACATAAACAGTTTGCCCTTTATATCATGTGCCCGCTGTCGCGTCATCTCATCTCTTACTGGCGCCAGGCCACAAACATTAGTCTGTTTATGTTGTAACTTATGTTTAACATTACAAATTAACATAATTTCTTACTAATTATTATTTAACTGTGATAAAAATAATTTTCGTGCAATATGTGGGTGACTCACTCGATTTGGGGGTACTATGCCCTTTTTTGTTTGTTTGATGAGACCTTTTTAGTTCAAAACATAAAAATACTTTAAATCAACGTGTTTAGAAAACAGCACGTACACGGACGCGAGAACAGGGTCACACCATCAAACAAGCAAAACAGAAGAGTGCTGACAAGGTCACCCGGCCCCTCATGTAAAACGCAAACAAAACTAGAAGTATTCTGATTTTCGCACAAATACAAAATAAAAAGAGATTGATTAAACATAATTAGCCAAATATTCAAGTTGGTGATTCACATTTTTCATATTTTATAAGCTAAATTAAGTAATTGTATTAAACTGAAAAAACAAAACAAAAAACCTGGCAATTAATTCAGGCAGCAGGCGAGTATTAGCAGTAGCATATTTTGCAAAATTCAGACTCACAACAGAAAATTCAGACAAAGAAGATTCAGACACAGAACAACAGCTATACATACAAAATTCGAAAGAAGTGCAGCAGATAAACAAACTCAAAAACAGAGATAAATGCCAAAGTTTCAAAACAGAGAATTATCCATTATCAGAAGTTCGAAATTCAGAATAAATTCAAAATAAAATGCTACATGTGGTCAGGGAGAGATAAGGTTGTATTTTGACCACAATTAACTCTAGATCCGATGCTGGTACTTGCTGAATGGTGAAGAGTCCAAGATGCCACCAATTCCTCCATGATAATAATCCAAATCATGTGTTTAAAGTTTGAATATTTTATCTTATTCTTTGAAATGTAATCCTAGAACCCTAAGAACGACTAGTATAAATTGTAATGATGGGCTAAGCAAAAATGATGAGATCGAAAGTAATAAGAAAGTTTTTCAGTTCATACCTATTTCAGTTTATCAATTTCTTCAGCGAGGAGCAGAGATTTCCTTCACTTCTTAACTTGGGAATGAAATGGAGGGGGGTGGGGGTGGGGGTGGGGGAGGGGTGGTTAGAGTTTTGTAAGGTGCTATGTGTGGCAAGTAGATTTCGACATGCAAAGATTTACAGATTTTCCACAAGGTAGAAATTGAAGAAACCAGTTAGAATTGCTTGAAAATTTTATTTACGGTTTTTTTTTTTTTCTTTCCCGACAAGTACGTTTTATTGTTAAGTACTAGTTAGAAGAAAGACAATGAACTCTCCTGAGAGTTCCCGGCATCAGTCTTTGCTCATTGACAATAGTTGTGAGTATAAGTCGGATCGGTCTGTCCTTGTCCATGTACTATAATTATGGACATCCGGCTTGTTTTAGATCAAAGATCTCATACTCTCTATATTAAACAATTTATTAAATGTGGCGTGATACTCAAGAGTCAACAACATCAAAATTGCAAGAATGATGGTTCGTATGAAAGTAAAAAGAATCATCGAGCATAATAAGTTTTAAAAGGTATTCTATAACTATGCCGTTTCAAATGAAGTTTTTATGATTCCATGTGTTTATGAATGTTTTAGAAAGATAATTATTGACATGTATAAGCCAACGAAAAGATGGCTTTACACATTTGAGTTTTGCCTAAAATCCGAATTCTAAAAAAAAATAAAAAGACGGGAAAAGACTTAGTTAGCCCTATCCCTTTCTTCCTCCTTTCTTCCTTTGTCGGAAAACAATCTTTCTTCGCCGGAAAATGTCGTCTTCTTCCTTTCTTCTTATTCTTCGTCCTTCCTATCGTCTTCTTCCTTTTTCTTCTTCTTGCTTCATCGTTCACGATTTAAAAAAAAACCGCGACATTGCCGGATTCCTGCCAGAAAATTGCGATTTAAGGGTTCAGGGTTTTAGGGGTTCAGGGGGTTTATGGAGGGTCAAGAGGATTCGGGGGGTTTAGGTGGGTTTTCCGGTGGGATTTCTGCCATATTTTCCGACGGGTTTAGGATTTAGAGTTCATAGTTGAAGGAAGAAGACGCGTATTTTGGGTGTTTTCACAACCATTTATGATTCAAAGTTTATTTATGAGAAAATTTATTTGGAAAGGCTACATTTGAAACTATCTGGTCTTAAAACTTATATAGCTAAATGCCTCATAATACAATTGATGTTAAATGACCGGAGGCGGATCCACCATGATTAGAAGGGGCAATGCCTTGCTGATATTCGAAAAGATATTTGTATTAAACGATTTAGTTTTATTTAAAAATCAAATATAAAAGTATCACTAATACCTATGTTGGATCTTCAAAATTACTTTGATACCACACTATTTTTTTTATTTTTCTTTTTTCGAACGATATATTTTTTTCTCTTAATCTGCCACTTGTTGAGACGATAATGTTCCATGACCATGATGACTTGGAGTTGACTTTAATACTCTGTAATATAACTTACGTACAATGGTTCTTAGTGTATATTTTAAGAAAGATAAATCAAGACTTTTATAATTCGAGTTGTATTTTGTTGGATAGCATAAGTTGTGTATTTGATGGATTAGTATGCAACAATAATTCATGAATTTGTATTAGTAAGTGTGTATTTAATTCTTTTAACATACATATTTTTACACAATAAGCATGCATATAAAATTCATGATTCGGTTTATTTTTTTTATTCGACGTGACGACATATGTAATTCTTGTGAAAAGAAAAAAAAAATGATAGAAAGATTTTCAAAGACAACGAAAATCATAAATCAACACAACAACGATCTAAACCGGTTGATTATTGTAAAACCTAGCTCAATTAATATAAATCACGCAATAATCAATGATGTAGATTATCGTTGTATCGATTGGTAGTGTATTTTCGTTTGGTTGACATTTCTTTAAAAAAAAATAAAAAAAATAAACACTTCTAGAAATCCTTGTCCCAAAAAAATTTCAAAATAAAAATAATAATAACACTTCCTAGAATCCATGGATGTATCTTCATCGAATCTTCTATTATAAAGCACGAGTCAATACTACGCTGTCTCTCTGAATTTTCTTGGTTATTCAGCCGCGTTAGAGTCAACTACTTAACTTTTTAATATATAAAATAATAATTAAACAATTTTTTAAATAGGGTTGCACTTTTTTTCTTCCGGAAAAAAAAACGATATTTATACATATAAATTGATCGGAACGCTTCAAAGTTAAATAGACCATAGGCAAACACACCCGTTGTGAGTTCAATTTAACGACCCGACTCCTACCATCGGCACATTTACATTCCGGCAGCATCTTCATTCCCCTCCCCCGATTTATTTTTTCCTGAAAAATCTTTCATTTGAATCTCGCAACACCATGATCTCCATCAGATTCTCCGCCCTTCCTTTTCTCACCGCTGTAATTATGGCAATTGTTCAAATCAGCTACGGGAAGGATTGGCTCCGTCACCTGCACCGGCGCCTCAATCGAATTACGGTGAGTTTTATTTATTTATTTTTTTTCTTTCTGATTTTTCATTTTTTGACATTATTTGAGAAAAAAGTAGATAGATCTGGATCTGGTTTTGTTTAGGGATTTCGGAATTTTTAGATGATTTTATTGAATCAAATCGTCGCAATTGATGCAGGCACAGCGATTGATCAAGGGATTGCTTACGTTCTTCTGCTTGTTGCCCTGGCAATCACGTATTTGGCGCATTGAATTTCAGATCCTCCGATCAAATTTTTAGGTTTCGTTTTATGTTGATTTGTAGTGGCTTTAATTAATTTCTTTTCAATTCGATTTGATGATGTAAATAAATGATGAAAGTGTAATTTTCTTGTTCATTGAGGAATGATATTGAGGTTTTTTTCATGTCATAAATTGAGTTGTGGGCAGTTAATCGGATCTTTGATCTAGGGATTTTTTTTTTTATAAATAAAAAATGCTACGATTATTTACAACAATAATAATGCTATATAATGCCATATAATGTGTATAATTTTCCTAATCAGACCGAAGGACTCTTAGATTATTGCGTTCAAAGGGATTTGAATATGAAACTTCTGGTACAAACTTCGCTATACTTTGGTTTTGGGCTTGGCCCAAAATTGCATTTCGAAATCGACAAGGGTTATGCAGTCGGTTCTTTTCTTTAGTTAGGAAAGAAAAATAACAAATAGTTGGGTTGGCATTATGTGGTTGTTAATGACACTATTTATTCCATAACTTCCGCATAATTGGATGTTTTTAAGAAAACTTTAAATCTTGTTGGACCCTAGGACTTGTAAAATAAACAAATATCGTCACTATTCGATCGCAACCGCAACTTAAAAGCAGTGTTTATGGTAGCAGAGTCGATCTACTCGGACCTCACATCTTACATAAGCTTTTGATTTTACAAACTTTTGATTTTGTGTGCGAACTTTGATTTTACAAGAGTCGAAATCCGTTTTCAACTCTTCCAGATTTAAGTTTTATATATAATTTCGATCCCTGGGGAGTTGAATTCCGTTGTGACGTCCCAATGAAGGATTGATTGTGCTTCACTATGGTGTCATTAACATTGTCCGCACGCAATTTAATTGCCGGTGTATATAAAAAAAATTAAAATCATATACATTCAATAAGATATAATTTAATTGCCGGTGTATATAAAATAAAAAAAAAAAAAAAAAAAAAAAAATCATACTCATTATAAGCTTAAGATCCCAAAAGCCAAAACCAACAACACCATCCAAAACAATAAACCAACACATATCATTGTGCATCATGGCTAGGGAATAGTCAGCACTTATACAGCATTATTAATAGTGAATTAGCCTTCACAATATTATGAATACTTGATTCATTTTTATATCTTCATCAAAACATATACTTGCTGAAGCCTTTGATCAAGAAGAACGTACATACTTGCTGAAGCCATCAAAGGGGACTAATTATGTATGATTAATGGAGCGTATGCAATTTTCTCCATCGTTCGTTCCGGTCAAAGACTCAAAATGAAATTTTGATTAAATATGTTTTGCAGGTCATACCAACTTACATTATATATGTAGTGTTTTAAGATACATACTTCTCTTATAAGAGAGTTGGAAACGAATATTCGAGGCTTTTTTCTGGAGCAATATGGACATGGCCGCCCCTATCTTTAGCGCGAGAGACCTGTTTTAAAGCGACAACGTCGGGGCGCGCCCAATAAAGATGTTTATTAAAAAAATAAAAATCGTGTAGATTTAATTTGATCCAACCTAATATAATATGTTAACTTTCTTTTTTGATAAATGCCCAATTTTTTTTTTACTCTAATTGATAAAGGCTCAAATAAAAAAATTTACCCAAAAAAAAAACATACAAACAAGTTTTATTAATTTTTTGCATTTACGAATGTTAAAAATGCGAGGTTTGACAGAGAATTAGAAACTCCAAGGCACGTTAATAACGTTGTCTTTTTAAGAGATGTTTCATCCCACACGATTTGTCACTAAGGGATCAAATGAAAATCTCTTTCATGATACAATGAGGGTGTTTGATTCAAACAGTGACTTGTTTGATTCAAACCCGAGGACACTCAAAGTTTTTCTGATGATGTTGTCAAACTTATGAATTTTCGTCTACATACTTATGTCTTTTATAGGTTGCAAGTCTGCATAAACGAATGGAGTCCTCCTTCAGACAAAAGGTAGGGTTGTCATTATTTCACCTGGATGAAAGCATGCAACCTTTACATCGATGTATGCATTGGTTTCGTTGCGATAAGATTAATTCGTACGGCAACTCGTATGCAAACGATAACCAAAATATTTATTTATGAAAAAATATCTAACAATAAGTATGTTTTTAAAAAAAAATTCAAACTAAAAGACTCAATTCGGGGGAGCAGTGTGTGCGATAATAAAACGGTAGTGCCAGCCCTGAATATGGATGATAAGAAACAAGGGTATTGGAAGATAAAATTCAGTTTATTTAGTTGCATGAACAGTCTGAAATGCCATTGTTGAAAGTTTGTATTAAATAATCTATTTTACGAAGAATAATTGTTTATCCTCTGTGTTAAAATACAAATAAAAGTAACATCATGTGCCACAACTGACAACTCCTTTGCCAATTTTAATTTCCAGTGCTACCTGTTGTTGTACCAGTTCAAGGAGCAGGTCCATCTCACTGCAACTTCCTTAAATAATTTATAAATGATCCTATTAACTCGCTTGAGCCAAGTAATCGCCGCTTTGGTGCAAAAAATTAATCCGAATTGAAATGATTTTTATGACTCATGCTTAAATGGAGGCAAGAATGTCATTACTTTACAGATATAAGACTTTATACAAAAAAACCAAATACTCAGAAATAATAAGAAATAAAAAAGACTACACTGATAAGTATAAGTCTAGAGATCCTGTCTTATCTAATTAAATAAATCTAAAAAGAAAATCTAAAGATAACAATAAGATTGATATTTTATTTAATTTAGATATTACAATATAACAAATCTATTTTTTTTGAGATTATCTCTATATCTTCAAATTATGTCTTCTATTACTTTACACTTACCCTAGGAAACATAGGTATTAAGTTATTAAATACTTAACCTACATGGCTACATACCCTAACAAGTTGAAGTTTAAAGGATTCAGTTAAAAGAACAAAAATAATAATTTTTTTTGTTAAACACTTGCACTTGAAATTTCTTGGTGAAATTTCAGTTAAATAAAATGCTTAAAAGTTGAATCATTCATGATCTCTAGAGAAACACACAAAATTCTTTTCCGCCAAAAATAGAGGGGCAAAATTGTCTAAATACATGATATTTTGTCCTTTTTAATAAAATGCAAATGTTTCTATCCTTTTTGATAATTTCACAATGTTTTTTTTTGTCCTTTTTCATAATTTTCCCAATATATATGGCTAAATTGTTTTTTTTTTTTTTTTTTTGTAGACTTGTAGAGTTGTAATCCTTCTATTTTCTTAGACTCTTCGTTTTAAGTGAATGAAAAATACTTTAAATGCCTATATTGAAAAGAACAAGATGATAGTTGAACTACTATGGGTTGAGTTGGGTTTATATGTGCTTTATATTTTACAACTCATACTCAACCCAGCGGGTTGAGTTAGGTTAAATTAGGTTGGATTGGGTCGGGTTGTGATTTTTTGTTCACCCCTAGTTTCTTTTGATAGTGGCATGATTTTAAAAAGGTCTTATATATACCTTATTTCAGTTTTAAACTCATTTCACTTACAAAACTCACCACTAATTCTGATAGTTTGATAGTTTTTAATCTTGATCTGTGTGTGATACATGACAAGAAGACTATGAAAGTGATTGGATCAGCTAAGAAAACAAAGGGGCTTATAGGTGTTAGATCATTCTGTTAATGCATTGTCTAGTATTCACTCTGTAAATGCTTGTAAAGCACAAATTTCTAATTCTTGTATGTGGCATTACAGATTAGGCCACCTGTCTAAGAAAAGAATGAGTTTAATACATCATCCTGATGTAATGTCAAATCTTGATAATAATGTTTGTCATGTTAGCCACATTTCAAAACAAAAAAAGAATCCCTTTCCTTTTAAGTACTTCTATTTTGAATGCTGCTTTTGATCTTATACATGTGGACATTTGGGGTCTTCATATATCTGATCATCATGCATGGACAATCCTATTTCTTAACCATTGTGGATGATTATACTAGTTCACTGGTGTTCTTGATGACACATAAGTCGGTTAGTCTCAAATTAGATCCTTTCATCAATTTGTTCTTGTCCAATTTAACAAACACATTAAGATCATTAGATCAAATAATGGACAAGAGTTCATTATGACTGATTTTTATCTAGAAAAGGGTATTATTCATCAATCATCATGTGTTGTTACACCTTAACAAAATGGTGTAGTTGAGAGGAAGCATCAACACATACTAAATATAGCTAGGGCATTCAGATTTCAGGCAAATTTACCTATTAATCTTTTGGGGTTATTGTGTATTACATGTTTTCAATATTATCAATATAACTACCAGCTCTGTAATTCACAATAACACTCCATATCATTTGTTATATGATAAGCTCCCTGATTATGGTGCTACAAAAGTTTTTGGATGTTTGGCTTATGCATGTACTTTAACCGCTAATAGAACAAAATTTGACCCTAGAGCTAGAGAATGCATCTATTTAGGGCAACTAAAGGCTTTATCTTGATGGATAAAGACACAAGGGGCATCTTTATGTCCAGAAATGTCCACTTCTATGAAAATATCTTTCCATTACACAGTGACACACAATTGCATTCTTGCACTGATGGTTCTTCTGCCCCATTACATGTTCCATATTCATGCACTAATGATTCTCTTCACCAGGGGTTTAATGACACTGAAGATCAGAATCATGTGGATAATACAGGAGATCCTCAAGTACCAGATGCATAGCCTGTTCCTGCATCTGATTATCCTACAACAAGAAGGTCTATAATAGTCAAAATACCCCTGCCTATCTT
This sequence comes from Gentiana macrophylla, assembly GCA_026214975.1. Taxonomy (NCBI): domain Eukaryota; kingdom Viridiplantae; phylum Streptophyta; class Magnoliopsida; order Gentianales; family Gentianaceae; genus Gentiana; species Gentiana macrophylla. The sequence goes on along the minus strand of CM047805.1, from coordinate 182,495,221 downwards.
AAGAAATATTTGTGCACTACTCAAAAGTCCCCACACCTATTAGATAAAGTCTTACAATATGACAGATTATTAGAATCACATGCAAAGTTTATATGTTATGTGGATGCTATAACTAAGCCAAGAACCTATAATCAAGCTATTAAGCATGAATGTTGGAGAGATGCCATGCAAAAGGAGTTAGATGCACTCCAAGCCACTAAAACTTGGGAAATAGTTACATTACCAGCTAGTAAAACACCTATAAGGTGAAACTGGGTGTACAAAGTGAAATATCATGCTGATGGACCAATTGAAAGGTGTAAGGCCAGATTAGTAGCCAAGGATTATACACGGACACATGGAATAGATTATCAATGACACTTTTTCCCCTGTTGCTAAGAATACCACTATTAAATCATTACGATGTGTGGCTACTGCTATAAAATGGCATTTACATCAAATGGATGTAAATAATGCATTCCTACATGGGGATCTAGTAACATGGAGTTACCCCTGGGATACAAGACTGAAAAACCCAATCAGGTATGCAGATTGAGAAGATCCCTATTTGGCCTAAAGCAAGCTAGTAGACAGTGGAACTTCAAACTTACAAAAGCCTTATGAGAGCTAGGGTACAAATAGTCGACTCCTATTAGTGTATGTTGATGTTATTATTGCGTTACAAAGTGCTTCCTTACATCCTATACAAGAAGTGAAGAACTATCTACCTTCCTAATTCCAGATCAAAGATCTAGGACAACTTAAGTACTTTCTTGGTATTGAGGTGGCCAGATCACCAAAAGATATTTCACCAAGTCAAAGAAAATACACGGTCATAGGTTAGAAGAATTTGGTTTCTTATAGTGTAAGCCTGTTAATACTCCCATGCTTTCAAATCAGAAACTTGGCTAGCTCTTTTGCACATCACAATTCCAAGAGCTAATAGTTCTTGTGAAAAAAAGAGCTTCTTAGAGAAAGATTAAAGAGAGAGAGAAAAGGCCGGTCTAGCAACCGGATTTTTCTAGTAGCAATCCAATACTGGATTCCGGCGGTTTGTTCGTGTGGACTAGCGGTAGAGGCCGAACGCTTGGGTGGCTCCATGCACCACTACTCTCCTTAGACGGTCAAAGCATCGATATTTTAGATCAACCAATGTAACCACCGTCTACTAGCTTATTTGTTTACTGCTTAAACGAAGTCGATTCTAGTTAAAAGGAAATAAATTTTTGAATTCCGCTGCGTTCCTGTGTAGATTTCCTAACAGTGGTATCGGGGCGAGCTTCGAGCTTAAGCAATAAGCATGTTAATTTGCGTAGTTAATTTTATCGTTTAAATCACGTAATTAAAAGATGAAAGATTTTGATTCGCAAAACGATACACGAAGAAAAAAAAGGGATCGGGTGGTGCTCGACCGACTGGCGGCGGCAGGGCAACCTGCTGCCGGCGTCAGTTGACTCGTCACTGGTGGTTGATCTCCAAATTTTTATTTTGTGTATTTTGTGTATTCAATATGATTCATAGTTGTGATCAATATCTCTTTGTTTAGTTGATGTCATGTGGCCAACTAATAGTTCAAATAGTTTGGACCATTGGGATGCCACATGGCATTATTTGGTAAGTATGATTTGCCTTTAAATAATCTGGCCACTAAAGAATTTTGAAAGATTCTTGAAAGTCAATTGGGAGTAGTTGACTAGTGGGAGCAAAATCATAAATCAAAAGACCATTTTTTATTTTGCAGTATAAACAACAACACTCTTTTATCTTTATTTTATTTTATAGTTTTAGCAAACTTTTATATTTATGTTTTTAATTCTCGATTAGTAAAACCAAATTGTATCATCATACATTAAGAAACGTTCTCAAGTATGGTTAAGTAATTTTAATCCTTTTAAAATACGCAATGCAGCAACCCCGTTATAGTAGTTAGAGACAAGGAGACTACATATTTGATGAAATACTTGAAGACTTTAATTATTAATGAAAAGCGGAAGCTCACGATATGATTAAATAACTTGAAATAAGTTTCAACGAATTAATCATATACTGGATACGATCCAACATGATCATTCTGTCATAAGATGACAATTAATTCAAACTGTTGGTCCCTTGGAAAGGCTAACACAAGTTTAGAGGGGGGGAGGGTGAATAAACCTGTCCCTAAAATTGGATTTAAAGAAAATTAAGGTTCAGTTAAAAACTTGTGTGGAGTTAAGCTGACAAAGCTGAGATTAAGTCAAACTGTCTTAAGCTGAAACTGAGTCAACCGGCAGCGGATATGATTTTAGCCTTTTTCTTGATCTTGTTATTCTATTATGAAAACTGAGTGTTGTGAACTGAATTCTGGTGAATGTCAGTTGTGACTGTGAGGTGTATAACAATCAAGTATCACAATGCTATAAGTAAATGCTGAATAAATAAATAAATGCGTAAAGTAAGTAAGGCGGATATTATAGAGGTTCCAGGTGATGTAATCATGTACGTCCTCTCTTCCCCTGTGGTGCGGAGGAAAATTCCACTAGAACTTCTTGAGGTGAACTGTTACAAAAAGTCCTAAACAATAGTCATTGGCTAATCCCTAGCTTCACTATCTAAACAGTTGTAGAACAGGTAGAATTGCTGCTCTTCAAATGCTTGAACCACTGGTCCTTAGAGGGTAGGATTGCCTCTTCACCAGCTACCACCACAAACACAGTCTACCCGACTGCTTGTCACAATCGCCCTGGCGAAACCTTCCGGTTTGTTTCACGATCTAAAACCTTTGATGTAGAATCAAGGTTGGGTGAGAATCAATAAGTTGATTCTTGTTTGTGGTTCTTCAAAGTGTTGAATTCTTGATAAATTCTTTGTAGCTTGAACACTTGAAGAAATACTAGATATGATCTTGTTATAGTTCAGAGATGATAGCAATTCGAATAGAATAGACTGATGCACAAAATTGCTTGTTGATTATTGTATATGCTCTGTTCTATATATCTTGTTGTTGGTGCAAAGTCTTCTATTTATAGTGTGAAGTCCAACGTTCATCCGCTTCTTCAATTTGAATTGTATCAACGTCTATCTTGCAAATGACTATATTTTTGACCGTTACGCGTGTCAGTAACTCATCCAATGAAATCGTTTTCTTTACAACGTTCGACTGTACTTTCAGTTTGTTGGATGGCTGACTTACAAAACTAAGTTTCCTTATCAGTTTTGTACTGAGTTTTTCTTTTGTCAGTTTCCTAACTGACTTGAAGCATTAACTGAAATTTTACTCTTCTTCAAATATCAGTACTTCTATTTTCATCTGATTATAATTGACTTAATCATAGTACATCATAATTCATTATCATCTAAGAATTCATTGTCCTTATGATTCATAGGTATTCATACAAGATCCATAAAGTCGCTTCAGTCACCACAATCTTGCCTCAAGTCCAACTTCATATCCTCGACTTGTAATCTTCATAACCGAGTTTGAACCTCGCTTCTTCATTCTTCAATAATCGAGTCTGTGGTCCTCGGTTCTTGATCTTTTAGATAAGTCAACTGAGTCTGTAACTCTCAGCGAACTTACCTTCTTCAGTTTCATGTAGGTGTATTCTGAGTCAGTTTGCTTGTCTCGATGATTTCCAGTTTTCTAAATGATTTCCAGTTTTCAGTTTTACGACACACTAACAATTACAATTGCTTGTCGGTGTTACCTATACAAATTATCGACTTTAGTAAAACTTATACATTCGATTCTAGACATCTTTTAGCTTTCCACTATAACAAATGGGCTTGACACTTCATCAATAAGGTTAAGATAATATTTTAACAAATAAGATGAATTATCATCAAAACATAAATTTTATTTCCAACAATTTCCCCATTTTTCATGATGCCAAAACTCTCCTAAAAGAAAAGCTTAAAAATCAAAACAATGTAAAACAATGTAAAACTGGAAAACTGGTTTTCATTAGAATGAGCATAAACTGGATAAGTACATTTTGTTCAAATAACGTGATTAAAGACTAAGCTTCTTCTTAGCTTTTTGCATGATCGAGTCATATCTTTTGCTTTGTCATACAAGCGAATTTTTTTTTCAAGCTTGAGTCTTCCTTCGAAAAGGTCTTGTTGTAGTCAACTTGACTACTTTCTTTCCATCTTCTCCATTGAATTAGCTTGGGTAAGCTTGAGTCTTTCAAGTAGTAATTTTCAAATTCTACTAGATCGGCTTTCATTTGTTCAGTCTTGTCTTTAATCTTCAGTTTATCATCAATCCTCTGATTCTTCTTATGTTGTGCAATTTTTTGCATTGAGTAAATATCAGACAGAAAGTAGTTCAAGGATTCCTCAAAAGTTCTGTTCTTGTACTTGGCTTTAATAGGATTGTAATCTTTGATAAATCAGGTCCACAGATCCTTTGTAAGAGTAACTCTTCTGTCTCCAGGTTGGTTGTATTTTTCAATAAGTTGATCATCAGTTAACTCTTTCTTCAAAAATTTAGGATCTGATCTGTATCTTTGTAATTCTTCTTCAAGTCGCTTCATTTCTCCAAGTAATTTCAGCTTTTCTTCTTTAGCTTCCCCTATTTGGCATCATATAACTGATCTACCAGGGCATGGGTTGCTTTTTGATCTTCTGAAATCTGTCGCTGAGAAGCAAGTACTTCCTTAAGCTGAGTTTCTAACCCGTAGATATGCTGATTTATATGCCAATGAGCCTGAGCATGAGTTTCTCTATCTACCGTGGTTGAATCTTCGAGTTGTTGTTTGAGTAACACAATCTCTGAAGCAGAACTTGAACTTGATTTGTGAATCATCTCTAGTCTTGCATGAACTGAAACATCAGTTCTAGTTCTATAATCAAGATATCCAGAGATGTTTGATAAAAGGCCATTCTGTGCATCTTTCTGACTGAGTACAATTTTCAAGTTTTCATGAACTCTGGCCAATTCATCCTTAGATAGAAAATCAGAGGGATCATATGTAGCTTTTATTTGATCCTTATCCTGAGTATTATCAGCAATAACCATCGCTTGTCTGCGATTTCATCACCGCTTGTCGATTGTCGCTTGTCCTCGATTTCCAATCGGCAATCCTTCTTGCTTTGGTGCGCTTTATGCGTTGCTAGAGGTTGAGATTGAGTGATTGTTTGCAAAAGCGTAGTATCATCGCCTTCTTTTCTTGACTTATCATGGTCATCATCATCCTTTTTCTTTGAGCTGTCTTTAGATGATGTGCCTGATTCTCTTCTTTTTGCTAGTTCAGTAAATCTTTTGAAACAGTTGTCAAGAAATTCTGAAATAGGAAACAGAGAGTAAAGATCTCTAACTTCCAATTTCTCTAAGAGTAATTTTCTTCAGTCTGTAAACTGACATCTCGAGAATCTTCTGGTTGAAGTTTCATTTTCATCAGCTTAATGATTTTGTCAGCTTCGAAGACTGGTGCTGATTGCTGAACCGATTGCTGTTGTATTTGAGAAGTATGGTCAGCAGTGACATTCTCTTGAGTAACTTCAGTTGTCAATTGATGTTGTTGTTCCCCCTCAGTTGGTGCTTTCTCACTTGAGATTTCAGGGTACAAACATCTTACAACTGATCTTCCTTCTGTGGATTCAGCTTTTCGCTTAGTCCCTTTGTGTTCAGCATCCTGCTGAGACACAGGTGTCTGACTTGCTTCAGGTTGGGAAGTTGTTTCTGCGATTGATGACGGTCAAATTATACCCGTAAAAGTCATCAATGTTGACCTTAAATCGAGATTAATAATATATATTTCGTATTAAATCACTCGTTTATATTTATTATTTAATGTTAAGTGATTATTAATATGATATTTGGTATTTATCTATTTTTATTATTAAAAGCCGATTTATTGTGCGATAATTATTGATTTTGCAGATCACAACAAATCGAGAGGATTAATGTCATTCAATCAATTATCTCAAGATAAGGAAGGAAGAAAATCGGAGCATTAAATGAAAGATTAATCAGATCAACACGCAAGCGTGCAGTGGGGAGCAAGATAGACGAGAGAAACGTTTAACGCGTGCAGAAGAAGGCTCGGTCGACCGAGCCTATCCATTCGGTCGACCGAGTATGTCGGCTCGGTCACTTTTTGGATTTTTTCGTATTTATCTTCTAGATCCTTCATAAGTCGGCAGAAACCCCTATATAAGCAGCAGCTACGAGAAATTGTAAATCATCCCTTAATCCTTCATTCTTTCTTCAATCTTACAATTCAGAATATAACTTTGATACAATGTAGAATAATTTGAGGGTTTCCAGCAATTTAAGGGCTGCAAATATGTAAGCTCTTATTTTCTGTTTCTTTTATTTGAAGTAATTAATTCCCCAATTATGCTTTATCGTTTGAGTTAATTAATCATAGCTAGATGATGTAGATCTAGGCTATGACGTTGGGAAGGTGGCGATACCTTGTCGATGAGGATCCCATAACCTACGTCATCTACTTAGTATTTATTCATGAATCTGTATTGTTTAATTAATGCGTATCTGTGTTAGTTTATATGAATGCTTTACGAATTACTGTTTAATCTGTTCTGTATGATGAAACGCTGAGAGATATGTTCAGGGATGTAATCTGGGGACGAAATTGATTCGGGTGACCGAATGAGTTCACTCGGTCGACCGAGCCCACCTATTCGGCCGACCGAGCCTGCTTTCATCCGTTAAATAGCCACGCCTTTATGGTTAGGTTAACTTAATAGAATTTATTATCTCGGTAGGTATGGCTATGGCTACGTTACTCGCTTAGTTGAATTAAAACGTGTAAGAAGGAAATACCGATATAAAACTCTTAGGTAGGCTCATGAATTGATCTTCGACGTTCAAATATTATCTAGGTAGGTTTATATTCGGGAATTGCATGCACCGATTATAATGTACATCGTAGATTAGCATGAGACTATAACTTGGTAATTGCTAGTTGGACGAAAGCTTGAGTAATCGTTTAGGAAGTATAAGTACGCCTAACCATAGGAATGTTGCCTAGATGAGGTGTACGATTAATATCGGCATCCTTAGAGTCGTAAGCGTGTGAGTTATATGAGATGGAGGCACTAAAAGGCGAAGTCACGTAACAATATCACAGTGATTTAGTGACTTACCGGTGCTAAGTCAAGTTAAAGAGGATGACTCCCGTAGCCAATCTAAGATAGATACAAACGGATTGACAGTTAATAAGTTCAGTTTATTATATAAATTATCTAGGTCCAAACGATAAAGACTATAATTGGGGAGGTTAATTACGTTGTGTCGAGTCGTGTCTTTACTTTTCTTGTCTTATGTTGGTCGTAGACCGCCTCTATGTCATTGACATGTTTAATTAATTGTTTGTATATAAGATGATCCACAATTGGTTCCTGTGGGATCGACCTTGATTCACTATAAATATATATCACTACGATGGGCCTAGTCCTCTTGCTAGTAATCTTGGTTTATGGTGGTTAGGCTCAGAACGAGCCGAACCCTACCGAACCCTGGCAGGGTTCGGCTCGGCTCGGTATGTTCGAACCTTAGGCTCGGCTCGGCTCGAAATGGCCGAGCCTTATATTTTCATTATTCGGCTCGGGTTCGGTATGGTATTTGGGGAAAAAAGCTCGGCTCGGTTCGGCTCGAACATGTCGAACCGTTCGAACATGTTCGGCTCGAATCGGGTTTTAAAAAATCGAACATGTTCGCTCGGTTTTAAAAACATGTTCGCCTCGAATCAGATATGAATTTATGATATCCGAGCCGAACATGTTCGAACATGTTCGGCTCGACCACCGAATATTTAATTTGTAAGGTTCGCTCAAGTTCGAACCCACGAAACGAGCCCGAATCGAGCTTTTTCGAGCCGAATACTCCGGATCGAATCGAATACTTAGGTTCATTTACAGCCCTAATGGTGGTCGAGTATATTATAACCTGATTGACCCCGATCAAGTTTTTGGCGCCGTTGCCGGGGAACCAACGGTCAATTTTATATATAAATAATTTTTTATTCATGTCAAGTTTTCTGTTTTAGAGTCTGTTTTTACGTTTTGAGTCCCTCTGGTTGTCTGCTCTGTCTAAAAATTCCAGCTTAAAAAAAATAAAAAATAAAAAAATAAAAAAATAAAATATTCGGTCGACCGAGAGACCTCATTCGGTCGACCGAGCACTTATAATATTTTTGTTTTGTTCTTGTCTTTGCTCGCTTTTACACGGTTTCGATTTGTGTTTTTCGAGTCCGGAATTTCGCGTGTCTGCTTATCCCCAGTATGTTTAATCCGTGAGTCCGATATGGCGCATGAGAAACCATGTTAAAATCGGTCTACGGGTCGTTTTGTTTTTCTTCATTTTTGCGAAAAACCAGAAGCAATAATCCAAGTCAATAATTTTTCATGGTATTGAGAAAATAACCTAGCAAACATGTGGAGCTACGAATCTAAGATGGGAAAAGAGATGGAAGCAATACCTTTAAAGCACCAAGATGGCTCCGAAAAAAATTTTAAAGGCTTAAATTCTTCGTGGTACAATGTTGAAGGCAAGGTACTACCTTTTTTTGCTTATGTTTTACTACCTTTTGGTTTTTTATTGAGCATAAGTTAGCCTATACATGAACCTTAGTATGAATCTTGGCCCGGAGTGGTTTGTAAGAATAATTTTATTAGTGTGGAAGGTTCTGCTGCAAATCTATCTCATCTAGAGGTGTGTAGGGAAACATGTAGTAGTTGAAGGAAGCAAAGTGAATAAAGAGTTCCTCGTAGTTCTATTAAAATCTCTTTGTCCTATGCATGAGATTGCTTCTCATGGCCAGGGGAGCAACAAATTGTGTAGTTTAAGCATTCACAATCTAAAGAAGGCGTTGAGTTTTGAGAGAACACCATCTTACTTCGTTGAGTTTTATGGTGATGGCTTCTCGGTGAACCCACCTTAAATGCGAACGAGATTACGCTTTGGGTGACAATTTAGGAATCGGAGACTCTTAGTACATTGGTTCGAAATGGTCTAACCATGGTCGGGCGAGTTTAACCGAGCCTCGGCTCAATCGACTCCTCCACGTGTGATGTGCGTTACTGCATGCTCAGCAACAAGACTTAGCATAGCCGATAAGCCTTCGGGCTAAACGGGGCTTATCTTGGACGGATTGGCCTGAATCATCACATATGTTCCAACGAATAAGGCGGCGTAGGCTAGCCTCATAACCGGCCTTATTCGAGAGTACTTTGATTCATTGTTTCTTATTGTCAAGGCCAAAAACCATAATTTTAGCCGAGTTTCTTAGAATTCACTAATTCCTAAAACGAGAGCGAGGTAAGAGCTTTGTATAAATGGTATGGATAAATGTTGTTTCTAGGTCTCACAACCAAGGGAAGGGTATTAATCCGCAAAAGCAACAAGCCCACCTCTTACAAATTGCTCGAGAGGTCAAAGTCCAGCGATCCAAGAATGATAACTGACAAGGATAATCTTTGGAAAGTCGAGCTGAGGACTTTAAACTCAGAACTACTTCTTTAAAACCCTTAGGATTTCTTTTTAGGATTTTAGGTTTTGTTTTCTTTGAGTCAAATAAAAGTAACGTGAAATATGTTGAGGTTTTTTATTTTGCCGTGTTCCGATGGCCATTGGGCTAAGGATGTGCAAAACTTTTTTACTCAATATAGGCCGCGTGAAATAGAGTTTCGTAGGAGAGTCGAGAAATTGCTAAAGAAAAAGAAATTTAGCAATCCACCTTAAGATGGAAGCATTAAGAGAGCTTGAGAATTATTGAAAAATGTAACAGAGAATGATTGGTGCGAACAAGAACAATTTAGGTCAACTTCCAAAATCTTTTAGAATGGTGATCCAAGTGAAAATTCAAAGTGGTGCGCAATTCATTCTGCAACTACCCTTATCCTTTCATTTATACCTTTTCACCCTTCAACCTTTTGATCCTCTCACCAATCACCTTGCCACCGCCTCACATTTCTAACCATTCTTTCATCGCCTCTCTTTCTTTCCATCCGTTTCACTCTCCCACCCAATCCCATTCCTTTAAACACTTCTCAATGCCTTAACCATTTTCAACCCACCCATAAACACAATTTCTTACCCACCCTTTATCTTTTCTTCCCAACCTTATGTGTATCTTTTTCTAAACCCATCATACTCTCAACCTCCATTTTGTTTACAAAATACCTTTGTGTTGCGGAATTTGAAATATTGCTAAGCTTTAATGATAATTTTGATTTTCATGATCCTAGTTGGGGGAAGTGTAGCTATGACCCTAGCTAGATTTTAAAGGTTGTTGGTTCGATCAAAGTACAACTTATCTTTCTACTGGAAGTTTTAAATTTCACACTTTTCCGACTATTCCGGCATCTCTAGATGATAGGTTTTGTTCTACATTATCACACCGATCCGACCTTGTTGATGACGGTTATGACTTTTACGTGATACATTGGGTTATTAGTAATTTCGAGGAGTAGCTACATCTCCTAAGTTGTTGATATCCAATGCAAGCGAGAAGTTTATCGTTAAGTGTTTGATTTTATCTTTAGCCAATAGGTCGCATTCAATCTGTTATACCTTACCAAGTTTCTCTTTTCTGGATTGAATACCTTTTCGATAAAGTCACCCTCGTGTTTTCCCACTTGGGGTAATGCTTTTTGATCTTTGTCTTCTCCACCCGGTTTTAAGAATATTTATGCGGTGGAGGTTGTAGATGAAGACCACCATCTTTAGTTGCTTGTTTATTTTTCTTTCTATTTAGTATTTTTCTTTTCCTTGTCATTGGTTGTATAAAATAAAGTGGCTTAAATCTGTTTTTAGGTATTTATACCTCATTCTTGCCACATTATTTTATAACCTCCATAGACATGATATTTTACGGTTTCGTGGAGTTTGTCTGCTTATACAGGTTTTCACTTGCTTTTCCACAACGTGCTGAACTTTACTCCGATCTTTTTCCTTTCCTTGAGAGCCATTTCCAGAGCTAAGTCTTTTTCCTAACTTCTCATTTATTTTTGTCATTGAGGACAATGCCATGTTTAAGTGGGGGGTAGGAGACTTAGCTATGTTATGTTATGATTGAAATTTGAATGAAACGGTAGAAAAATTGAAAAATTGAAAATTTGAATACATACCATATTATTTATCTCGTACCCTTAGAATTGTGAGTTCCTAGCTAAGAATTGATAGGAAAGGAACCAAGTTTCATGAGAATGTGATCATTTTATACTTATGTTAGGTAAATTTAAGGATATTCATGCCCGTTTTTGCAAGTAGTTATTTATTATTCAATTACTCAATCAGTGAATCGAGCATACCGCACAAATCATAATAACTGAAGAAATTATGTGTACATTGCATAGATGATTGGTTATGTAGACTTAGTGTCGATACTTGTTAGCTGATGCATTCTTATATTTTAGCCATTAAAGCGGAGTAATAAGCTTGAGACGTACCTGTGTTTTAGCAAAATGTTAGACACTGGGCTTGTAGTAACATTACCAAAGTAGCCCCGCGCTTGTGGTAATATTCAATGCTATACATGATCTAAGATAGGGGGATACTTTAAAAAGTTTTCTTCCTTGAGATTTATAGTATTTGAAAAATATGAAGATATGAAAAAAAATATTCAACTCTTTAAGAGGCTTTGAGTAGTACTCGGTCTCCAAGTCCAAAAACCCTATAGATACGCTCTTGCTTATTGCTCTAGTGCTTCAAAAATTTAAAGGCTTGAGAAGTATGAATGCTGAGGTTGGTAGGTTGAGATTACGAAGTTGGCATAAACTCTAATTTTGCTACGAATATATAAAACTAAATGCACATGCACACATCACTTCGATTCATAGTCAGTAGTGAATAATGGATATCTTATGAGCATGACTAGTATGAGTTGACTTGAGTTTCTTGTGTAAGTATGATTTGACCATAGAAAATGTTGTCTTGGGGAATGACTTATTGATGCTTTGTTCGGGACGATCAAAGTCTAAGTGGGGTAGTTGATGACGGTCAAATTATACCCGTAAAGTCATCAATGTTGACCTTAAATCGAGATTAATAATATATATTTCGTATTAAATCACTCGTTTATATTTATTATTTAATGTTAAGTGATTATTAATATGATATTTGGTATTTATCTATTTTTATTATTAAAAGCCGATTTATTGTGTGATAATTATTGATTTTGCGGATCACAACAAATCGAGAGGATTAATGTCATTCAATCAATTATCTCAAGATAAGGAAGGAAGAAAATCGGAGCATTAAATGAAAGATTAATCGGATCAACACGCGTGCGCAAGTGGGAGCAAGATAGACGAGAGAAACGTTTAACGCGTGCAGAAGAAGGCTCGGTCGACCGAGCCTATCCATTCGGTCGACCGAGTATGTCGGCTCGGTCACTTTTTGATTTTTTCGTATTTATCTTCTAGATCCTTCATAAGTCGGCAGAAACCCCTATATAAGCGACTACGAGAAATTGTAAATCATCCCTTAATCCTTCATTCTTTCTTCAATCTTACAATTCAGAATATAACTTTGATACAATGTAGAATAATTTGAGGGTTTCCAGCAATTTAAGGGCTGCAAATATGTAAGCTCTTATTTTCTGTTTCTTTTATTTGAAGTAATTAATTCCCCAATTATGCTTTATCGTTTGAGTTAATTAATCATAGCTAGATGATGTAGATCTAGGCTATGCGTTGTTGGGAAGGTGGCGATACCTTGTCGATGAGGATCCCATAACCTACGCCATCTACTTAGTATTTATTCATGAATCTGTATTGTTTAATTAATGCGTATCTGTGTTAGTTTATATGAATGCTTTACAATTCTTGCTTAACTGCATTACGTATGATGAAACGCTGAGAGATATGTTCAGGGATGTAATCTGGGGACGAAATTGATTCGGGTGACCGAATGAGTTCACTCGGTCGACCGAGCCCACCTATTCGGTCGACCGAGCCCTGTTTTCATCCGTTAAATAGCCACGTCTTTATGGTTAGGTTAACTTAATAGAATTTATTATCTCAGTAGGTATGGCTATGGCTACGTTACTCGCTTAGTTGAATTAAAACGTGTAAGAAGGAAATACCGATATAAAACTCTTAGGTAGGCTCATGAATTGATCTTCGGACGTTCAGCGTTATCTAGGTAGGTTTATATTCGGGAATTGCATGCACCTGATTATACGTACATCGTAGATTAGCATGAGACTATAACTTGGTAATTGCTAGTTGGACGAAAGCTTGAGTAATCGTTTAGGAAGTATAAGTACGCCTAACCATAGGAATGTTGCCTAGATGAGGTGTACGATTAATATCGGCATCCTTAGAGTCGTAGCGTGTGAGTTATATGGGATGGAGGCACTAAAAGGCGAAGGTCACGTAACAATATCACAGTGATTTAGTGACTTACGGGTGCTAAGTCAAGTTAAAGAGGATGACTCCCGTAGCCAATCTAAGATAGATACAAACGGATTGACAGCTTAATAAGTTCGATTTATTATATAAATTATCTAGGTCCAAACGATAAAGACTATAATTGGGGAGGTTAATTACGTTGTGTCGAGTCGTGTCTTTACTTTTCTTGTCTTATGTTGGTCGTGAGACGCCTATGTCATTGACATGTTTAATTAATTGTTTGTATATAAGATGATCCACAATTGGTTCCTCATTGGGATCGACCTTGATTCACTATAGCTATACTACGATGGGCCTAGTCCTCTTGCTAATCTTGGTTTATGGTGGTCGAGTATATTATAACCTGATTGACCCCGATCAGCGATTTCCTTTGATGTTGCAGTTTGCCTTGCTTGCTTCCCTTCCTTAATTCTTTCTAAATAAAACCAATGATTCCACTAAGAGTCTTCTTGATCGAATCGCCATCGATTACTTGTCCTTCGACTTGAGCTATTTTCACACTTTCTAATTCACTAAGTGTTGCTTCTTGAACCGATTGACTATATAACTCGCCCAATTAAATTCTATATTATCCCAGTTATGTTCATCGACCAAAATATTTTCCTCCAAAGTATATTAATTCCTTTGGATTTTCCAATGACGTGTTTGCTTTGAGCCATCTGTTTGAGATTTCCAAATTCGGCTTGATTTTGTCGACATGAATACCATGTTCGATTGGTTCTCAGTAGATGAAGTAATCATTGCGAGAAAAGCTTCTTTCTTCAATGGTAGAGTGGCTAACTCTGTTGAAGTTCTTTATTGTATTTATGAAGCCAAAGAGTGACCTCATGACTCTTTCATTGAGAACAAATCGTATTTATCAAGGAGTCTCTGACTAATCGCATATTTTGCCAAAATTGAAAAATGCCTTCCACATCTCGTTTTTTTTTAAAACTAACTTCGAGGATGTTGTTCAATCCTGGCTGTTTTTCGATTTTATCTCGCACTCCACCGGCTAACAAGGTGTTTTGACACATACCTTCATACATTTCAAGTGTTAGTTCATCCAGCCATATTTGTGTGTGAACACAAAAATTTGATTTTTGAAACAGAGAGGTTGCAAAGAGTCTATTTTGCTTTCAAAGATAATTTGAATTTTGATAGAGAATAGTGTGAGCGGATGTTGAATAAATAGGTAGGATATTCTCGCGGTTGAGTGGTACAACTTTTCAAATTCCATCATGGTTTTGATAACCGATCGTGTCTTGTTCGACAATCGTGGGTGTACACACGAAATTCGACAAAAGAATCGTGGTAATTTAATGCGATATAACCATTGTTGATTCTATCGTATCAACCTTTGACTAAATTTGACTCGGAATGAAAATCGATGCCGAGGTCGATTCTAAAGATAATTCATTTCCATCAAATTATTCGGTTTTGTCAAATTCTTGATTTGTCGATTTGAGATTGTTGATGTCAATGACTAATTTGTTAAGTGAGCGCACCAACATAACAAAGATTAATCCCTGACGAGTCTCTCGGCTTAACTCGACTTAATCGACTTTGATTATTGCCAACTCGGTTCTTAATTTGGCAAATCTTTCTTTGTCCAATGGCTTTGTAAAGATATCTCATGGCCCGATCTTGATGAGGTATATAAAGAATCGTTATATCCTTCTTCTCTGCATGATCTCTTATGAAGTGGTGACGGACATCAATGTGCTTTGTCCTTGAGTGTAAAATCGGATTATCGGTAATTGCAATTGCACTTGTGTTATCACACATTATGGGAATTGTTCCTTCTTCTATTTCATAGTCTCTTAATTGTTTATCGATCCATAAAACTTGAGCACAACAACTTCCAATGCTATATATTCAACTTTTTTGTTGAAGTTGAGATTGAGTTTTGCTTCTTGCTAAACCATGACACAAGTCTATTTCCCAATAAGCGACATGTGCTGATGTGCTTTTTCACTTTGCACTTTGCATCCAAAGATAGTCTGAATCAATAAGAAATCGCTTGAATTCTCCTTCTTTTGAATACCAAATTCCAACTCCATCTGTGTCTTTCGGATATTTCAAAGTTCTTTTCACAATGTGAGATGACTTTCCTTTGGTCTTGATCAAATCTCTTGCACATACACCGACAGTAAAAGATATGTCTGGCCTACTTGCTGTAAGATAGAGTAAGCTTCCAATCATCCTTCTGTAGAGTGTTTGATCAACATCTTTACCTTCTTTGTCTTCATCTAATCTGATGTTGGTCCCCATTGGTGTAGAAATTCCAATGAGATTTCTCCATACCAAACTTTTGATAAGTTCTCTTGTATATCCGGTTTGGTGAATGAAAATTCCATCAGCTAATTGTTTAACTTGCAATCCTAGGAAATAATTTAATTCTCCCATCATACTCATCTGAAATTTGCTTTTCATCAAACTTGCAAATTTCTCACATAACTGTTCATTTTCTAATCCAAAAATGATATCATCAACATAAATTTGAACAAGTAGAGTATCTTCTCCATTCTTCATCCTGAATAAGGTTTTGTCGATTGTTCCTTTGATAAATCCATTATCCACTAGAAACTGAGATAGAGTTTCGTACCAAGCTCTTGGTGCTTGTTTAAGTCCATAAAGAGCTTTCCTTAATCTAAAAACTTTATCTGCTTGATCTTTGATTTCAAATCCGGGTGGTTGTTGAACATATACTTCTTCTTCAAGAATTCCATTTAGAAACGCACTTTTAACATCCATCTGATAAACTTTGAATTTCTTGTGAGCTGCATAAGCAAGAAATAGTCTGATTGCTTCTAGTCTTGCAACTGGTGCATAAGTTTCATCAAAGTCCATGCCTTCTGCTTGAGAGTATCCTTTGGATACAAGTCTGGCTTTGTTTCTGATGATGTTCCCATCTTCATCAAGTTTATTTCTGAAAACCCATTTGGTTCCAATGATATTGACATGAACTGGTTTATCTACCAATTCCCATACTTGATTTCTCTTGAATTCATTGAGTTCTTCTTGCATAGCTAATATCCAATCTGGATCTTTCAAAGCTTCTTCAATTTCTTTAGGTTCTGATTGAGATAAAAAGCATGCAATCATTGCATCTAGTTGATGTCTTGTTCGAACTCCAGCTTGAGTATCACCAATAACTTGTTCTTCAGGGTGATCTCTCATCCATTGATGTGTGTGAGTTTGTATCAACTGATTTGCATTTTGTTCAACCGATTCTTCAAAAACTGGTTCTTGAACTTGTTCAACTGAATCTGAATGAAGTTGTTCAAGTTGTTGAGCAATTGAAATCGAGGTGATCTTGATCTGAACATTCGAAATATGTAGTCTTCCAACGCCAATCGAAACGGTTCTCGCGTGGTCGTATCTCGAGATCGAGAAACGGTTCTGGTCGGTCTTCAGTTGTTTCACCAGGGAAGTTTGGTTCATCAAATACTACATGTATTGATTCTTCATGCTTGAGTGTCCTTTTATTTAGTACTCTAAAAGCTTTGCTGACACTTGAATATCCTAGGAAAATTCCTTCATCAGCTTTGGGTTGAAAAACGTGAAGTTGATCTTTTCCATTATTGTGTATGAAACATTTGCTTCCAAAAGCATGAAAGTATGAAACATTTGGTTTTCTTCCATTCCAAATTTCATAAGGAGTCTTCTCATGTCTCTTGTTCATGAGAGCTCTGTTCTGAGTGTAACAAGCTGTGTTAACTGCTTCTGCCCAATATCTTTCAGGTAGTTTAGCTTCACAGATCATAGTCCTCCCAGCTTCTTTGAGTGTTCTGTTTCTTCTTTCAGCTACACCATTTTGTTGTGGTGTTCCTGTGGCAGCAAGTTGGTGTAAGACACCATTTTCTTCACAATATTCAATAATCACACTGTTGAGGAATTCAGTTCCTTTATCAGATCTTATCTTCACAACTGAAACTCCTTTCTGATTCTGAAGTCTCTTGAGAAGTTCTGTGAGCTTTTGCTTGGTTTCACTTTTCTTGGTTAGAAAGATTACCCAAGTATATCTTGAAAAATCATCTACTACCACCAATGTATATTTCTTTCCACTGATACTAATTGGTGTAATAGGTCCAAATAAATCCATGTGTAGCAATTCTAGATGTCTGGTTGTTGAATGCTGAGACTTGGTCTTGAAACTTGCTTTTGTTTGTTTTCCTTGTTGACATGCATCACATAAGCTGTCCTTCTTATATGATATCTCTGGTAGTCCAATGACTAGCTGCTTCTTAACAAGTGTGTTGATGTCATCAAAATTGAGATGACTCAGTTTCTTGTGCCATAGCCAATCGATTTACGATTTGGTATGCACGAGCAAACAAGTTTCAAAGAACGGCGCTTGTCCAATCTACCACATACATGTTTTCCTTTCTTCTTCCGGCTAGGACAACTTGATAAGTCGATTCACGATGACAACGCAGAATTCTTTATCAAAAGTAACTTTGTATCCCATATCACAAAATTGACTTGTCTTTGAGTAGATTGTAGTGTAGTCCTTCTTCATAAGATACATTCTTGATTGTAAGTCCATTTACGATTAAGGTGCCAAACCCTCCGGTGTAACCAGGTTTATCTTTACTTCCAAAATTGACTTTTGGTCCATCCTTTGCAATAAAATTATCGAGACAGTCTTTGCTCTTTGTCATGTGTCTAGAGCAACCACTCACAAAGTACCATATGTCCTGCAATGAAAATTAGAAGTTTTAGGTACCCAACTCGCTTTGGGTCCATGGGGTCGATTGTCGAGTACAACTCGGGAATATATCTCATAAGGGGTGAAAATCTATGTTTTATTATGATATATTTTACGGTATTTTCCTTTTAATTGGATTGATTGCATAATAAATGGCCTCTCATATGGAAATATTGAGCATACTAGGTTTTTAAGGACTTATTCGCAATATTGAATAAATTATGTGTTTTCATCATGAATTATAATTAATTGGACTTTATTACAGTTTGCGATGTTTACCATGTGTTATAGGTATGATTATTGTGCTCAAATGATGATCAAAAGAGATAAAATTCGAGCTACAAAGGTTTAAGGAAGAGATAATGATCGAGTGGAGAGAAGAAAAGAGATAAAGATGCAAAAATCGCATTCAAGTCATTATGAACGTTCGTCCATGCAGCGTCCATATCGAATCGAACGTCTGAAATACCCGAGCGGGCGTCCATGGAAACAATCTTGATCTGAGAGAGTCTCAACGGAGTTTGAACGAGCGGCTGAGGGGAGTTCAGAAATACCGAACGAGCGTCCACTCAATTGAACGAGCGTCCGGAATGCCGACTTAGTGAAACCGCCTCAAATCCCTATAAATACTTGCCTATTTTCACACATTGACAAAGGAGTTTTTACAATCTTAAAACCCTAAACCCTAGGGGCGGCTTTGGCTGCGATTTTACACTTTTTATTTCCGCTTTATGCAACTTTAAATTCAATCAAAGTAGGCTAGTTTTATCTTGTTTTTATACATTCTTTGAGTTCTTGAGGATGTTCAGAGGCTAGAACCTCCATCAAACGAGAGTTGTGAAGCCATCAACGTGAATTGATCTGTTTATCTCGATTATTACTGTGAGTATTTATGTATGGTTGTTTCTTATTCATGCTTTACTCATGTTTTTAGTGCACTATATCGGAAGATTGCATGTTTTTGATTGTGTTTATGCTTGACGGGAGTCATGTTAAACCTGTAGATCACCATGAATAGGAATAGTTTTTGAATCTATAGTAACGGAAGTTTTTGGTTCGATCACTAGGTTAAACATAAAAGTTGACATCTTTGGTCTTTTAAACGCGTTAATCTAGCATTGGAAGATACTAGGTTAATAGATGAAATACCTAAGGAATTAGGATTTCATGTTTAGAGAAGGTGAATCACAACTTCAGTAAATACCACGTAAAATCAAGATAGGAGATCAATGCATGTTGATAGGTGGATCAATCCTCGTTTGTCTTTTATAAACTTGATTTACAATCCTCATAGCTTAGTTTAGATTAGTTAATCTATTTTCCTGCACTTTTAGTTTATTTTATCGCTTTCAAATCTCTCCTAGCATTGGATTAATCTCCTCTGTCTAGTTATTTTCTGCATATTTGTTTAGATAGTTATTCGTTAGGTTAGTAATCGTGACAATAATTAGTTAAAAACAAAAGCTAGGGTTAACATTCGTCTAGTTCCCCGTAAGATCGACCGGCATAGCCTCAGTACTCACGATCCTTGCACTTGAGGTTAACCGGTTTTATTACTTGTTTATTTTGTATTAATAAAAATCGTGACAAGTTTTTGGCGCCATTGCCGGGGAACCAGACAGTTTGCCTAGTTTTGTTTTTGTGTGTTTTTGTTTTTCTGTTTTTGTTCAGTTTTTCTTTCTATTTTCTGCATTTTAATCCTTGTTTTTAGGTCGATTTCTAGGGGGGTTTAACCTTTAAGTAGTTAGGAATTTAGTGTTTTGGATTAGGGTTAAAGTTTTTGTTTTGTGATTAGTTCTTTTTCCCCTGTTTTTCCTGCTCTGTTTTCTTTACTTTACTCGCCTCTCTGCTCGAAATCGTTTGCTCTGAAAATTTTGCATATGAACGAGCGTCCATACCTATGAACGCCCGTCCACTGTAAAATTTCAGTCCTGTATCAATTCTTGACCTACAGACGAGCGTTCATACATTTGGACGCCCGTCCAAAAATTCTGAAAAATCAGACGAGCGTTCATACGTTGAACGCCCGTCCGTTCTGAAAACCAGGCAGACGCTCGTCCATATTTTTGGACGCCCGTCCGTCTGCTCTCCTTTTCTTTCTTTCTTTTTCCCTAGGTTTTGATAATAGTTCTAGATTTCAAACCTTTTAGATAGATTCTTAGGTTCCCTTTTCGTAGTTTAAGTTTTTAATTTCGTAGTTTACAGGTTTTGTTCAATAGAGTTGGGTTTCGGTTTATGCAAACTCGAAGTCGAAAGGGCCATTACTCTTTACACGACCTCGGCGGACCATAGTCGGACCTAATAGGCGGAAATTTCGTTTCACCGATTCTTCGGACGAAGGAAGCTCGACCAACCAAGAAATTGAACAAAAGTTGATAGAAGAAATCGAAGAAATAGTAATAATGGCGGCAGAGAGGATCGGCGTCGTTGGCGGACTACGCCATGCCTGGTGCGATCCATCGCCAACCCGGCTATAGTCTTGCCCGCCATTACCGCTCAAACCTTCGAGCTCAAGCCAGGGCTTATCCGGATGATGCGGCATGCATCAATTTTTACTGGCTACCAATCGGAAAATCAGTGATACCCACTTACACACGTTCTTAGAGATATGCGGTACTACCCGCATCCAAGGTGTAAGTGAGGATGCTATCAAGCTCAAACTTTTTCCTTTTTCCTTAAAGGGAGGCGAAGGAATGGTATCACTCTCTTCCCCTGAATCCATCACTACACGGGTTTGGACTCGAGAAGGAGTTTTGAGTCAATATTTTCCACCTTCTAAGACGGCCCATTGCTTAAATGAAATTTTCACATTTTCTCGGAAGGAAAATGAATCGTTTTCGAGGCCTGGAAAAGGTATAAATCTCTTCTTAGAAGGTGCCCCATCATGGCTTGCCTTTGGAGAGGTTAGTCATTACTTTCTTTAGCGGATTGACCGAGCTCACCAAGGGCATGGTCAATAGTTCATCTGGCGGGGCGTTTTTGAAGAAGACTCCAGGCGAAGGATGGGCATCGTTCAAGACATTGCCAAATATAACTATGCTCCATCCTATCGAGGCAATTCAAGCTCCTCCTCCTCAAGGTGGAGGAAGTAAATGTTCAAAGTCGATTGCCATCTTTGCAGAGGCGATGGGCCAATCCTCAAACTCCGAATCCTATGAATCGAGACTCCTTCGTTTCCGCGAGAACCTCGGGTTACAGTATTGCGAATCTTCTTTGTCGATCGGTCACGTAAATGGCCAATGTCAATTAAACCCCAATTCTTCATACCAAGTCAATCACCGCCCATGCTTGATGGGCGGTACACTCAGTCCAATGCCAAAGCTGCGATAATATGGGGCATACTTCCGGTTACGTCCCATGAATGGGCGAGAATGTCAAGTAAATGCGTTATGGCGAACACCCAAAGATTTAATCAACCATCGGCCGAAATCAATTCCGAACCAAGGGGTTCAATCAAGCTTCAATTTCAATCCGAATTCGAGTTTTAATTGAATTCAAGTTTCAATAAGAACCCTGGTTCCGCTCAAAATCAAAACTCTAATTTTTCGGTCAAACACAAAGGTTCAATCGAATTGGCCTTCTAATTCCAATTCAATTTTCAAAATCGGCCCGGCCACCATACTCTTCAAACTTCCAAAGCCTCTCAAAGTCCCTCGAATTCAAATGATCTTAAAAATTTGAATGGAACTCATTCAAAGAAGAGCAAAACAAGAATATTCGACTCTAATGAGTACCAATAAGAATCTTGAGAGACAGATCGGGCAATGGTGAGCAATTAGCATCAAGACCCCTGGGCATCTGCCGATTTTACCGAAAAAATCCTAAGGGTGGTCATGTTGCTCAGGCGATTTGAGCAAAGACCAAATGTCTTCGACCTCGTACCAACAACGCATTATGGACAAGAGGAGGCGGTACAATGAGTTTAAGTGGTGGTACACAAATGAGTGGTCCCCACGGCTTCCGGAAACCCACTAGCCCTCCTGCCAATGATAAGGCATGAGGGAAGTTGAACACCCATCATCCCCTTGGCGCAAAGCAAGTACTCAGTGGTGATCCTGATAGGTGAAAAGGTTGCAAATCCTCGGTGGTTGTTCCCGAGGATTGCACAAAGTGGAAATCCTCAGTGGTGACCCTTGAGGACCGGAAAAAGGAAAGAAAGTCGGTGGTGATCCACGACTACGAAAGCTTCTGAAAAGACGGTTCGGTGGAAGGATTTGGAAGACAAAGCTATCAGCGCATCCTCAAAGAGAGTCTTTTCCGAGAGTGATCTGAAGAAGCTTCCGTTTCCACCGAGGAAGAGCAACATTCCATTGGTTGAAGACAAAAAATGCGAGAAGGTGCTAAACCTTCAAAAATACTCGAGTAAATCTGCCATTATCCGAGGTCTTGGTCGAGATGCCTAAGTATACAAAATTCATCAAGGATGTTGTATCTTCCAAGAAGAAGTTAGCAGGAATGGACCAAGCGGTTGGTAAGGAATGTTCTCTGGTCAATAATGAAAGCTTACCAATCAAGAGAAGCGACCAGGAAATTTGTGCTCACATTGCGGATGGGAGGCCTAGTCTTCCCAAATTCCTTATGTGACACAGGCGCATCTATCGACCTTGATGCCATTGTCTGCGTGTGCAAGCAATTGGGTTTACAAAGTCTTACAGAACCCACGACCATGAACTTGCGGTTCACCGATCGATCCTCTAAGAAAGCCTCGGGGTCTTAAAGGGCGTATTAGTTCAAATAGATAGGTTTACCTTTCCAGTTGGTGATACGTCTTAGATATTGAGAAAAGTGAAAATGTCCCGTTAATTCTTGGAAGGCCTTTTCTATCTACAATTTAGAGCCCTCATCGATTGTGATGGTGGGCATGTGACCATTCGGGTTGGTGACCAGGAGGTGAGCTATAGTGTATCAAAATCTATCAATGTACCTTCCGGAGCTCCAACCACTTTTCCGTTGAGGAGACTTACGATGATTTCGACGACTTCATGGATAAGCAAGTCATGGTAGAGAATCGAAATATGGCGACTAATTGATAAAATTTGAATAGTCATGGTGTGGTCAATCTAGACCAATTAGCAGTGATTTTGAGGATGAGCTAAGAGAAGAAGCTTTGGCAGTAGGGCCACTGAGTAAGCTCAGCGATGTTGAGTTGAAGAGTGGCGATCTTAAATCAAGTCTAGAGGATCCTCCCATAGATTTGGTACTGAAGCCGTTACCTAAACATCTTAAGTATGTGTTTTTAAGAGAGGGTGACAAGCTTCCCTTGATCATCTCTGCCAAGCTATCTCGTATAGAAGAGCTAAAACTGTTAAACGTCTTGCGCAAAAATGAAAAAGCCTTTGGATGGCAGATGGGAGATATCCGTGGGATATCTCCCGACATCTGTATGCACAAAATCAAGACTGAGGAGGGTGCAAAACGAGTTAGACAGCCTCAGAGAAGACTCAACCCTCACATGCAAGAGGTAGTCAAGAAGGAAATTATCAAGCTTCTAGATATGGGTATCATATCGCCATTGCAGAGCAGTGAGTGGGTATCCCCAACTCAAGTGGTTCCCAAAAGGGTGGAATTACGATTGAGAAAAATGAGAAGGGAGAGGGAGATAGCATTGAGGCTCGTTACAGGCTATAGAGTGCTGTATTGACTACGAAAACTCAATGAGGTCACACCGAAAGATCATTTCCTTCCATTCATTGACCGGATGCTTGAGCGTCTGGCGGAGCACGCATTCTCTTTCAAGCTTCTCGATGGATATTCGGGATATTTCCGGATACCCATCGATCCTGTTGACCAAGAAGACCACTTTCACTTGCCCTTATGGGACATTCGCTCAGAGCGGATGCCATTTAGTCTATGCAATGCCCCACCACCTTTCAAAGGTGTATGATGGCAATCTTTGACGGGCTAGTTGAAAAGTGCATGGAGATTTTATGGATGATTTCTCGGTCTTTGGTCAATCCTTCGATGATTGCCTCGATAATCTTGATCAGTGTTGTCTAGATGTGTGGAAAAGGACTTAGTGCTTAATTGGGAAAAATGCCATTTCATGGTAGATGAAGGCATAGTCCTCGGCCACAAAGTGTCAGCCAAAGGTATAGAAGTAGACAGAGCCAAGGTTGAAGCTATTGAGAAGATGAGCTATCCCAAGAATGTTCGGGAGATCCGAGGTTTCCTCGGGCATGTCGGCTTCTATAGGAGGTTCATCCAGACTTTTCAAAGATTGCCAAGCCCCTGTCTACTTTACTCAAAGAAGACGTTACCTTTGATTTTGATGAGAATTGCAAGCGCGCGTTTGAAGAGCTTAAAAGTAGGCTGATCTCTGCTCCAATTCTTATATCGCCAGACTGGAACTTGCCCTTTGAGCTTATGTGCGATGCATCCAACTATCTTTGTTAGTGCGATCTTAGAACAACGCATCGAAGGAAAGTTCCACCTATCTACTCGCCACCACACGTTGAATCCTTCGCCAAGTTAACTATCGACTACCGAAAAGGAATTATTGGCCGTAGTGTTTGCTATGGACAAGTTCGAAGTTACTTGTTAGGTGCTCAAGTGATCGTGTGGGTGATCACGCCGCCATTGCGCGTTATCTCATGACCAAAAAGGAAGCTAAACCGCGCTTATTGCGTTGGATACTGACCCTCCAAGAATTTGACGTTCAAATCAAAGATAAGAAGGCGGTGAGAACGTAGTGGCGGATCATGTCTCTAGGATGATAAGTGAGGAAAAGGGTGATCCTGAAGATATAGATCTTTACTTTCCTCCGGAAAACATCATGTTGATCGATGGCGCTCTCACGATGTTCCATGGTATTCGTCCATTGTGAATTACCTTCATGCCCGCTACCTTGACCCGAGATGTCGTATCGGGAGAAGAAGAAGTTCTTCTCTCGATATGAAATATTTCGTTTAGGATGAACCTTATTTGTTCAAGATCCGCAAAGATGGTTTGCTTAGGAGATCGCGTTCTGAATCGAGCAGCAACGAGATTATCGAGCAATGCCATAGTGGACCCACAGTGGTCACTTTGGTCCTTGGAAAGCGGTTGCGAAGATCTTCCATCCGGTTTCTATTGGCCTACGATTTTTAAGGACACAGAAGCCTTCTGTAAAGCTTGCGATAGGTGTCAAAGAACCGGAACTCTGACAAGGCGTTTTGACATGCCGTTGAAACCCATCCTTGAATGCGAAGTCTTTGATGTATGGGGTATCGATTTTATGGGACCTTTCCCATCATCCTGCGGTAACAAATACATCTTAGTCTGCGTCGACTATGTTTCGAAATGGGTGGAGGCGGTAGCCACTCCTCACAATGATCATAAAACGGTCATGAAGTTCCTAAAAAGAATATCTTTGTGAGATTTGGATGTCCTCGAGCCTTGATCGATGATGAAGGAACGCATTTTTGCAACCGACCTCTAGAAAAAGTTCTCGAAAAGTATGGTGTGCGCCATAAGACCGGCACCCCATACCATCCGATGACTAGCGGTCGAGGTTGAGCGAAGCAACCAAAGCATTAAAAGATCTGGAGAAAATCGTGAGCAGTCATCGCAAGGATCGGAGTCTGAAGTTGGATGATGTCTTATGGGCTTATAGGACCGCCTATAAAACTCCTATGGGTACATCTCCATATCAAATGGTCTCACGGAAACCATGTCATCTCTGCTGTCGAGTTAGAGCATAGGCGTATTTTGCTACAAAGTTTACGAACTTTGATTCCCAAGCTTGTGGGAAACATCGACTACAAAGTAGATTACATGAGTGGGATCGAATTCGGACTCCAGGCCTATGAAAGTGCCAGGATCGGCAAAGATAAGATGAAACTACTCCATGATGCGAAAATTAAGAAGAGAATTGAGTCGGCGAACAAGTTCTCCTCTACAATTCGAGTTACATTTGTTTCTGGAAAGTTGAGGACTCGTTGGTCCGGCCCTTTCGAGATTCTCCAAATCATTCCCGGAGGCGTTCTAGAACTTCGTGGTTATAGTGGTGACCGTTTGAGTCAACGGTCAAAGTGCAAACACTATATCGGTGAACCTAAAGAGACATCTTTGATTGTTAAATTTCTCGATATTCTCGGATGTGGTGTTACTCGAGTCGAAGAATTTAACGAGTTATCACCCGACTTGTTCTCCGAGGATGACGGTAGTGATCCGTCTGAAGAAGTTCTAGCCGGTAGTCTTTGATATGGAAGAGTTTGAAAGGGCGGCAATTGAGCGTCATCGAGAGGACCCAGATTATGAAGAGGTCACCCATGGGGAGGTACAAGCGTATGTGGAGGGCTATTAAAACTTTTCCCCATGTGTGCGATGTTATTTCGCAAGACCACACTGCCGATCAAAGCGTACGAGGTAATGGTTGGCGAGAAAAGTCAAATGGCCTCGATCCAGTGAGCTTAGATCGTGTCGAGCTAACGACATTAACCAAAAGCGCTCTTGGAGGCATCCTAGATATCCCTTATTAGCTAGGTTACATTCACGCTATTAGTGTTTTATTTATTTAAGTTTTAGTTTGATTAAGTTTTAGCTAACTAAGTTGTTCTATTGTTATCTGTCGGTTAGTGTGCTTTTAGGTATGGATTACGGAGTTCTTCCTGAGGAGTTTCCCTCATTAGTCGGATCCCGCCATCACGGTAGATGATGGACCGGGAGGCACTATAGTCCTTCATGTAGATTTTGACATTAGCTTTTCGTTTAAGGCCATCACGTGCGTTATCATAGTTCCACCTTGTTCGGGAGGCGATTTTCACGATCGAGGAGTTGCGGAGGCCATGGGGCGTCCCTACCACGATCCTTAATGATCCTATCTTGACGGTTTGGCACTAGTCTTTGCAGTGAGCATTTCGAGAGGTGTTGAGGTAGCGGTGAGGATTGGTGTTTGCAAGATGAGTACGACTTTCCTCCAAATGTCGACATGCTTCGACGTCTCATTCGCGTAGTGGATTGGGACGAGATCTACGCAGAACTAGTGAGTTCTTAGTTAGTTTGGTTTTAAATGCGTGCCCGACGTAAAAGCGAGCGCTTAGTTGGTGGGAGGCAACCCACTTGTTTTTAGTTATGTTTTTAGTTACTTCTAAGCTATTTTAGGTCTTTAATATTTCATCATTGTACTTTTGAATTTTATTTGACGTTAATAAGAATTGCACTTCAATTTTAATTAGCTTATGTGTGAATAAGTTTGATTTTACCACTCTCTCTGGTGGGCGCCCGTTCATAAAAATGGGCGCCCGTCCGTTTGCTTGTTTTTATGGGCGTTCGTCCAACATGGTGGACGCCGCCCGTGCGCAAAAATCCCTCCTATCCTCGTATGTAAAATGCCCCATGGACGGCGTCTCGAATTTATGGGCGCCCGTCCGGTTCATCGATTACTAGTGAACGCCCGTCCGTCGGGATGGACGGCGTCCACTATGGGCCTATATATACTGTTCTGGCGTGAACCCTCATTTTACTGTGATTTTCAAAAGGAGAACCCGACTTTTCCCTCCTCCAAACCTCAAATCTTCGTTTACGAACCAAATTCAACGATTCTTGTTGCAAAAGAACGGTCCTTGCACCTTCTTTTCATTTTTCTAGTCCATTTCCTCCAACAATCAACGGAATTTGGAGAATCGAGAGATTTTTCGATCGGCCATTTGGACAAAATTTCCAATTTTGGGTGCCGATCTTAGTGTTTCGGGCTTCAAATCCATTCGATCATCATCCTTACATAGCATTTGGTAAGTCTATAGCAACTTTTCTTGATTCCTTTCACGTTTTTTGTGGGTTCGATCTTCGGGTCGGCTCATTTTCTTGAAATTTCTCTCATTTTGTTGCTGTTTTCTTCTTGTTTTGGTGTTGTGATGGTGTGGTGATGTTGGTTGTGGTGGATGGGTTGGTATTGTTGAATTGAAATCCCGATTTGGACGATAAACGGGTAACCATTTGTGTGAATGGTTTAGTTTAGTTTAGTGGACAATGGTGCGTAAGAAGGAAATTGTGAAGCGTTATGGTAAAGGTTTGGCCAGGGAGAGAGGTAAACGGCAACGTCCTGAGTTTGATCCATCAGAATTGGACCCTAACAGAGGAGTAGTCTTTCGAGATCAACCGCCTAGAGCATCTCAACAAACAAGAACCAATTTAAGAGATGATTCCCCTTCCGATTCTGAAACTGAGGAAGATGATGAGGTCCCTCTCGTTAGGATGTCTCGAGGCACTCGGGGTGGTGAATCTTCTAGAGCTGAGGTTGGTACTGAGGATGTCGTTGGGGAGCAGGCTGAAACCGAAGCTACACATGCACCCCCTAAGAAGAAAGCTAAGAATGTTGCCCTCTTGCTATGCCCGTCGATTCGTCAATCCACGAGCTCACGGTGCCTACACTAAGGATTATGTGACTCGGAGTATGATTTTTGCGAGAGAGGTCAAGACACAACAAGTGGATCCCGCCTTCGTGAAGATGCTAAAGGCTCGGAAATGGGATGAGTTACTGAAAATTCCTCCTAACCCGGTCAATGATTCTATAGTGAGAGAGTTCTATGCGAATTGTTCTGAGACGGATTTGGATGGCGGTTTTGTGATGGTTCGAGGTGTCAAAGTGCCTTTTTCCGCCAAGGTGATCAACCGAGAATATAAGTTGCGGCGTTTCGCGGCTTGGATTACAAGGAGGAGATCGCTAGACGGCAAAATGAGGAGGTAAGGATCCGATGGAGGAGCTGCGATTGAAAGTTTGTCCGGATGTGGCATGGGTGTTGAGACCGAATGGTGATAGGAAGGAGTTAATCACCACGACTTGGACTGAGGATTGGCGAGTCTACTGTCGGTTTATCCAGAGTCGGTTGATTCCTAAGAATAATCTCACACATTTCTATATCAGTGATCTTGGGATGTTGTATGCGTTGGTTTTCGGTTGAATGTTGATGTTGGGCAAGTTTTGTTTGATGATGTTTTAGCAAACCGTAAGGTATCTACCCGGAGTTTGATAGTGCCCCATCGATACATCGCTTATGTTTAGATCTTTGGGGTTCTTTGAGTATACATCGGACCACGGGACTAAGAGTTACCCCTATTCGTAGAGAAAGGCTGCTCCGTTTACGAGCCTGGTTCCACATCGGCACCGCCTCAAGCCTCAGTTCTTTCTGGATTATCTTCTTCCGAGATTACTCGGCATAGTATGGCTCATAGTTTGAGGGCGATGTTGAGTGATATCCGGGATGGCCAGGATAATATCTTATCGGTTTTGGAGTGTCTAGTTGATGGAAGGCAACCGAGAGATCGGAGGGTATTCACTGCGAGTAATATGGATTATGTCTTCTCGAGCGGATAGAGAGGTGATAGGCGAGGTGGTCAAGATGGAGGAGAAGCCCGAGTCAGATGAGGAGGATGAGCCCCCGGTAGAGCCTGCTACTGCGTCTACTACGCAGCCTGAGCCTACACCGACGCCGTCCACTGTTGCTGTACCTACTCCAGATCCTCCTCATGTTGATGTTCCTGTTGCTGAGACGACTCCGGGGCTACCTTGAGTTTTTATTTGCTTTACATCTTTCTGGTTGTTGCACTTTTTGATACATTTCATTCGATTTGGCTGTACCTATACATTTTGTTACTTTCCTTTTGGTTACTTTTCATGGTTCTTGTACTTTCTGGTTTCTCGTTCTTTGACTTGTGTTGACATATTTATTTGATGGTCCTATCTTTTTCATCCGTTTGAATTATTATCTCTACTGCCATATTATACCCCGTTTCCCCCGAGTTTTCTGTTTTCTCGCGTGTTGCAGAGGTGGTTTTTGTCGAGTACTCGTTGAGTTACGTTTGGACGTTTTTTTTCCACGCTTTTTGCGAGCGTTGGCCTTTTCATGCTCCAGCCTGACCATCATCTCGATTTTTCTACGCGAATACAGCTAAGTTTCTTCTCATTTTCCTTTCTGCACAACATGAGGACATGTTGAGTTTTTAAGTGTGGGGGAGGGGATAGTTCGATGCGTATACATTTAAGTACTACGTTAGTTTGTTTATTATGCAAAAATATGCTCAATTTTCAAAAAAATTTCCTATACTTGTGTTTTTGTTTTGTCCCGAGTAGGCAATTTAACGTGAAGTTCGTTGTTTTTGCAATCATCTATGCGATATTTCATATGTTTGATAAGTTAGTTGTTTCACCAAGATTTACATTTCACGAGCCATAGTGAATGATGAGCTATTTTTATTAAGTTATACCCCGTTTTGGATTAGTAGTTTTTGATTATCTTATGAGTCATGCGCTTAGTGCTACGTATATATCTTGAGATTTATGATAGTTTGTATTTAGTTCCGTAGTACGTTATACTGTGAATATCTAGACGTTTGAATGTGATAAGTAACACGGGACTAATGTCAATCAAAAAGACAAGTTAATAGTTGGTTAATATGGGTGTGTCGGAAGCTAGTCGATGATTTGAGTGAGGTAGGGTATACCACGTATGTCCTATACCACTATGATGACTAAAAGCTCACGACAGTTAGAAAAAGCTGCCTTATGATTGGAGTAAGGTAGGGGATTATCTCGAAATGTCCTATTCTGCTATGAGGGCAATAGCTTCTTCTAATGTGTGTTTAAAGTGAAATGGTTAGATCAACTTAACAATTGATGTGAAATGAATAAGGCTTAGTTTTCGTTAATCTTATCCCAGTATAAACCGATAGATATCTTTGTAGGATTATCCTCTGAGTATTTCGAAAGGCCCTAGATATATTCGATCATCCTTTTCGGGATATGTCACGTTTGTAGGTGCACCTTATGAGTGTCATTTATTACTATTCTGCGAGGGGGTAATAGCTAGTTTTGCTTGAGTTGTTCAAGTTTGGATCTAGTGGAAGTTCCCTATGGCTATGCACTCACACACCGGTGGACATCTAAGTTATTGGATGTATGTTATATTTGTTTAGATGCATGCTTTCCTTTCTCGAGCCTAATTTTCGTTTTGTTTTGCTCGGGACGAGCAAAAGATAAGTGTGGGGGAGTTGTTAAGGGTGAAAATCTATGTTTTATTATGATATATTTTACGGTATTTTCCATTTTAATTGGATTGATTGCATAATAAATGGCCCTCATATGGAAATATTGAGCATACTAGGTTTTTAAGGACTTATTCGCAATATTGAATAAATTATGTGTTTTCATCATGAATTATAATTAATTGGACTTTATTACAGTTTGCGATGTTTACCATGTGTTATAGGTATGATTATTGTGCTCAAATGATGATCAAAAGAGATAAAATTCGAGCTACAAAGGTTTAAGGAAGAGATAATGATCGAGTGGAGAGAAGAAAAGAGATAAAGATGCAAAAATCGCATTCAAGTCATTATGAACGTTCGTCCATGCAAATCATGCATATCGAATGAACGTCTCAAATACCGAACGGGCGTCCATGGAAACAATCTTGATCTGAGAGAGTGCGAACGGAGTTTGAGCGAAAGGTGAGGGAGTTCAGAAATACCGAGCGAGCGTCCCACTCAATTGAGCAGCGTCCGAATGCCGACTTAGTGAAACCGCCTCAAATCCTATAAATACTTGCCTATTTTCACACATTGACAAAGGAGTTTTTACAATCTTAAAACCCTAAACCCTAGGGCGGCTTTGGGTGCGATTTTACACTTTTTATTTCGAGCTTTTATGCAACTTTAAATTCAATCAAAGTAGGCTAGTTTTATCTTTGTTTTTATACATTCTTTGAGTTCTTGAGGATGTTCGAGGCTAGAACCTCCATCAAACGAGAGTTGTGAAGCCATCAACGTGAATTGATCTGTTTATCTCGATTATTCTTGTGAGTATTTATGTATGGTTGTTTCTTATTCATGCTTTACTCATGTTTTTAGTGCACTATATCGGAAGATTGCATGTTTTTGATTGTGTTTATGCTTGACGGGAGTCATGTTAAACTGTAGATCACCATGAATAGGAATAGTTTTGAATCTATAGTAACGGAAGTTTTTGGTTCGATCACTAGGTTAAACATAAAAGTTGACATCTTTGGTCTTTTAAACGCGTTAATCTAGCATTGGAAGATACTAGGTTAATAGATGAAATACCTAAGGAATTAGGATTTCATGTTTAGAGAAGGTGAATCACAACTTGAAGAAATACCACGTAAAATCGAGATAGAGATCAATGCATGTTGATAGGTGGATCAATCCTCGTTTGTCTTTTATAAACTTGATTTACAATCCTCATAGCTTAGTTTAGATTAGTTAATCTATTTTCCTGCACTTTTAGTTTATTTTATCGCTTTCAAATCTCTCCTAGCATTGGATTAATCTCCTCTGTCTAGTTATTTTCTGCATATTTGTTTAGATAGTTATTCGTTAGGTTAGTAATCGTGACAATAATTAGTTAAAAACAAAAGCTAGGGTTAACATTCGTCTAGTTCCCCGTAAGATCGACCCGGCATAGCCTCTGTACTACGATCCTTGCACTTGAGGTTAACCGGTTTTATTACTTGTTTATTTTGTATTAATAAAATCCGTGACAATATCCTTTTGGGATTCTTCGGATATTGTTGCACTTGTTTTCATATATGTAAGCCACACTCCCATAGTATCTATGTTCGGACTGTGTCTTATTTATATGATTTCTCAGATCTTCTGACTGAAATTTGTTTCCATGTTGATTTCTGTTATTAAAGCTAGAGTGATAACCTTCATTCCTTCTGTACTGAGGTCTGGATTAACCTTTGTACTGTGACTTATCTTTGAACGATATTAGTCCTCTCATCGAGTTTTGGGTGAAACTTGTGATAAGTTTTCGATGCGGAATGATTGTCATTATCGCTTTATTAACAAATTCATAAAATTCCAATCATCATCGATGGGATATAGTCTTCCTTTCCCCTAAATGTGTGAATCTTTGAATGATTGACATTCTTGGATTTACTTTGATTGTAATTTTCTCGTTCCCCGACTTCATTGGTTTTGTGGATCTCGGCGGTTGATTTGCCGTTTGGTTTCCATTGGATACAAACGATCTACCATTTGATTTACCTTTGTTGGTAGATGCGGTTGTCTTCTTAGAAAACTCGATTAATCTGTGTGATAATTGGCTTTCTTGGTTCGGCAATTTTCTCGGTTTGTGGAAGTTGCTTAGCTACAAACTTAATACCGCTTGGTACTAGGCCCAGCGACTTTGCTAGTTCCATTCTTTGAAGATTGTCTTTGTGTATCAAATCCTAAACAGTTTTGTCTCCATATGGTTTTCCCGATTTGAATCCGATGAATGAACTTGATTGAGCAAGCGATTCGATTCTTGTGCTGTGATGATGAGGTGATCTTTGAATTTTTCTTTATCAGTTTTAGTTAGTTTCAACATTTTTAGTTCAGACTTCAATCTTTCAACTTCAAGAATTAGACTTTCTTTCTCAGCTTTGATTGATTCATAACCAGCTTATATGGTTACTAGCTGATTCTTCAACTCGTCAAGAGTTTCTTCTAATTCTAGATTTTTTGGATTGGAGTCAGCAGTCGAAGAACATGCATTTATCATGGAAATCTGAGCTGAAGAGTATTTAGAGTTTGATTCACATACCTCATTTGGATCTTCCATGTGTGCCATTAAAGTTGTGTCATCTGATAATCTTTCAATTACCCGGCTTCATAATCTGATTCATCTCCAGCAAGGAGTGCTCTTCTACCAACTCTTCTTGGTGGAGTCTTCTTGATCAGTTCTGGACATTCAGCTTTATAATGTCCTGGTTTCTTGCAGTTGAAACAGAGGTATTCATCGTCTTTTCTTTTCTAAGGAGTCCTTTTGATGAACTTTTGAGTGACTGGGTGTCCACTTTTCATTCTTGGTCTGTTCATCATTAGAGCCATTTGTTCTTCCATTTCATCCAATTCATGAAGATTGTTAGATGAGTTTTCTTGAATCTCATATGATCTTTGCTTTGCAAGTCTTGTGGTATTTGGTTCTTCCAGAGCTTTGATTATTGCAAAATTGTGGTTGTGAAATCTTCACTTTGAATTCATAAGCTTTCGATCTGAAAAGATCTTGAATGAATCTTCTACATCAAGTATCCTGGATTCTTCCATAGCATGATGACCTTCATCTTCCAAAGACATTGGTAATGCCTTCAAGATTCTTGTGTTGATGACTTTCTTTGAGTATTCAATCTTGAGTAGATCTAGTTCATCCATGATAGCACTCGAATCTTGTCTCCATTTGGTCAATGGTTTCTCCAGATTTCATCTTGAAATTCTCAAACTTTTGTTTTGCAACGGAAATTTTATTTTCCTTGATTGAATCTGTTCCTTCACAAACTAACTGAAGTTTGTCCCACATTTCTTTGGCGGTTGTGCATTCTTTCACCTTCAAGTACATGTTCTTTGTCAAGAGTTCTGAGGATAAAGTCCATGGCAACATTGTTGAGATTGTTTCGCTTGCGATCATCACTAGTCCTTTCGGATTTGGGTTTTGCAACTCGAACCTGCTCTCCACCAACAGTTTGCATATGAGTGATTTGAATTGGTCCATCAGTGAGTACATCCATCATTTCATCATGAGTAGCTGCTAGAAATGCCTGCATACGACGTTTATATTCGTCAAATCTGTCCATGTTGCACATAAGCATTTGTCTTGCATATTGATTGTTATCCATTGTGAGTGAGTAAAGACTGACAGTAGATTAACTGGAAAATTGAGCTTTCAAATAAGAACAACTAGAGGAGATAAAGAGCAAATGATATCTTGTTAAAGAAACACTGCTCCGATACCAATTGTTGGTCCCTTGGAAAGGCTAACACAAGTTTAGAGGGGGGGTGAATAAACTTGTCCCTAAAACTGGATTTAAAGCAAATTAAGGTTCGATTAAAAACTTGTGTGGAGTTAAGTGACAAAGTGAGATTAAGTCAAAGCTGTCTTAAGTCGAAATTGAGTCAACCGGGCGTGGATATGATTTTAGCCTTTTTCTTGATCTTGTTATTCTATTATGAAAATCGAGTGTTGTGAATCGAATTACAGTGAATGTCGCCAGTATTTGTGAGTGTATAACAATCAAGTATCACAATGCTGTAAGTAAATGCTGAATAAATAAATAAATAAATGCGTAAAG
The DNA here is from genome assembly GCA_026214975.1 of Gentiana macrophylla. Classification (NCBI taxonomy): domain Eukaryota; kingdom Viridiplantae; phylum Streptophyta; class Magnoliopsida; order Gentianales; family Gentianaceae; genus Gentiana; species Gentiana macrophylla. The sequence continues at coordinate 182,460,136 of CM047805.1, read as the reverse complement.
TAAGTAAGGCGGATATTATAGAGGTTCCAGGTGATGTAATCATGTACGTCCTCTCTTCCCCTGTGGTGCGGAGGAAAATTCCACTAGAACTTCTTGAGGTGAACTGTTACAAAAAGTCCTAAACAATAGTCCTTGGCTAATCCCTAGCTTCACTATCTAAACAGTTGTAGAACAGGTAGAATTGCTGCTCTTCAAATGCTTGAACCACTGGTCCTTAGAGGGTAGGATTGCCTCTTCACCAGCTACCACCACAAACACAGTCTACCCGACGCTTGTCTGGCTTGTCCTTGACGAAACCTTTCCGGTTTGCTTCACAGTCTAAAACCTTTGATGTAGAATCAAGGTTGGGCTGAGAATCAATAAGTTGATTCTTGTTTGTGGTTCTTCAAAGTGTTGAATTCTTGATAAATTCTTTGTAGCTTGAACACTTGAAGAAATACTAGATATGATCTTGTTATAGTTCGTAGATGATAGCAATTCGAATAGAATAGGCGATGCACAAAATTGCTTGTTGATTCTTGTATATGCTCTGTTACTATATATCTTGTTGTTGGTGCAAAGTCTTCTATTTATAGTGTGAAGTCCAACGTTCATCTAGCTTCAATTTGAATTGTATCAACGTCTATCTTGCAACGGGTATATTTTCTGACCGTTCTGCTGTGTCGATAACTCATCCAATGAAATCGTTTTCTTTACAACGTTTATTTGTACTTTCGATTTGTTGGATGGTGACTTACAAAAGCGAGTTTCCTTATCGGTTTTGTCTTGAGTTTTTCTTTGTCGGTTTCTAATCGACTTGAAGCGATAAGCGATATTTTACTCTTATTCAAATATCGGTATTTACATTTTCATCGATTATAATTGACTTAATCAGTACATCATGATTCATTATCATCTAAGAATTCATTGTCCTTATGATTCTTAGGTCTTCATACAAGATCCATAAAGTCGATTCAGGTCACCACAATCTTGCACAAGTCCAACTTTACTGATCTCGACTTGTAATCTTCATAATCGAGTTTGAACCCTCGGTTCTTCATTCTTCAATAAGCGAGTCTGTGTCCTCGGTTCTTCAATCTTTTAGTTAAGTCAAGCGAGTGCAGAACTCTCAAATAACTTACCTTCTTGATTTCATGTAGGTGTATTACGAGTCGGTTTGCTTGTCTCGATGATTTCGATTTTCTAAATGATTTCCGGTTTTCGATTTTACGACACACTAACAATTACCATTGCTTGTCTGATGTAACCTATACAAACATCGGACTCTAGTAAAACTTATACATTCAGTTCTAGACATCTTTTAGCTTTCCACTATAACAGCTGGCTTCAGCACTTCATCAACGGGGTTAAGATAATATTTTAACAAATAAGATGAATTATCATCAAAACATAAATTTTATTTCCAACACAAACTTTGAATAAGAATGATCACATCGAATTTTGGAAAGATTGTTTTCAAAATTGTAAGATTTAAGTATCGACTTAATTCTTTAATCATTGCTCAAAGGTTAATTAAATAGTCGATGTTTTGAATACGATTCAAAGGGTTAAATAAACTATTAAATAATCTTTCGATTTTCTTTATGAAAGAAAATTAAAGGCATAGCTCTTGTGATCTTTCTTAAGTCTTATGATGACTACACTAAGAAATATTTACGAGTGCTTGAAGGATTAAAATGGAAAGTTAGGGCATGTGCTTAAATAAGAGAACTTATTGAAGTCTCTGTTATAGGAAAGCACATTGAGATAAATCTATCTAAACTCAAGTCAACTCTCGGATATGTGATATCCTACGAGTGTGATTAAATTAGAAAGATAAGGTGAAGCAAACGTTGTAACACTTACCATATTCTGAATCTAGTAACTGATAAGGGAACTAAATAAATGTCATTATGTTCCGGTTCTTATGAAGAACATATTTTCAGCAATACGTTAGGATTTAATGGACAAATTCAATTGTAAGGGATAAATGTTATTCCGATAAGGTTGAAAAGTCACTGAATCTAACATGCTAGATTATAGTCACCGTATAGTTGATATGAGTGATGAAATCTCACCTCAACATTTATATGGCTGTTATCCTTGATTTTGTGGTTGTTCTAGACGAAGTCTCTATGGAAGGGAAGCGTGTAATCAAACGTCATTCTGATGATGTTGAACCATATGATTATGAATCATGTGGGTTATACGTATCTGAAGAGAGTTTGAGAAAGTAATAATACTTGAGTAAACTTCAACTTAGTTTATTCATGATAAAAGAGTGGGTATAAATAGGTACAAGTATGAATGAGAAAGGTCCTAGTAGAGTATAAGCTAGGGGTAGAGCAATTAATTACTAGAGTCGGCTAGTATTAATTGCTAGAGTTGTCTATTACATAATAAGACAAAATGTAGTCACTTTATGACTTTATGACATATTAATTGTTTATACAATACAATTAATATGTCTTACAATTAATATGTCTTTATACACAAGTAACGTTTTATAGTTACAATAATGTAATGTAATATTTCCACACCCCCTCAAACTGGGTTGTATATGTCAATACAGCCAAGTTTGCTACGCAGTCTGCTGAACATACGCGGTGGAATTTCCTTGGTGAGAATATCAGCATTCTGGTCTGCTGATGGAACATATTGGAGTTGAATGATCTGGGCATCAATCTTCTCTTTAAGGAAATGTCTGTCAATGTACACATGTTTTGTCTTATCATGATGAACATGATCCTCCACCATGCATAATGCTGAATTATTATCACAACAGAGGATGATAGGTTGCTGAAGAGGTTGCTGAAGGTCAGTCAGGACTCTTTTCAGCCACAGAGCTTCACAAATGCCCCAAACAAGTGCCCTAAGTTTAGCTTCAAAGATCGCTTCACAGAGGCAGATGAGTGTTTTGCTTTCTCCAAGTGACAAGATTACCCATACATAGGAGCGCAGCTGTGGTAGATCTTACTGTCTATATGGCAACCACCCAATCGACATCGGTATAGACCTTCACCGATGCATCGGTGAACTTAGTGAAGTGTAAGCCTTGGCCAGGAGTTGACTTTAAGTATCTTAGTATTACAGTAGACGACATCCCAATGGTGCTCATTAGGGCAATGCATGAACCGGTGACAAGGCTAACTCCATATGCAATATCGAGTCTTGTATTGGAGAGGTAAATGAGTTTTCCTACAAGTCTCTGATATTGTTCCTTTCTTACAGCAATATTACCGTGCACTAGAGGATTATTGGGGTGTACTGGAGAGATAGTCGGTTTGCACCCTAGCATGCCAGTTTCCTTCAGCAGGTCCAGCACATATTTCCTCTGTGAGACTGCTATACCCTTGTTGTTTCTTGCTATTTCCATGCCAAGGAAGTACTTGAGGTACCCCAAATCTTTAACTTGAAACACTTTTGCCAGGAGGGTCTTCAATGTGTGGATCTCAGCAGGGTCATCACCAGTCAGGATGATATCATCCACATAGACAATAAAAATGGATCTTTTCTTGCTGGTTGTGTTGATAAATATGGTGTGATCTGAATTGCACGGATGATATCCAGCAGCTTTAACCACAGTAGTAAGTTTGCCAAACCATGCTCTTGGGGACTGCTTCAGGCCATATAGAGATTTTCTCAGGTTACAAACTTTCCCTTGAGTGTGAGTGTTGGTAAAGCCAGGAGGTACAGTCATATAAACTTCCTCAGTGAGATCACCATTTAGGAAGGCATTCTTGATGTCCAAGCGATAGAGTGGCGATCAAGTTGGACAACCAGGAGATCGACACCACTAAGCGTGTTGAGCTTTGCCACAGGTGCAAATGTCTCTTTGTAGTCAAGTCCATATGTTTGAGTGAAGCCCCTTGCAAACCAGTATAGCTTTGTACTTGTCAATAGTACCATCAGCATTGTACTTGATGGTGAATAGCCATTTACAAATGGTGTCTTCTTTCTTTGTGGGAGAGTGGTGAGATCCCAAGTATGATTGTCAATGAGTGCAATCATTTCAATTTTCACAATTTGCCTTCCAAGCTGTCATGTTTGAGAGCTTCTGTATATTCTTAGGAATGGAATGAGTGTCAAGTCTGTGTAAACATAGCAAAACCAGGATGACAAGTGATTATAAGACACATAATTATGGATAGAGTGGTCGATTACATGATCTCTTTCCACTTTCGGACAACAATGGAGTGCATTATCAATATCGGCGAGTTTAGGAGTATCGATGAGTTCTTTGAGGCATATCGGCGAGTTCGGGAGTTTGAGGAGTATCATCGGAGTTCTTTGAGGTTCGATGGGTGTATGGAAAGCAGGGTTAGGAGGTGATGAGGCCGATTAGGTTCTTGAATATTAGGAGTTGGTAGAGATTGGCAATGCCTCAAGTTCCTCAACTGGAAGGTGCGGTTGGAGTCGATGGACTAGAGGAAGAGTTTACTGTTTCAATCGAGTTTCCATCTGTGATCTCTCAGTAGGTTTGCTGTAGTAAGGAGTTTTTTCAAAGAACTTGACATCCATAGAGTTGTAGAATCTTTTGTCAGCGGGGGAATAACACGTGTAGCCCTTCCTGTCTTTGGCATAACCAAAAAAATGCACTTATGAGCTTTGGGGTTGAGTTTGCTTCTATGTTGGGCATGAAAGTAGACAAATACAGTACATCCAAAGATTTTTTGAGGCAGGTCAGCAATGAGATGAGGACAGGGGTGATTTGTTAGCAGGGTTTGGATAGGGGTCTTGAATCCTAGCACTCTGCTGGGTAACCTATTGATCAGATATGTGGCTGTTAATATAGCTCCACCCCACATGTATTTAGGCACATGGGTGGTGAACATGACTGATCTAGCCATCTCCAGTAGGTGCATGTTCTTCCTCTCAGCAACCCCATTTTGCTGAGGTGTCTTTACACAGCTACTAGTGTGAACAATTTCCTTATCATTCAGGAAGGTGCTGAGGTTGGACTCATAGGATTCCAGGGCATTATCTGTTTTTAAGATTTTAATCTTAATGTCAAATTAGTGGATACCATGTTATAGAACTCTTGGAAGATGGTTCCAACTTGATTTATCTTTCATCAAAAGCGACCATGTGATCTAGTGTGATCATCTATGAAGGTGACAAACCACCTCTTTCTGATATACTTTTAACTCTTGAAGGTCCCAGTACATCACTATGTATTAGAGTGAAAGGTGTGGAGGGTAAGTAAGGTAATTTATTATACACGACTTAGTAAGTTTAGCAAGCGACAAATATCACATTGAAGGTAGCGATGTTACATCCTTTAAACAATCCAGGAAATAAAGACTTTAAATAACCAAAACTTGGATGACCTAGTCTATAATGCCATAACATGATATTGTCTAAGGTTTGGTTGCAGTTTCTTTGAGGCGATTTCGATCTTCAATCTTACATCTTGGCGAGGTTGACCATAAAAACGATCCTGGCGCAGCTTTAGCTTTCCCAATCACTTCTGTGAAGAAAGATCTTGGAAAATACACACGATTTTTATTAAACAAGACTGCCGATTTAGGTCTTTAGTGAGTCTACAGACAGATATAAGGTTACAGTCTAATTTTGAAACAAATAGGACATCCTGAAGGTACTAAAATACCGTTTTATGAAATGGTTATAAAATCTAGAAAATTGACTAAAGCCTAAACATATTGATGTTTGTTAGCTTATATGACAATTTATACTATAAATAATTGTTTACCTCTCTATTGGACTATTTTAGAAATAGTTGAATGTACTTATTGAAATACAACAATTCGGAAAGCCCGAAAAGTTCGAGCTAGCACGATATGAGATTGATGAACTACTTAGGAATTAATCTTCAATTGGATTGAAGCAATTAATAATTGGAGGGTGTTTTGAAGTAAATGCGAAATAAAATCAGATTCTCCCCTGAAGGATACCATCTTTGGGATACGCAATTAGACTGTGTTCCTAAAATGGAAACAACACTTTATATAATAAATGTATGACTTAAGCCATGTGAAGTATCCCTTACTTGTTTCGGGGTAGTGCCCTGATACGATACATATACTTAACCGAGTTCCAAAGAATAAAGGTTGAATAAATTTCATATCAGATATGGAATTGATGACATCAAATCCATCTTAACCGATGATTTAGGGTTGTCATGCTTCTAGCAAGAAGGCAATGTCTGAAAGGCTTAGAGCCCAGTGTGACATGTGCATCTTTGTGGGATATCTTAGCAAGTATGCTAGATGTTATTTACTTACCAGCGAGCAAAATTGCTTTTCTCCAAACATGTTGTCTTAGAGGAAGTGTTTCTTCCAAAAAAGAAGCAGTGGGAGTAAATTTAGATCTTAAAGAGTTTGAAAACCACAAAGAGATATTCAACCATTGGAACACGGCGGGCGCCACATAGTGATGAGGTGTAGAACAACGCTCGGTGCACACAAAGTTCTATAAGTCTGTGGATAACCTCAAGCTGAAAAAAATTGCTTTGGTATGTTCATCTTGAAGAATGAATATCTCACGACTTATGAAGGAATGTTTGAAATGCAAGATTGAGAGATATGGCCAGGAGCCATAATATCTTAATTAGATTCCATTAGTGACAACCATGTTGTGAACCTAGTTTGTCTTACCTACATGGAATGTCCCTGAAAGGCTGACATGGATAGTAATATGATTACCATAAGGCTACGATGGCGGCGAAAGTGCAGGGTGTAAACCTTGTAATTATCTTTATCTTTGCCGGTGAGCCCGATTCTATTCGAATATGCTTGTTATAACCCGTTATCATGGCTATATGATAGTGTTGAAGGCGTTGGGCAAAAGCGACTCAATGTTCATAGACGATAACATGATATGTGAGCCCATGAGATCCATTTATGGACTCAAACAAGTTTCTCTAGACAATTTCTTTGTTTGATAATCAAAGTAGTTTGATTTAGTCAAAAGAAGGGATATGCCCAATGTGCAAGATGGATAGTGGGAGTGTGTTACAATTTTTGAGTAAGGTATTGGATATCTCTCTCGGGAATTATCACCCCATGTCACAGTCAATTAATGTTTGGTAGTTCAAGGTCTTTACGAAACACTTGGATTAGCAGTTCTTATTTTAGAAATAAGAATCTATAATGAAAGATTTAACTGCTGTTAGTTTATAGTTTACCTATATAAATGTGATGTTAAAAGAGTTTAGCAAAGATCGCGATAGGAGATACTGCTAGCCCGTGTTCTCAAGATATATCTATGTTAGGACGTTAGTCCTAAAGATAAGGTGAAAGATGATGCTTATGGAAGGTTTCATGTGCTACTGCGATAGGAACAATCATAGAAGTAATGACAGATGTTCATAGTCCATGAAGAGTCATGAGCAAGTATGAAAGTAAATCTGGTGAATGTCGAGAATATCCTTAAACAAGTTAATGATGGTTTCTAGTTTATCGAAACTTGGAATCCAGATAAATATAGTTATACAGACGTATATCCTAAGTCTTATGAAGGCAAGTGGGAGCTATGGTGCGGTTTGCGATCACTTTGATTAATTGATACGGTGGTGGAAATGTTCTTGGCTATGGAGTCACTTTGTAAATTCTACAACTTAGCCAAAACACGAGTGAGTGCCTGCCTTAGAGCGCGGGAGGCGATACATGGATCTAAGAAGGTTCATTCATGAACCTTGTGCGATTCTTCCACCTTTTCTATATAGGCGATATAGTAAGTAGGCGATATAATAAGTGGATTCATTGCTTGAAGCAAGGACCAGGGGTCTCGTCGGAGATTCATGGTTTGGATCACGAGTATTGCATGAGATTCTTGTGTTTCAACTTGGTCTTGTGTGTGCGAGTGATTGGTTTTAGGCCAAGTGAGAGATTGTTGAAATAGTGTCTAAACCCAATCGGGTTGGACCGGATCCGACAAGGTCGGATCATTTCTACTATTTCTTTATGATTATACATATATAATAAATGGCTTTTATGTTGTCATATATTTGTTCTTTTAAAGAACCAATTATGAATTGTTATATGATAACGTCCTTAGTATTAATATGTGATAGAGAAACCATGATAGCGGTTATGGTTGATGAGATCTCTAATCACTTTAATAAGTTTGATACTTAAATGTCTCTAGGCTTATGTACTATTAAACAGGGCATTGATAGTACAATCAGGCTAGCACGTTTTAGATGACAGGAATAGATCTCGTCTATCGAAGTGTAGAGACACTTGGACTGTACGTGGACGTGTATTAGAGAATTAAATGCGTTAGGCGACCCACTTACAGCATTAAGTGTCACACTATGTGTCGGTTGTGTAATTATCCTTAGGACCGGAGTCGACATGGCATCACGGAGTGGATTGTCATGCTTTGACACTATTGAGGTTTCCCCTAGCCACGGGGCGATCATGTGGTAGTGATTGGGTGTGATACTGAAGCATGCGGAGTATACATGTTTGGTCGAATTCTGGAATCACGTTCCCCATTAGTAAGGGTGAATATCCGAAGGACCTTCTTATAAGGAATGTCTTACTCTCGTGAATCTTTGCAAAGTGGAAGTAAATGAGTTACTTGAGAGAGCATGATATCAGTTATAAAATCACGATCGTTGATGTTTGACACCCGACGTAAGACCGTATGGATATTATTATAGCGATATGATTCTATTTACACGAGCTGCTCACATGAAGGTAGTAGTCATTGCATTTGACTCTTACGATGATTGGGGTCACGGTGTGTGTTCTTAGGCGCTATCCTGTGATCTTTAGGTATGAAGGAATTTTAAGTAATTTGCACTTTGTGTCTACGGCCAACATATTCGAAAGCTATCGGGTCACGCTCATAAGAACATCTAGCGGATTAAAATGTGGTTATAGTTGATTACCAAATAAGGAAAGAATTTATCTCATACTATAAAGGTTATAGTGGTAAATTAATATGGTGGTATTTATTTATTATGAATAAATATTATACAAGATATTAATTATGTTGATTAATTAAATATACATATAATGTATGTGTATGTTTCGAAATATGTATGTATATATATGATATACATGTATTTTGTGAATTAATTAATCATAGTATTATATTAATTAAGAATATTCTGGATGCCAATTTGTTGGTTGAAGTTGGCGCCTATTTGAAGTATATTGGATACATTTGAATTATGTAATTTAATTAATAAGATTACCATAGTATTAATATTTGATATTAATTGATTTTTGGAAAATAGATTTATGGTAATAAGATAAAGATATATTTAATATAAGATATTGTCAATATATATCTTGGAAATATATTTAATATATGATATTGAATATTAAATGAGATAAATCAATCAAATGGATTTTCCTTATTTTATTAGGAAATTATTTTTCTCTCTCATCAATCTACTAAAAGTTTATCCCAATCAGTTGGGGAGACCATATGGGGCGCCACCTACTATTATAAATAGGGAGGCTTGGCTAGCTCTTTTGCATCACAATTCCAAGAAATTAATAGTTCTTGTGAAAAAGAGAGCTTCTTAGAGAGAGATTAGAGTGAGAGAAAAGGTCGGTCTAGCAACCGGATTTTTCTAGTAGCAATCCAATGGTGGATTCCGGCGGGTTGTTCGTGTGGACTAGCGATGAGGCCGAGCGGCAGGCGGCTCCATGCACCACTACTCCCTTAGGCGGTCAAAGCGTCGATCTTTTAGATCAACCAAGGTAACCACCGTCTACTAGCTTATTTGTTTATTGCTTAAATGAAGTCGATCCTGGTTAAAAGGAAATAAAAATTTGAATTCTGTTGCGTCCCCGCGTAGATTTCCTAACACTTAGATACTTAAAGCACAATCATGGCCAAGGGATTTTCTTTCCTAAACAGAATCAACTAATCTTAAAAGCCTATTCAGATTCAAATTGGGCAGGTTGTAGTGACACTAGAAAATCCATTACAGGCTACATTGTGTTCTTAGGATCAGCTCATGTTGCTTGGAGAGCCAAGAAACAAAATACAGTTGGTAAAAGCTACTCAGAGGCTGAATATAGATCCACGACAAACACCACATGTGAATTACAATGGCTTACTTACATTTTGAAAGACTTGAAAGTCTCAGTACCTTTTCCTATATTGCTTTTACGTGACAATGCAAGTGCAATTCACATTGGTGAAAATCAATATTCCATGAGCATTACAAAACATATAGAATTGGACTACCATATAGTCGAAACAAGGATCGAGCGAGATTCACAAAATCGATGGCGATTATAACTCATCATCAAGCGCCGGATGTTCTCACAAAATCCCTAGATCTTCTTGCATTTCACTACCTATTGGACGTATTGGGATTAGTTCATTCTTCAGTCCTACACTCCTACACATGTCACTCATGCGTAGGGCTGCTGATGTTGCTGCATTTAGACACAAGTGTGAAGCTCAAGCTGAATTTGTTAGGAAATCAACGCGGGAATGCAGCGGAATTCAAAATTTTTATTTCCCTTCCCATGTTTGACTTCGTTTAAGCCACAAACATACTAGTACACGGTGGTTACCTTGCTTGATCTAAAAGATCGATGCTTTGACCGTCTACTACGGAGAGTAGTGGTGCATGAGTGATAGCACTCTAAATGGTACCAATAAAGTTACCCTTATTCACCCCAAATTCTGCTCAAGAGAGGATTGATACGCTCGTTATTATGTGGAATATATGTTAAATGCTATGTGCATGTTTCCAGGATCATAATTATGCATCTATGTTATTTTCCCAAAGATTTGGTACTGTTTTGTCTCGTTTTGCGTGTTTTATAGGATGTACCGGATCTGGAGCGTTGAAGAATGGATCTGGACCAAAAGAAGTATATTGGGCCAAGTGATTGAAGTCCAAGAAGAATTCTGTAGAAGAAAAATAAGAAACATCGGCCCAGTTTACCGAGGGCTAGGGTCGGTAAACCGAGGACTTGTTGAACACGAAATTGATTTTGCCGTATTATCTAGGTCGGTTAGGGTTTTAGAGAGTCTTAAGTCGGCTATTGTATTTATATAAAGCCGCATATACTGAAAGCTTTCTTATCTTATCAATTATATTCAATTACATTATACAAATTTGATGAAATAAAGTTATTCCAAGATTTTGAGGAGTTATTTCTGGTTTTCTCCCTTTCTCCACCATCTCTAGCTTGAGTAGATCGAGCTAGATCTCCATTGTTGAAGGTATGAAGCTTTGAACATTCCTTTTTGTCTTCAATATGGTTGATCTGTTCGTATTTATGTGTTTTAGTTAATCTGCATGTTTAAAGACCCCATAATTTATTTAGAATAATCGTAATTGAGCAATGTAGATCCAGGGATAGGAAAAGCTGACCCCGGTAACCCGGCGGTCTATACCGGTTTACCGAGGCATTATTTCGAAAACCTAAAACTGGGATTCACTACAGCTACGTTGATCGACATGTTTAATTAACGGTAGGTTAGATCTGGCCAATCTACTTATTGTAATCGCAAACTGACATGAAATATGAATAGTGAAGTGCTAAGTTTGGACATAGTCCGATGGACCCTAGGAACGTGCTGATCAATGTCGACAGCTGCCTAGGCGGGTTAGCGGTATGATTTAGCTCTCGATATCGGCAATTCTAGTTCTTTATGCGTATGGGCTATTACGGACCAATTAAGGAGGGTAGCTTGCGTATAGATTATCTACTACCATTGTCGGAGTAGATAGGAGTAGGAGTTGCACCCGTAGCTAATAATGATAATTAAAATGAATTAATTTAAGGAAATTATGTGGGGAAGTAAACGTAGCGATTAACTAATCCAAGTTAGTAGATCGGTGAGAAGAGGGGGAGAAATACCACGTTTTCTTTATGTTTATTGTTGGTTCATGACCGCCACTATGTTGCTTCTTAATTAAGTTATAATCGTTTATACTTATAGTTGCATTGTCTCTGTGGGATCGACCTTGACTCGCATTTACTATACTATGATGTATCTAGTATTCTTTCTAGTAATATCGACGTTAGTGACTTACACGCGATCAGCGAGCCGTCCATGTGTCCGGCCTCTATCAATATCCACACGAGCACCTCGCCGGAATCCTCATTGGATAGCTACTAGAAAAATCTGGTTGCTAGACCAGCCTTTTCCCTCTCTCTAAATCTCTCTCTAAGAAGCTCTCAGTTTATTTTGTAAATTAGAACTCTTCTAATTGTGAATTTACAAAAGAGCTAGCCAACCCCTCTCTTTTATAGAGGGTGGGCGCCCTTATAACCCCAAGCGATTGAGATTAGCTTCTTAGTAGACTAATAAGAAGAAAAACCTTTTACTAGTAAAATAAGAAAAATAGATATTCTATTATATTAAATATTTCCAAGATATATACTCCCAATAGCTAATATTGAATATATCTTTTATTATATTACCATAAACCAATCTACATGCATATCACACACACACACACACACACACACACACACACACACACACATATATATATATATATATATATATATATATATATATATATATATATAAAATACAAATGTGCACATGCATATCATATATGCATGTCACTCACTATATATATACATATATACAAATACTAATATCTTATATTAATACTAGATAATATAAGGAAAAATTAAGTTTATAGTCCACTTTTTCCCTAATTAAGTGCTAATCTGTTTCAATTTTTTGTTGCATTAAGGACAAATAAATTCCACGGACGAATTATATACCCCAACTCTTTTCTCCACCATTTGTTCTTCTTGAGCTTCACACCTCTGTTACGGCGAAATTCTTTAGAAAAATATTTGCGATTCTTCTTGGCCTTCCACTCTTTGATCCTGTGTTACGGATATCGACTTGAAAATCATTGATCGTTCCTTGAAATCTTGAAGCGTTTTTAAGGGCCACCTTACTTCTTCTATCTTTTAGATTCGTAATCGTAACGCCTTCTTCTTCTTTCCAGCTCTTCTCTATTTGTTTTATATTATTCATCAATGACACAATTACTTCATTAACTCAAGCCTGAAATCCATCACAAAGGTTTAACGAAATCTTCTACCAAGTCTTTCAATTGGTGGCTACAATACAAATCCCCATTCTGATTGCAATGGAGTTGAAGTTTATCGACAAATGTTTGCATTTTGTGGCTGATATCAATCCGGTTTAATTGGTATCTCTTCATCATTTACTTACGATTATATCTCTTTTTGTGAAATTCAATCTGGTCGTTTTTTGCCGACTCATTTCCGGCACTCGACTACCAACAACTACCCAAGTCGAAGAATAGGAAGATTGGTGCAGCAGGGGTAAAGCCGGAATTCTTATCGGCGGTGGATGTTCATATCAGGGGAAAAAATGGTGATGGCTGAGAGCAAAATCGTGGATACAGTTTAGATGGACTCTGTAATCGTCGGTTTGAAGCCAAAGTTTTTGATTATCGATGAAATAGATGGTGCTCTGGGAGAGGGCAAGGGTGATATATACATCAAGCAAAACATAAGACTTAATTATGCTTATTTTTTGGAACATTCTAAGAGTTGTCTTATTGTTTGGAAAACATTGTGTTGATTCAGGTATCAGAGCTATGCATTTCAGTGACAAACATCTTTTAAAAGTCAAGACAATTTCTTCCAAAATGAAGCAGAATATCAAACAAAAATGCAATTTTAGTACTTCATTTATCTTTTTTTGCCAAACCCAAGTGGCGACTCATTAATGAACCAAATATAGGTACCTCAATGTCTACAACCGAGAAAGATGGGAGAGTTATGTGTGAACATGAATTGAAAGTGGGAGAAATTATTGTTTTTGAGCACAGCGGTTTTGCATTTCGATACTTTAGTGTATGATGAAACTAGTGCATGTCTTAAAGATTTTACTCCCTCGAAAATGATGAAGATGATGTTGAATGCCTTAAGCATGTCATACCCAATGACGACGGTATGTTTTCTTTGAATTAACCAACTTTAACATACATGGGATAAATGAGAAGAATGATGGGGCATGTACTGTTATCCATTTTGTTGATTGCAAAAACCCCAAATGTGAGGAATTCGCACCAACTATTAACTTTAATGAAGAACTTGGACATGAAAGCCCACGGTCCGATCAACAGCCACAACAAAGGTGCATGGAACGTGATTGTTCAAAACTTTCGGCAATAGAAATCCCGAAATATCATGTGAGCGATTTCAATACGAGCGTAAGTTTATCATGACTAAGCTAAATAACGTTACAATTTTTCATGTTTGAATATTACATTGCAAACGGACAATTTAAGGAAGCATTAATTGTTTGGGCTGGAGAGCATCGTTAAAGGAAGAATGAATCATTTCCGGGTCCACTATCTGGTTTCGACATTAGAGACACCAAAAGGAGCTGTCTCGAAAGCTTTTTATGCAAATTTCATGGGCCAAATACAACACGGGCCACCAATTCCAAGAGCAATAGTGGATGAGATCGGTTTAGCACTACAAGATCATGTATCTCCCAAACATAAAGATCAACATGTAGTCACTTGAATTAAGCCTTAAATGATCACGTCTTGATATTGATACTGTATGACTTGTATGATACTGTTAGTGATATTGTATGCCTTATATGAGCCTTATATGATATTATGTCCCTTGAATTAAGCTTAAATGAGCCTTTTATGAGCCATATATGTGTGCCTTGAAGTAGTCACTTGAATTAAGCCTTAAATGAGCACGATACTACGATCACGTCTTGATATGTAGGTAAAAGGTTGTTCTGATATGTACAAAGTTTGGGGTGTTAATTTTCAGCTATTTTTGTTGTTGAATTACATTGTTGTTGTTGGTGTTAATTTGAGTGGAATATGTAAAGATTGAAGCTTTATTCTTACGCCATTGTTCTTTGTTTTTGGTATTTCCTTCTTCCATTATGGTTTGCCATTTTGATGTTTATTTGGGCCTTAATTTACGCCAATTATTGCTGATAATTTAAGAGAGATATGCAAAGATTGGAGCTTTACTTCACTTTGCAAATATGAGGAAAATATGCAAGATGCATTTTGTTGAAGGTTTTTTTTTTTTTTGCCTAATATGAGCCTTATATGATATTGTGTCCCTTGAATTAAGCCTTAAATGAGCGGATATGTTTTCTGAAGTAGTCACTTGAATTAAACCTTAAATGATCTTGATTACCTCATATCACATTTGTTTCTTGATATTGATCGTCACGATCACGTCACATTCTTCGCGATCACGATATTGTGTAAGTGTAAGCGCTTGATAAAATTCGGCTTTCAAATACTAAATCGAAAGGGTATCAAGCGGTCTCAAAATGAAGATAAAAAAATATGAACTTTGGTGAAACAATTTTGATGATCGATGTTCTAAATCAAAAGTTACGGTCGTTTATAAGAAAAAGCGCTCCGGTTAATACAAATATTTTTACGTTGTTCAAAATATACGTCGGAAGGGTATCGTATTTGGGCTCAAATTAAAGAGCAAAAAAAATATGAATTTGGTGAAAAAATTTCGATGATCGGAGTTATAAATCAAAAGTTACGGATGTTTGAAAAAAAAAAACAATCCTGAAGCAAATGTTTGTTCATTTTGTAACCTGAAGCAAATGTTTATCTGCGTCCTTTTAATTAAAGGGTTAGTTTTGTCCGTCTGAAAATATTTGTCATTTTTACAACTAAAAAAGAAGTGTGTGTCTATTTATTCATTTTATAATTAAAAAAGGACTTTTCCCTCAATCTCTCATAATATAATACCATGATTAATTAATTTACAAAATCCATGTGTATCATATACACATCATTTATCGCCCATATATATTAAATATATATATTTAACTAATCAACAAAATTAATATCTTGTATTATATTTATTCATAATAAATAAAGGGGATCTATTTGGACCCCACATTTCTCTTCTTGCACCACATTAATGAATATTTTTTCGGTGAAAAAACGTCACTCACATTTGGTGTTCGATGTGGCACACCAGCGTCGATGTCAGCGGCGTTGGTATGCCACTAGAACACCGATGAAAAATCATGGGTGGCGTTCTAAGATTTAACACTTTTTTATATAGGGAGCGTCGGTCTGCTTTGTGTTCTTTGTGGAACACCAACGTCATTTGTGGTTGCGTTGGTGTTCCACAAAGAGCTACCGATGTGACGATGTTCCTTATATAAAAAATCATGTAGTGCAAGTAGTAATTTTTGTGGTGCAAGTAGTAAGTGGGTGCAAGTAGTAAATGGGGGTCCAAATAGAATCCCCTACAAATAAATATCAACGTATTAATTTATCACTATAACACTTTATAGTCGAGATAAACTTTCCTTATTTGGTTATCACTATAACCGCATTTTAACCGGCTAGATTTTCTTATGTGTGTGACCCGATAGGCTTCCGAATATGTTGGCCGTAGGCATAAAGTGCAAATTACGAAAATGCCCTTCATAACTAACGATCACGAAATAGCGTCTAGAAACACACCGTGACCCCCAATCATCAGAAGAGTCAAATGCAATGACTACTACCTTTCATGTGAAAGCTTGATTTACCGTGTAAATAGAATCTATCATTTGTAATAAAATCCATATGGTGCGTGCGTCATTAAGTGTCAAACATCAACGACCGTATATTATAATCTGGATATCATGCTCTCTCGAAGTAACTCATTTTCTTCCACTTTGCAAAGATCCACGAGTAAGACATTCCTTATCACGAAGGCCGCTTTTCGGATATTTACTCTAATAATAGGATCGTGATTTCCAGACGAGCAACATGAATCCTACGCGTGCTTGATATCACGCTCAATCAACGCCGCATGATGCGCCACATGGCTGAGAAACCTCAATAGTGTCAAAAGCACGACAATCCACACCGTGATGCCATTAAGACTCCGGTCTCAGGATAATTACACAACTGCCACATACTGCGACACTTAATGTAAGTAGGTCAGTCTAACGTATGAATTCTCTAATACACGTCCACGTACAGTCTAAGTGTCTCAACACTTTGATAGACGAGATGTATCCCTATCTTCAATAAGATAGAATACATCTAATACATGCTAGTCTAATCGTATCATCAATATCATGTTTGATAGTACATTGATAGCAAAATAACTAACTGCTAACTTTAACCGGCCAGTATCGGGTCAACGATAGTATAATGGTAACAAGGTCGAATCCACGAGGAGCAGCGTTTAAGTACCAAAGTCGACGTAGAACTTAGTTCGAGTCAAGATTATGGTGGAGAGATATTACACTAATGCAAAAGTAAAGATTAACTAATGGTTGTACTTACAGTTATTAAAGGTATATCGAATTATGACCAGCGAGCTACTTTTACCCTGAGGAAAACTTGGCGAGGGGCGTGTATTAACCAACCTACCTTTCCACGATAATTTAATGACATCCACGGGTGCCAACTCCTAATTACGGTGTTAAAGTGCAGACAACTCTCGCTCGACACCTATGTGAAGTTAATTAATTTTCCGCTTTAGAAAACCGATTAACTTAACATGATTACTCTCTTAAATTAAACTCGAACAACGATGACAAACCTCTGTATTGGAAACGGACCTAACAACTAGGCGAATCTACGCAGCGATCCCAAAACCCCTTATCCCATCTCTCATAAAAATACATCTATAGGTTCGATATGTGTGACGATGAACTAGGTGATCAATCTAATTCAAAGACATTTAAAATAAGTTTTAGGGCGTGGATTAATCGTTAAAACATAAAATTACACATTACACAACTCCTTTTAATCCCCTAGGGCGTTTCACTCGTTTTCACATAATTCGACTATACAAAGATTTAGCTACTCATGATTATGATGACAACGGAATAATTAAAGGAAATTATACTAAAAACGATAAGAGAATTCATTATCATATTAATACTCGTTACACTAATAAAACAGTAAATAAGTGCATAATAATATAGTACTAATATAGATATATAGTTAATATATATATAGATACATAATATATATATATATATATATATATATATATATATATATATATATATATATATATATATATATATATATATATATATATATAAAGTATATGTAAATAGATATATAGTTATATATATAGATATATATATGACAAAGAAAGAAATAAGAAGATATTATAAAAGGAAAATGATATTACAACGATAATTATTGAAATATTACAACGATAACTACATATGTATATATATATATATATATATATATATATATATATATATATATATATATATATATATATATATATATATATATATATATAAACCAAAAGTAAAAGAAATAAAAGAAAAAGGTAGAGAAAATATATATATAGATGTATATATATATTTTGGGACCACTTTGAACAAATGGATCAGTGAGTATTTATAGAGGTGACGGACGGCGGCGTGCGGCCCTATCGGCGCGTGCGGTGCTATAGTCAGATTCCTTTGTCGGACTCCCATGTGCTTGAAATGATGAAGATTTGGTAGCGTGCGGCTTATTCGGTTCGCGCGAACTATCAAATATCGGTTGTTCGGTAAAATACCCATCTTGAGTTTTAGACCTTTGATTGGCGTGATTCAAAGTGCGTTGGAAAGCTTATTTGAAGATCTAAAACTCTCATGAAGAAGTCTTCCTAGAAAATGCCTTTAAGTTGGGTCAAATGTCCGTTGAAGATATGTTATGGTAGAAGCACTAAGGACAATTGATCCGTTTGAACTCGTTAGCTTATGGCACCTTCTTCTATTCCTCAAAAGATATGTTTTGGCCTGAAAGCGTGTAAATGTCACCTGGGATCTTAGTAAGCGTATAATCCTGCAATAAAACACCATATATAATACCAAACGTAAATCCGACACGACACTCCGGTTACTAAACCGGTACAAAAACTAGTAAAAACACAATATTTTACATAATAACTACTACTAACATACTTAGATAAATCTAAGGAATTTAAGACTCGAAATGATATAATGATGCTCAAAATGATATCAGAAATGGGGTAAAAAGTTATGATAATAACAGTGAATTTATCCCTCATCATACATACGACTAGAGACTTTTACGTATCAAACCTTTTAAAGTGAGTGAGATCTTATCAACCATAATCACTATCATGGTTTCTCTTTCCATGATTTGACACTAGGGGCGTTTTCATATAACAATATAAGTAATTGGTTTGTTAAGCGAACAAATATATAATAAAAGTCATATATCATATGTATAAACATAAAGAAATAGTATAAATGATCGACCAGGTCGGATCGGTCAATTTCCGATTGGGTTTAGGACACTATTTCAACAAATTTTCAGCTTGTGGGGAGATATTACAACTATGAAGGGCTGCTGATGTTGCTGCATTTAGCACAAGTGAGAAGCCACAACCTCTTAGTGGTATATGGTCGTACACCTTGGCAAAAAAATTTGTTAGAGCAATTAGTTGTTAGTTAGGAGCGGTTAATTAGTTAATTAAGTTAATTAAATGTTCCTAGAGTATATATATAGCCTAGAAGAACTAATATGATAAAAAAAATTGTATCTCAATTATACCACAGTATGTTTTCCAATCAATGAAGTTGCTGTTCATCTTCTTGTTCTAGTTTTCTTCTTTTTTCTGTCTTCGTTTTTCTTCTGCATTCATGGTAATCAGGAATTCTTCAGTTCTTAGTTTCATGTTAGCTAAGGATTGCGGTGCTCGTTCTTTTATTGATACTTTTAATCGGTCTTTGGGTAAAATCGGATCTGATTCATTTAGCACGTCGGTAGACTTCTTTGATGTTGCATTTGTGACGCTTGGTTCAACGTCAAACCGTGCCATTGATTTGAAGTGGTATGTCCACCTTGTATTTGATCAAGATTCTTAGGATTTTACGGATCACATCATTTATTCTCTCATCATTTAATAAATAATGATACATATAGGAAAAAAATACTGCTTTGAAATTGTAATTTAGACAAATAAAGAAAAAAAAAACATATTTTTAACAACTTCAATGATTGATGATCTGATACAACCAATTCATTACAACATAATCATCCATTATTGATTAGGTTGTGCCTCCATTCATAATTAAGCAGACTCATCCTAATCAAAGATGAATGATTATGTTACGACTAATTAGTAGTGTGTTACTTGGTGATTTTTACGGTTTATAAGACTTTATTTAAGTAGCAATTTCCTTTGTGTTTTATTACTTTTTATAGAAAATTAAGTGTTTAAATGATTTATTGAAAGAATGCGTATGGAAATGATCTAATTGCAAAGTTGAGCTAATTTAGTGGTCTTATTGATAATTATGTGTGGTTTTACACTTTGCGTTTTCATGGTTTTGTAGGTCCGCTTGAACATGTTGTGAGCGGAGTTTAAATGGAAAGGAGGAAGATGCAAGTGGAACTTGGAATAAAGATATCAAGCAATCTAGGCGTCGTTTGCCACTCCGTCCATCGGGGCGGGCGTCGAGAAGAGAGGGCGGGCGTCCACGAAAGAAATTCGATTCGGGGAAGGCGGTTTTTGTTGAGCAGGCGTTCCAAAACATATAGGATGGGCGTCGATATGACTCGGCCCGACTTCGAAGATTTCAAGTAGTTGGGCGGGCGTCCGGCTACCTTAAGCAGGCGTCGAGGAGAATAGAAAGGATAGACTTGGAATTATATTTATTTTTATTTATTAGGGTTTAGACTTTCTACCAATTATACCTAAGTCGGCCAAAACAACTATATAGAGTCATTAGTGAGCGAAACAACAAGCGATCTGAACCACAAGGCTGCGGCGAGAAACCTAGGAGGCTTCACTCGGTCGACCAGTGCCCCCTTGATCGACCGAGCCATGTTTTTTTGTTTTTTTATTTTTATTATGCATCTTTGGAGATGAGTAAGTGAGGCCGATTCGAGCAAGCATGTGAAACCGTTTACGCAACATCTTGATCTCAACTGCAGGATTGTTTTGTGAGTTTTATTAAAGTTGCATCTTTATTATGTTTAATTTGTTTTTATGCAATTGTATTGATGGATTGTTGCATGCTTGATGTTTAACGTTTGATGAGAATCGTTGTTAGACTTAGATCACCGTAGTAAAGATTAGATTTTTAACCTAAAAATAACGAGAGTTGTTAGGTTAATTTCTAGGTTGCTAGATTGAGAAATCTTACACCTTTGTTATGAAAGCGTTAATCTTTAAGATCGAGAGATGAGAGATTAATAGGGGAATTATCTAAGAGATTAGAAATTCATACATTTGATAGGTGAACCACAATCTTCATTAAATCTTCACTAAACAATCTAGAGAGAAAGTTGAGGGCTGTGAGATCGGTGGATCATTGCTTGTTCGTTTTCAATTTATTTGTTATCATCTTAATAATTTTATTATCTTTTTAGAATAGAGTTATTTTCATTAGTTTGGCTCGTAACTATCTTTCCTGGCTTTGGACTCTAGATCCTCTGTCCAGTTTATTGTTTTCGTTTTCTTTAGTTACTGTTTTGTTTTATTTTTAGTGACAACTTTAGAAATTAATAACTAGACCAACCTTGATTCCTGTTATTCGACTCGGTTGTAACTACTATACTACGATCCACTGCGTAGGGTAAGCGGTTTATTTTTATTACTTGTTTGTTTTTCATTAGATAAAATCCGAGAGAAGTTTTTGGCGCCGTTGCCGGGGAATCGGTACGGTTGTCTAGTTTTATTAATTTTTCTGTTACTAACTTTTCGTAGGTAGTTTTCTTTTTCTGTTTCCGTAGCTTTTTCTGTTTCTTTATCTTTTCAAAAACAAAAAAAAAAAGTTTGATTTTACCAGGAAAATTTTTGCTTCATTTTCCACGAAATTTGGCGGGAAAATAAATTTTCCAGGAAAAATAAATTACATTTACTGTTTTTAGAACTGTTTGAGTCTGTTTTAGTTTAATTTTTATTTAGTGAGTCTAATTAAAGGATTATACTTTAAGGTTTCTAATTGTTTATTATTGTTTCTGTCTTGCAAACAAAAATAAAAAAATAAAAAAATAAATAATAATAATTAAAAAAAATAAAAAAATGTCATCAACTAGGATTATGCAAGATCGGATCGCCATCTTTGCAGCAGCGGTGGCAACCACTACAATGTCGCGTAATCATGGATCAAAACCACTATTTTCCTCGAACTCTCAAGTTACATTACGTGAAGATTGTTGTCAACTTTGGCCATATGATTGGCGGTGTCATCTTCTTCCCACTCCTGCATATCAAGTTAATCTTTGTCGAGAATTAGGGGCTGATGCAGTCGATCATATGCCGGCTATGTGACAATGTGGGACATACTTCGTTTACATCTATGGGTGGGCGAGGCGTTTTGATGGCGAGCAATACGGAGGTTTAACAATCAGTTCTCGGCCCACGGCAATTTTGAAATCGGAGTTTCAATCGGACTTGAATTTCTATCAAAACCGAACTTGATCGGGACCAAGATATCAATTTTTCCAATCAAAATCAAAGTTGAGTGCAGCCAAACTTTTCACACCACTTTCGTAACTCTCAAGACCCTCTCACTATAGTAATCTTGAAGCTAAATTGGAGGAAGCGAGAACATTACTATCAACTCCTTTTTGGTAGGCTTGCGGATATTGGGAGGCGGATCGGGCAAATGGCTCAGACCAAGGCATTGACCTAACTCCCGCACTCCACATGATGGAGAAGATACTTACAATTATGGTGCAAGTTATGAGAATCAAGTCGATATAGCTGACTATGCACCAACATACAATGGTGGGAGTAGTAACTATCCTTGTTCTCCGTTGGGTCAAGAGCAAAGCAATTGGCAACAAGGGGCGATTGATGGTGGAGCTGATATGGATCGGCTTAAGTTACAAGGTTAGAAACTTCCTTCCCTCTGCATGGTGTGATGATGAAGGCAGTTGTCCTATGATGGATCCGACATCGAGAGATGGTTGAAGATGTTAATCACCAAGAAGGTGAAGAGATACACCGGTGTTGGAGAACATAGAGGGCGATGTGCCTAAATTAGAGATAAGTCACCCGAGGAAGTCTCATTTGAGGAGCCGTTGAGGCCAATAAGTGTTGAGATGATTGTGGGCGACGAGTGGCGTAAAGGAAGTGATCTTCCCACTTGATCACTATGTCATGAGCGGGAGGTGGAACCCCCAATCCCGTTCTTCTTTTATTGGGAAGATACTTCATAAAGGTCCTTCAAGCCATGGTTCCATTAATTTCCTCTGAAGGTGAGTTGGATGGCTCATTATCTTTGAATATTCGTTGAAGAACCATGCGAGAAGGGCGTATCCGTTTGATAATGGATAGTGAGCTAAGTGTGTACAGCCAAAGACACTAAAGAGAGCACTTGTTGGGAGGCAACCCAATATTAAGAAAAGTTTTTGCTATTATTATTTTATTATAGTTTTGTTTGTGTTGAATAAATAACGAAAGATAGTTTTCTTCTCGTTGTAGTAGTTTTGTTTTGTTTTGTCTTGGGTTTTGGTGTCGGTTTACGTGGTTAGGTAACTTGCATTTTAAGTAATTTGAAAAATCAATGTGTTTCCTTCCTCACTGCGAGATGTTACATTTGTGCACTACTTTTCACATAGATTCGTTTATTATCATTTTTTTGCATTGCTTATGCTTTGTTCCATGATATTGCCTTGTCTATCATCTTTTGTGCCCCTATCCCGAGTGCGTTTTGTTTTGTTTTTCAAGTGTGCGGGGATATTTTGATAGCGGTTGTGAGCTTTTAAGCGATGTCGATTTTCCGGTGGATGGTCCACGATCTTGATTTCTTCAAGCGTTTACGGATCGACTCGCGACCACTTCGAATACCAAATTCGAACTACAATCGGCTAAGTTTTCTTATTCTACACAACATGAGGACATGTTGTTATTTAAGTAATGGGGAGTAAGGGATTGGTTGTTTGTACCTACAAAATGTGCTTAATTTATTATGCTTATTATGCTTACCACCATTCTTCAAAAATTCAAAAAAAAATCAAAATTTTTTAAATTAAAAAAAAAACATCCGTCCCGAGCATGAGTTTATTTTGGCTTACTTACTTGTTATATTCTCATACTTGTGCTAAGTTGATTAGTATTTTAGCATAGACCTTTGATAAATAAGCCTTTACTCGAATTCTTTTCACGTAAGCCTCTTCGATGACGAGCTGAACTTAGGAAACTGTACACATTTAAACCGATGATGTTTGATTACGGTTGTCGGACCGTTAAGCTTAGTGCTAATGTCATGGAAATTGTAATATGTGTGTAGTTGGAATTGAAGTAGGAAGTATCGTGAATATACCGAAGCATGAATGTGATAAGCGAAACGTAACTACTGTGCTTGGGAAGTTGTTGTTAAAATAATCGAAAAATTGGGTGTGTCGGAAGCTGGTCGATGATTGGAGTGAGGTAGGGCGTATCTCGAATGTCCTATACCACTATGATGACCAAAAGCTCACGACAGTCAGAAGAAGCTGCCTTATGATTTGAGTAAGGTAGGGTATATCTGAATGTCTATTACGCTATGACGGGCAGAACTCGTTACGATGTGCGTTTATATGTGAAGGATAATTAAATCAACTTACATAAGAATTTGGTATGAATAAGTGAAAGACTTAGTTATCGCCTACCTTATCCCAGTATAGGCCAAGGTATATGTTGTAGGGAATATCCTTTGGGTACAAGCGAAAAGATTTAAAAACACATGTATTACTCAGTAATGGCGTGAGTAGTCTTGTAGGGCGTATGTATAGTCAGGATAATTCATTATCTGTCTTAAATGGGTATTTGTTGGTTAGCTTGAATTTAATTGTCAAGTGTGGAATCAGTGGAAATTGAAGAAGGCTTTGCACACACTACACATTCGAGTAGTTGTTTATTACATTGGATGTATGTTTTTGATGCTAGTCGACCAGTTGTGATTTGAAATATGGGATTTTATGTGGTTCAATGCTTGAGTAAGTCTATGTTTTCTTTTGTTTTGCTCGGGACGACCAAAAGCTAAGTGTGGGGAGTTGTTAGCGGTGATTTTTACGGTTTATCGACTTTATTTAAGTAGCAATTTCCTTTGTGTTTTATTACTTTTTATAGAAAATTAAGTGTTTAAATGATTTATTGAAAGAATGCGTATGGAAATGATCTAATTGCAAAATTTAGCTAATTTCGTGGTCTTATTGATAATTATGTGTGGTTTTACACTCTGCACGTTTTCATGGTTTTGTAGGTCCGCGAACATGTTGTGAACGGAGTTTAAAATGGAAAGGAGGAAGATGCAAGTGGAACTTGGAATAAAGATATCAAGCAATCTAGGCGTCGTTTGCCACTCCGTCCATCGGGGCGGGCGTCGAGAAGAGGGCGGGCGTCCACGAAAGAAGTTCGATTCGGGAAGGCGACTTTTTGTTGAGCAGGCGTTCCAAAACATATAGGGCGGGCGTCGATATGACTCGGCCCGACTCGAAGATTTCAAGTAGTTGGGCGGGCGTCCGGCTACCTTAAGCAGTGTCGAGGAGAATAGAAAGGATAGACTTGGAATTATCTTTATTTTTATTTATTAGGGTTTATACTTTCTACCAATTATACCCTAAGTCGGCCAAAACAACTATATAAAGGAGTCATTCGTGAGCGAAACAACAAGCGATCTGAACCACAAGCTGCGGCGAGAAACCTAGGAGGCTTCACTCGGTCGACCGAGTGCCCTGCCGATCGACCGAGCCATGTTTTTTGTTTTTATTTATTTATTTTATTCTGCATGCTGGAGATGAGTAGAGGCTGAGGCCAGTTCGAGCAAGCATGTGAAACCGTTTCTGCAACATCTTGATCTCAACTCTGGGATTGTTTTGTGAGTTTTATTAAAGTTGCATCTTTATTATGTTTAATTTGTTTTTATGCAATTGTATCGATGGATTGTTGCATGCTTGATGTTTAACGTTTGATGAGAATCGTTGTTAGACTTAGATCACCGTAGTAAAGATTAGATTTTTAACCTAAAAATAACGAGAGTTGTTAGGTTAATTTCTAGGTTGCTAGATTGAAAATCTTACACCTTTGTTATGAAAGCGTTAATCTTTAAGATCGAGAGATGAGAGATTAATAGGCGAATTATCTAAGAGATTAGAAATTCATACTTTTGATAGGTGAATCACAATCTTCATTAAATCTTCACTAAACAATCTAGAGAGTTGAGAAATTTGTGAGATCGGTGGATGGATCATTCTTTGTTCGTTTTCATTTATTTGTTATCATCTTAGTAATTTTATTATCTTTTTAGAATAGAATTATTTTCATTAGTTTGACTCGTAGCTATCTTTCACGGCTTTGGATTAGATCATCTGTCCAGGTTATTGTTTTCGTTTTCTTTAGTTACTGTTTTGTTTTATTTTTAGTGATAACTTTAGAAATTAAAGCCCAGACCAAGCCTCGATTCACTTGTGATTAGAACAGGTTGTAAGCTAACATCTACGATCACTCTGGCAGGAATAAGCGGATTTATTTTATTCTTATTTATTTTTATTTAGATAAAATCCGAGACATAGTGCCGTATCAATTCTCAACTTCAATCGGTTTATTTTGTCATTAAAGACCTTTATTCCAACTCAAACTCTAACACAACTTTAATTGATAATTCTAATGAAAAGAATTAGGACATGGAATTGATTCTTACGGTTTAATATTAATATCATCAAATAATGCGTCTTTTCTTAAGTTCACGTAAAATAAACTTTATGTTTAAAAAAAACATGATTCTTGGTATAATATATTCCGTTAAATTAAAATCAAGTCCCACACACATGTGGTTTGGCGTATTATTGGCTGGGAATCAGTGAGCTGAACTTAGCTACTCTCCCATCTACCCAAACCTAGAGAAATTCTAAGGGAAGTTATTGTGTGGTGAGGGATTTTGAGATGAAGTGACGGGTGAAATGATCGAGCAGCGCGGTTTAAATCTGAGAATAAAATTGTGTGAGTGCAGAGTCTATGCATGATGTCTCTGCGTAGTGTGGAGCAGCATAATAACTTCTCAAATTCTGATGTGGTCCGACCCAACTCTACATATGCTTAAATTTCACTCTAAAACAGAGACGTTTTCTTAATGATTTTACTAAATACAAATAAAAATGTGGGTTTTGGCGGGGAATAGCATATTTACCAATTAATCAATTTCGAAGGGCGTTGAAAATTAATCGAGCAAAAACAATATAAAGCTTACAATATTTCTTGCTTTTTATTTATTTTTATAAACAGATCATGATACATCAAATCTGAATTCCCTTTTTTTCTTTTTTTCTTTTTCTTTCTTCCTTCTTCCGTCCATTCACAGCAAGCAACCAAATCTCTTGATTTTCAGACAGCAGCAACCTAATTAAGGTGAAGAATCCGTCGAGATTTGGACAAAGTTATTTACTGAGACCGATGACGCGTTTTTTAAGCCAATAATGTCCAAATCGCACAAAATCACTAAAAAAATCGAGTCTTGGGTGAAGGTTCGATGAGTTCAAGAATCCGGCTCTTTAATTGTATGTTGCTGATGCTTATCTCCTCTATTCTATCCACGATGCTTATCAGACATTTAATGGTTTGATTTCATTGAATCAAGAAAAGGCGGCGTGAAGGCTCTAATTCGAACACGAAAGGGTGAATTCTTTCCATTAATACTCCGATTCTCTATTATTTCCTTTTAGATTTTGATTTTACGCTTTTAACGAATATTTATTTGCGATTTGATGAGGATCATGATATACGCCTGTTGAAGCGATGGAGCGGTTTAAGGTCATCCAGATTTCTCGCTGAGCCATTAGAAGATGTAAAGGAAGAAGCTTTCTCGTCCAGGTTCGAAATCACTGCTTTTATCGCAACCAAATCGTTTACGATTTCGAAAGGCCGGTGCTGCTGATTCTATGTGATTTGAACAACCACGTTTCTTAAAACGGATATGGAAGGCTTGATGAAAGAAAGGCGCCATTTTGTGCTAATTGAATTGAAGCTCTGAATGTTTGAACAATTTGGGGAGGAGAAGCGAGGGGTTGGGGAGGAGAAAGAGGGTGGCAATTTGTCTTTGCCGGGTGAGCAGTCGGTTGAGCATGGGGAAGCGGTACAAATTTTTTTTTTAAAAAGTTTAGGGTTGTTAGTATTAATTTTTAACGTTACTACATTTTTTTATGTAAGTTTACCTATTTGTAAATTTTGTTCTACTTGTTTATTGGCGATTCGACATTTTACGAGTACACTTTCTTTACTTGTTTTTAATTTTATTCTTACTTTTCCGTTTGATGTTCTGACATTTTATGGGATATTCTTCTTTTGTTTATTGGCCGTTCTTTATATTTCTACGGTACATTACTACTTGTTTTTAATTTATTCTTCTTGTTTATTGGATATTCTTATTTGTTTATTGGTTATTCTTCTTTTTCCATTGGATATTCTGATATTTTATGAAATTTATTCTTATTGATTTTAGTGGTACATTCTTATATTTTATCTAGTGTTCTTACGTGTTTAATATGTAAAGGGTATTTTTGTATATTTATTATGAATTTATCTTCTACGATCATAAAGCGTGTAATAACGTCATACAGGACCGTTTATCGTTTTTTTTTGTCGTGTAGCGCTTACATAAAAATATTCACGTTTTAAAATGTTTATAAGCGTCCCCATATGATCACACTAATATATGATAAAACAATAGATGATAAAATCTATTTTGATTTGTATAATATGAATATTCCACCAGTAGAGTTTATTACCAAGGTATTAAAGTAATTCAATAATCTTCCTCGTCATAATATAGGGTTTTAAATTTTAAGTTTTGTCTGTAATATAAGATCTTGTAACGATTCATATTAAATACATTCTTTTCTTTCGCGTTAAGCAATCTGATATATAAATCACTCACGAAAAACAATTGTAGAATATTTTGCATTGAAATTTTAAAAAGCTACTTATTAATTAATTTTATTAAACTGTGTAAATCCTTTAAAACCATATATATTACGAGTAATGAATCTGACCAATGAATTGTGACATGACGTGTAAATTCTGTGACGTTAATCAAGATATGTATAATGTATAATAATTATGATAAATGGAGTGACGGTTGTTCAAATTATCAAAATTGAAAAAAAAAATAAGAGGGCGGAGAGAAGAAAGAGCCTTGAAGATCTGAGAGAAAAGAATGAGCGTAAACTTGAACCGTGTGGCCAATCCGTTCATCTGTTCAAGATGCATGAGAGAGAAAAGTGATCAGCGCTGAGGAGAGCTAACTTTGGAAAATAACATCTCTCAATTTAAGTAAGTTTTGATTTAGTCAGTTTTAGGTATTCGTAGAGTTCGATTCTTGAAAAATTAGTATCTTTCAATCCGTAACTCTGTTTTTCACCATGAGTAGTCGAAGCGATGCGTCTTGAGCGTAGATCATTCTAAAAATAGTTATGCAGCGGTTAATCCAGGTAATCTGCAGTTTTATGCTCTTTTTCAGTTTCGGTTTACGCCAAGAAAATAGGATTTTAGGGTTTCTTCTTTGATCAAATAGGTTTTGGGGGTTGAGGATCAGCGGTTGTTGCGATTGCTTGACGTTTTGCTTCGAGTTTGCTTTGGAAATTAAGGTAAGAGGCTCTTCCTAATGAGTAATTATAGTTTTATAATGATAGGTTGAGTTTTGGTGAGTTTTGGTGTTGTTTGGTGATAGAATTCATGCTAAGTTGTAATTAATGAGTTGTGATATGTTTTGGCATATTTGTGTTGAGTTTTAAGTTTCTAATTTTTTTGATTCAATAACATTAATTAAACATAAACAAGCTTGATTGAACTTACGATTCGTTCGATTAAAACACGAATGTACTCTTAAAGGGAGTTGAAGTTCGGATCAAATCGGAAGGGCATGAAAGGGCTTGTGCTTTGATGAACTAGAGTTCATCAATATGCGTGTATGTGCTAGGCCTTGTCCGTGTCTAGTGGTCTAAATCACGAGTAGGATATGTAAGGAGCTTACTTGAAAA
Organism: Gentiana macrophylla; assembly: GCA_026214975.1. Lineage (NCBI taxonomy): Eukaryota > Viridiplantae > Streptophyta > Magnoliopsida > Gentianales > Gentianaceae > Gentiana > Gentiana macrophylla. The sequence continues at coordinate 182,430,240 of CM047805.1, read as the reverse complement.
CACTTAGGTGGCTAGTTAATTCACAATAATAAATACATATGTGTAGATAAAAGCTAAAGCGTCATTTATTCTCGGTTAGGCACTCTTTTATATCGGCGATGTGATCGTTCATAAAAGGTGAACAACGCTCTGGCCTTAAGCGGTGAAGGGTAGTGGAGGAAATTCATCGGACGTATCGCATACCGGGAGACCGAGAGCTAATCGGTGCTAATCACCGTTAGTTAGCAAGTATATCTTGGTGATGAGCATGCATGCGTAGTGTCCTTGAGTGATGGCGTAACCAAGATAAGCTAAGCTAGAAGCGTTTAGTCATGGCGTGTCGATGGGCATGGATTGAACCACTGGATTGAGTCGGTCTCATAAAGATAATTTAATAATCATAATAATAACCTTTCATTGTATAACTTAGTTTTCATTAGCTTCTCACTTTTACTAAGTACTTTGTACTTACCTCCTTTGCATTTTCTTTTGTATGCATTGTGGGGTGAGAAGGCGAGCAGTTGATCGGGTAGATGGCGACTTTTGAAGGCTTTGAAGTCTTGTGAAGTTTACAGATCATTTTCTTTGTAAAGGTTGTACTAGACTAGTTGTATTATTTTCTTAGACTTAATGTATTTCTACTTTTAAGACATCGTATTGTATAAGTCTTTGGGTTTTAAATCGTTGTCATTTAACTATCCATCTTTAGCATGGTTACTTTCTATTCATCAATTCTGATTGATATGTGTAGATAAAAGCTAAAGCGTCATTTATTCTCGGTTAGGCACTCTTTTATATCGGCGATGTGATCGTTCATAAAAAAGGTGAACAAGCTTCTTGGCCTAAGCGGTGAAGGGTAGTGGAGAAATTCATCGGACGTATCTCGCATGCCGGGAGACCCCGGAGCTAATCGGTGCTAATCACCGTTAGTTAGCAAGTATATCTTGGTGATGAGCATATGCGTAGTGTCCTTAGTGATAGCGTAACCAAGATAAGCTAAGCTAGAAGCGTTTAGTCATGGCGTGTCGATGGGCATGGATTGAACCACTGGGTGAGTCGGTCTCATAAAGATAATTTAATAATCATAATAATAACCTTTCATTGTATAACTTAGTTTTCATTAGCTTCTCACTTTTACTAAGTACTTTGTACTTACCTCATTTGCATTTTCTTTTGTATGCATTGTGGGGTGAGAAGGCGAACAGGTGTTGATCGGTAGATGGCGACTTTTGAAGGCTTTGAAGTCTTGTGAAGTTTCTAGATCATTTTCTTTGTAAAGGTTGTCTTAGACTAGTTGTATTATTTTCTTAGACTTAATGTATTTCTACTTTTAAGACATCGTATTGTATAAGTCTTTGGGTTTTAAATGCGTTGTCATTTAACTATCCATCTTTAGCATGGTTACTTTCTATTCATAGTAGCATTTATGTTTTTACCCGAGTCTTTTTAGCTTCCGTTTGCTTTTATTTGATCTGACGGCGTAGAGGCTTGCGTATAATGTTAGATTTATTTAATGCTATACTGCGCGCGAGCGTTCTCTTCCGGATAAGGGCTCGGTATCCGGGGCGGGCGTTCTGATTAGTATCAGAGAAAGCGTCATGCTCTGAAGCTTCTCCCCTCATGATAAGACTTCTTTAGACCTTTTTGAACCATTAAGATCTCTTTTGATCTTGGTGGCAAATTCTGGTAGGATTAGGAATTCTTAGAGCGTGGTTAAGTTGCACTAGGACCAAGTGAAAAGTCTCGCTTGGTGAAGGTTGAGTTTTAAGCTCATATCTCTTATGTGATCCTCTTAAGTTTTGTTCCTTTGAGAACCCTTACTTGGATCCATCTTTCCTTTTGGAATCTTGAATCTTTCTCTATTTTCTTTCTTTTTGAGGTTTTAATGCTTTAAGTAATGCTACATTTGGTTCAAATCACTTCCTTGTAACTTGGTGTTATACAAAATGAGTAAGCGATTTTGTTCACGTTCTATATATCATGTTATATCATTTTTTTGTTCTAAAAATTCTGTAAATTTTCAGCCACATAGAAAGTTGTCTTATCTACAATTTCTCTCTTTACATCAATTTAGTTTTCAATATGGATTGTTCACAAATTGTTTAACAAGGAGAATACTCTGTTCAGAAAATTCTGCAGCGGTACTCTTACTTATCATTCTGTTTTGAATAAGCTAAACACCTCAAATGACTTGAATTTTTGATATGTTGTAGAAAAAATCCTGAACTATAATTTTTGTTTTGGAACCAAGTGCAAATTCGTTTTGGTCTTAGCACAATCTGCAACACGACAGTTGATGAAATCCTGAAAATTCTTGACAGCTTATTGCGGTAGATGAAAAAGAATTATTTTGACCCGACCTCACGGCTTCCCAAAAATTTTGATTTTTGAGCATCATATGTAAAACTTATATACTCACAAATTTTCTCTTTGCCTCATGTTCAAAATCGATTCGAGTTTGTTTTGTGCAAATCAATTATTTCATGGCTTATGTATGCACCCGAATTTCTCAAAACCATTCAAGTCCTCTGGTCAGAAATGATAGATGTCTTTCTTTCACCACCTGTAAGTTATAGTGTAGTAGGTTATAGGAGATGAGAATACTTTGATTTATCGATTCTTAAGCTAGTTGTTACCCAGGATAAAAGTTTGGTAGGTAGAGACTAGGTGTTGTCGTTATAGTGTTCCTCGATGGCAAGATACGATTGCGTGGTGATTTTCCAATCTTATGTCTTCATTAATAAGATCCTCTTTTATAATCATCTAGTTTCCTACTTGGTTTTCCGATTTCAATGTTTCCCCATCCATACTAATTGTAACTCATGTATTACGGTTAAATCATCCATTTGAAACTTAGAACTTCGGTAAAAGTCTCTTGTTACTGTGATTTGTTTTCCAAGTGTGTACATTCATTTGATGTGCCTTATTTTTAAAGATGTTTTCATCGTGTCAAATGCTTGATTTAAGAAAAATAAGTTTCTCATCCTTGAACTATTTGAGCCCGACAATTGCATATCCTTCCAACTATATCTTGTTTAGCTATTTTGGGGCAACACTTTTGCATCTAGTGATTACCCATAATGCATCCCCTACAAGATGTTTTAGTACATACAATTTATTGTTTAAAGACTCGACTCTACAAAGCCTCCGTTTTCTCTCTTTGCTATCGCTTGATTTATGTTTACAAAATTTTTTTGACCATTGCTTTGCTTGAGATGGTTCTACCACGAACTCCATGTGTAATTCTATTCTTTCCAAGTACTCCTCGATCGTTTCAACTAATAGTGTTAAAGGTCTCTTACTTTGGCACATACTTTTCATCATCCTCGTGTTTGGCTTTACCCAACATGAGTAGATACTTTGTTTCCGTGTTTTCCCTTCAGGTTAAACAACTTACCGTGTTCAAAAAATTCTGAAAATTTTCAGTAAAGTAGCTTACTGTCTTATGTACAATTTCTCTTTTTACATCAACTCGATAATCATTATGGATTGTTCAGAAAATTCATGTTTATACCCGGACACTCTGTCAGAAAATCTGCAACAGCACTTTCACTTCTTCTTCCGTTTTGAACAGGTTAAACACCTTCAATTGATCTGAATTTTTGATATGTTGCATACAAAACTTTTATCTACAATTTTCCTTTTGAAATTAAGCTCAGATTCGTTTCGTTTGATCTCGATTTGCAATTCAACTCAGTGTTTACTAAACTGGAAATTTTGACAGCTTGTGCAATCGTCGAAAATAACTGTTTTTGACCAACTTATTTTCATTCAAAAATTCCAATATTTTTATTTCACACTGGAAACTCCAGTATCTAAATCTTTTCTTTTTTGATCGTTCTCAAATTCCTCTTCGTTTGTTCTATATAAATTGATAATGTCAGATCGGAGTAAATTTCATACACGACAACCTAAAGGAATTCTCACCTCTTGACTTAGGGTTTGGGCTAAGAGGGTAGTAAGATTCTGTTTGTTATGTTTAGGAGTTCCCGAAGTTTGATCTCCTTTTGAGTTAACCCTTTTAGTAGGAGTTTGTAAAGCTAACGTTATAATTTCTTTTGCAGTTTTAAACAAGAACCAAGATGCTATCCTCCAGCATGCCATGTTTGATATTCAGACCCTTTTAGTGCCCTTTTATAATTATACCTTTTACGGTGATTTATTTCTCATGTAATCCCTCATTTGAGATCTTTAAGCTCAACAAATCATTTCACATGTTGTCATGAGTTGCCTCAGAAACATATAAGCCGTAAGCCATTCTACAAACAAGTTCTTACCTCTTACTTTTCAAATCAAGAAACAAGTTAGTTTTAGATCCATGATGTTGTACTCCCATAATTCTTTTCAAATTCAAATTTGACTAAGCCTTACGATGTCGAGAACATTCTCATTACTTGTGTTCATTCTAGGCTCCCCTCACAGGGTAGTGTTGATTTTGTAATCTTTCCATCTAATGCTACTTGTTCTTTCAAAGTATGCATCTCAAATGTTCTTACCAGTAGGATCTTTAATCCTACATTGACATCCACCTTGATTTACCTATCTTTAACCTTCTTGCAATTTATGCTAAACCTTGGTTTCAAGCGGAAGGTAGTCTTTTGCCAAAGTGCCTTGAACCTATTTAGCCAATCAACTTTTGAATTCCTCAACTTTGGATTTTCAATTGATTAATGTACCTTTCGGTTTTAACTCTCTTTCCGAGGCCATTTAGAGCCATGAACCGCGGATACACTTTTTGATATTCCATCTTCTATTTTGGCGTTTCTATTACAATTTTGTCATACTAGTTGAAAAGTCTATTTTGTTTTAACCTTTTCTTTCCCACGAGAGGAATAACACCGAGCATTTATTCCTTGCGATTGTACTATTCCTCTCGAATAGTGCAACCTTGAATCTTTGAGTTGAATCGTCAATAATCGTTTAAACTTCCTTTGAAAGTTCGAATTAATTCTTGGAAATCAAACCTTATCAAACAATTCTTAAGTGTCGTTTCCTCTTCATTCAAGATCTTGTTTCTTTGCTTACTTATTCAAACTTTTGATATTCCACTTACAATTCCTTTAGAGAAATTTCTATTTCTATTAAATCCTAAAATAACCTCTCTTTGACTATTGCAAACTTGGACACTTCTTGACAAAGTGTTATTTTATTACGAGACCTTGTGGTGTACTCATTTTGTCTCCATTGGCTCCTTCATGTTGAGATTCTTGCTCTCTTTTGATTTCTATATTTTTAGTCCTTACAGGTGCTCGACCTGCACCTTTACCTTGATTTCTATTGTGTAATGTTACCTTTAACATCTCCACTTTCTAAAGGTTTATATGAAAGCTTATTACCATCTTTTCAAGTTGCCTCTAAAGTCTTTCTAGACCACCGTATCTTTGCAAATTTCACTCTCTCAAAAGAACTTCATCTGCAAGGTGTTCTTTGTTTTCATCTACAGCGGCTATATTTTGTATTTTGATCTGATTGCCTCATTCTTCATTACGGAACCAACCGGACTTTCATCGACCGCAGGATCATCTTGTTTTCTTGTAACCCAAACAACACACTTTTATTTCAAGTGCATTATACCTTCTAGGCTTACCTAGTTGACATACCACCACAGTACCTAACTTGTCACTTTTCAATTTTATTTATTTTCAAGCTAGCCACTAATTGTACGAGGATTGGATCGGTTGTCGAGAGAGAAAGTATGGCAATGCATGTTCTCCACCCACGAGGGAGTCTCAGAAGTCCTTGGTGGGATCCTTGTAGTTCTTGATAAGCTTGTGGTTCACTGGCGAGAAGTTGAGATCAAAAGAAGTCAAGTGTGCCCGGAAGTGTGGTT